>JAJHSJ010000002.1:32197461-32397461 GCA_021015155.1 Magnolia officinalis
AAATGTTTGACATGTTTATTTAATGTATGATTATATAATATATAGATAAAATACTAGTTTGGTGAAAGAAATCGCTAAAATACATGTTCGCTTGTAAATGCCTAATATGTTGAAAATGTGTATTCTAGAAATACCGCATATGTGCGGATTTTGGAAATACAATTGTAATGATTATTTGCTGTATGATTATGATATACATGGGTAAAATACTCACGTGGCGAAGGGACAGCCCTAACACGAAATTTGCTAACATACGTCATGCATGTTGGAATAGTGTATTCTAAGTGTTTGTGCAAATGCTTGTATGAGTACATGTTTATGTATTAGTGCCTTAGATAGGCGCTGATATGGGATTTCTGACTCCCTTAGAGACATGTAGGATCCCCTCCATACGGTGGTTCACTACAACCACTCACTTATAATGTGTACACAATTGCATCCCTATGTGGATAGTGCTTTATCACATGCTTTACAACATGCTTTGCAACATGCTTTACTTCATGCTTTATAACATGCCTACTAACATGCTTGTATTGCTTGTTATCATGCTTTACTCCACATGCTATTAATGAAAACTGTTTGAGTTTGGGACTATGTATATAGTCCAAACATTCGGTACCAGACTTGCGGTTGTGGCTGAGATTCATATCGCCACAAAGGACGTGTCTGGCAAACCCGAGTCGTACTTCGGTTGGCGATAGTGGTTGGCCACACGGAGTGCTTTTGCGCTCCATATCGCTCAACTTGTGGTGCGCTCGAGCTAGTCAGGCTCGCCAAGTAAACTGAAATGAATTTGTGTGTTCACCATGTTTGGTCGCTACTGCTTGAACCTAGGGTACCAAACTTACTAGTGGCGATCCCGTTTAACCATGGTACCTCGATCCGCTAAGTCGCATGAGCCGGGCATGGTTGTATGGGACACCGTGGTCGAGCTGTCGGCCTACGCTGGGGCCATGTGCCTCCCCGTAGTGACCATTGCGCAACTAACTCGTGAGCCGAATACGGTGGTATGAGACACTGTATTCGATTTGTCGATACTTCGGCGAGAGCCGAGTACGGTGAGATCTGTGCTCGTGCTGACGAGCGACGAGTCCTCCGTAGTATCATCGAGTGTACTCCAAGTGTCTGTGATTGGCGATGAGTCTTTCACAGCAACTAGAGTATGAGTTGAGCCGAGTACGGTGAGACCTGTACTCGAGCTGACGGCTAGTGATTGAGCCGAGTACGGTGAGACCTGTACTCGAGCTGACGGCCAGCAATTGAGCCGCTACGATGAGATCTGTATCCGCACTGACCAGTGACGAGCCCTTTGCGATGCCTTCACTACGCTTCTCAAACCATAATATCGTATGAGAATAACTAGGATTGATAACCCTAGAATGGATCATGTTGGGAATGATACAAGGGAGGTACCTTAGTTTTCCAATACTGCTGGTTGAAATGGACTAATAAAAACTTGGTAATCATGAGCATCATCGCACCGCATGTGCCTTGTAGATGTGGCGCACTGAGGGAGTAAGCATTCGCGAACGTAAGATGATGTCGCTTGAGGGTGGTTTGGCAAGGGCATACAGCATCATGTCATATCATTTTTGCACTTAACAAGAGTAGTTAGAAATGTTTGATTTGTACTGCTTTATCATTACTGCTTGATTGATTTGATAACATGTTAACTTATGCTTTATGGTTCCACTGAGTTAGCTACTCACTCCCATGTTACGGGACGGTGTTTGCAACACCCACCAGACTCTGTCGCAGGTGTAGATGGCGTCTTGGTTCAGGAGCCGGAGCCCTACTTTGATGCGGATCAGGAGGAGTTCTCCTTTATGCAGTATTCTGACGGCTTTGCGTAGGCCGGCTGCATCACGGGATTTTCAGGGCCTCTCTTGAGGATTGTATTTTGATTTTTTTGACTTAGAAACGATACATGTATATTGGTACTCAGTTAGTACTCATACTCTGGAGTTCAGAAATTTTTGTTACTTTACCTACTTTGAATATAAAATTTCAGTCTTCCGCTTGCCTTTATACAATTGAACTGGAGTATGAATTACTGTTTTGGTATAATCTCATTCATGTTTATTGCGCTAACTCAGACAACATTTAACCAGCATTGTGTATGTTGCATAAGTGATGCGTTGGAACTCGGGAGTTGAGTTCATACTCGTCCCCCGAATTTCAGGGCGTTACAAGTTGGTATCAGAGCATGATTTTGATTAAAACCGGACCTGAGTTATGTCCCCACTACGTACGCTGATGCATTATACTTAGGAGGGTGCGCAAAATTTTAGAAACAGTCCTAGGGTCTCCTGATTTCACCGTTCGGTGAAATTCATTAAAAACGGACGCGTTGATCGAGTTTGTACTCGATCCTGACCGCACACATGGACTCCAAATCACCCCTTGACCTTCTATTGACGTGTCAAGATCACAACCCACCAAAAATTAGTCATTAAAAATCAGAAAAAAATCAGATTAGTGCAGAAATTACCCGGAACTAATCGTTCTGGAGCCGAACTGAGTTCGTGGGCCCCCCACGTTAATCCATCAAGTGATCAGATCAAACCAGGGTGCATTTGGCACCCTGGGCACGTGCCAAGTCCGGCCGCGGCGGCGCCGCGGCTCGGGCGGCGGACCGCGGTCCGGTCACTTTTTCGGTGGGATTTCAAGCATGGGGTTGGTCGGCCCAACCCCCTACACACCCTGGCACGTGCCATTTTTGCAATGGTTTAGGTTTTAAGGGGCTGGAGCACCCTTCTTCTCATTTCACCCCCTTTTCAAGCTCCTCCACACCCATTTTCGATTTTCCTCAAAACTCATCCCTCCAAACCTCCAAATCTTCCATTTTCTTCCATAACCCACACACCTCAACCTTCCACAACAGCCCTAGCCTCCTCCTTTCCCCATTTTCTCAAGTTGGAGCTCTCATACCCCTCCTTGGAGCTCAAAATCGGGTAATCTACTAACCCATTCCACTTTCTTCTTGTTTCTTCTTCATTTCCTACCTCTAGTGCTCCTTCCACACCCATTGGATTGTGTTTTGTGGTGGAGCAAAGAGATCAGCCCCTTGTTCCCCCATTTTGGCAATTTTCCATAGCCCTCCTTGGTGTGGTGGCTACCATTTTCTCCTTTTCCTCCATCCTATCTCTCATGGGAAAGAGGAAAACCGTGGCCGATGATGCCGGCCCAAGTAGGCCAGCCCATTCCCGAGGAAGATCCGATGTTGGGGCCGGCACAAGCACCGTGCGGGAGTTTAGGTCGAAGCGAGACCTGGATCCTGACCATCCCGTCGGAAATGCTTACCCGATAGGCATGGAATATGGGCGCTTCGCGGGCCGCAAGGTTGTGTTTGAAGCTCATGTAGATGAAAGGGTGTTCGGGCTACACCCACTGATGGATCGCCTGGTGGACATCGGTTGGAACTCTATGTTTGATGGCGAGTCCCCTGCATGTGAGAACACGGTTCGCGCTTTTTATGCTCACATCGTGGACTCATCAGTTGAGCCTCTTCAGTTTACTGTTTCTGTGAGGGGCATTAGACGCACGATTACAGTGGATGAAGTGGCTCGGATCACGAAGCTACCGCTTGGTCAGGTACACCCTAGTGATAACTTCTCCAGAAGTGCGCGGGAAAGGGATCGCCGCACGCGATATCTCTGTGGTCGCCGGGTTACTTGAAGAGAGAGGAAATTGCATTGCGGCGACAAAAATGGCCGAGGGGACTCCATCCATTTTCACCTCACAATTTTCACCTACACACCATCGGGTAACCGCACGGAATGTACTCGGTTGATGGTGGACTTCTTGTACAAGATGGGACATGGGGACGACATATGCCTGCCCACATTCATCCTATCCCAGATAGTTCAGGTTGTTCGTTCTGCCAGGAACGATCTTTTGCTCCCATTTGACCATCTGATCTGCAGGATGGCTTGTGATGTAGGCTACAGATTGAATATGGAGGATCTTGCACCGGTCCGAGTCATAAGTGAAGCGACACTCAAGAATATGAAGATCGGCCCTCAACAGCGGCAAGCCCGACTCGACGAGTCTGGAGATGAGTCGGATAGCGCCGGCGAGGAGAGTGATGAGGAGGGTGGTGATGACATACAGGAAGAAGAACCTGAGGCTCAGGACACCAAGGAGAGTTCACCCCCTGCGGCTCAGGAGCAAGGTATGGATAGAGATGCTCTAGATGCACGTTTGGCCCGTCTCGAGGAGGGTCAAGCCGCCTTACAGCAAGAGATTGGTCAAGTACGCGCCAAACTTGAAGAGAATGAAGCCTACATGAAGAAGAGTTTTAAGAAGATGTCCCGTACATTGAAGGCCATTCTGTGCTGTGCGCAGGACAAGAATGCTCCTCCTCCACCGCCTGCTTCGGATGCTTAGTCATCCATGTTGTTGTATGTTGTGTTTGCTTTGGTTACCGCGATAGGCGGTTTATGTTTTCATGCAGATGTTGTATTAGGTAGTAGCATGTTTTAGGTGTTTGATGTAGTAGATGTATTGGCATGTGATTTTCTGTCGTGATTCATGTAACTCTGTAGTCCATGTATTATGACAATTTTGGGTAAATGAAAAGCATGTAGCCTCTTTTGTTTTGATGATGTGTGGAATGCTTAAGTGCTTTATGAAGTGTATTGTGCTTTATCTCACAAATGATCTACCCTATGTTGTATAGGGCATGCCGCGGCAGTATACACGGAGCACGGCACATCTTCGTCTGACCGGCTCTATGGACCAGACTCCTTCTGGTAGTGGCGGTCCTGCGGACCGAGGGTTGGGATCTGATCAGCCTTCTGCTGGTCCTACCGGTGGACAGCCACCTTACACGCCCCCGGTCCGTGAGCAGTATCGGCCGTCATCTGCTGCAGCAAGCATGATTCTCAGGCTGCCGCCTGATAGATTTGAGCAGCTGATGATGATGATGCATCAGCAGCAGATGCAGACAGCACAGGCAGGCAGCAGCAGCAGCAGCAGATACAGCAGAGCAGCACCAGGAGCTCATGGCCACTATTGCTGAGGCCTTGTCCCACGGTGGTAGTGCGACTCCACCTACGACATCTGCGCATCCTGAGGAGGATTCTGAGCCTCCTGCTCGGTTTGAGGATGCGCCTCTGCCTACACCCGTCGCACCTCCTACTGGAGATGTCGGTACTCGTGGTCTACTCGAGCGATTTCAGCGCTTGAGGCCTCCCTCATTTGTGGGTTCTCACAGACCCGAGGAGGCGGAGTTTGGGCTAGACCGCATCTCCAAGATGCTACGGATGTTACATTGCTCCGAGGCAGAGCAGGTTGAGTTGGCTACCTTCATGTTTGAGAGGGAGGCCAGCTTATGGTGGGACAGTGTGCTGCGCACTGTCGCAGTAGACTTCGTGTGGACCTGGGAGGCCTTTGAGTCTCGGTTCCACGAGAAGTATTACCCGCAGACGTATCGGCATGAGCGGGAGGACGAGTTTCTGTGCCTCAGGCATGGAGGCATGACGGTGATGGAGTATGAGCACCGATTTACTGAGTTGGGCCGCTTTGTCCCGACCATCCTCGTCAATGAGCAGATGAGGATGCGACGATTTACTGGGGGCTTGCGACCTGACATACGGTCGAAGCTATGCTGCCACAGTATTCCTACATATGCGGCGTTGGTCCTCATGTCTATGACGGCCGAGCAGGATGTGGACCGTTTGGCCCGATCACTTGGTACTATGGTTGCGAGACCACGACAGGATGTACAGAGTAGGCCTATCTTAGGCAAGAGGCCTCGGGCTGATTCTCCCCTCAGGGCCGCAGCGCCAGCTATTCCTTTGAGACGCCCATTGGTGACCTGCACGTTTTGCGGGAAACCAGGACACCCTGCTAAGAGCTGCTTCTCGCGCATGAGGGCTAGCGGATTTGTGCCACCGCAGAGATTGGGTCGCCCTTATCCACAGGTCATATCAGTTCCGCCGCTATAGACTGTTCCTGCACATCCTTCATTCGACCTCCTGTGCCGCCCTTAAGGCCGCCACAGCGACCCCTGGCTCCTCAGCCGAACCGCCAGCAGCAGGCTCATGTACATACACTTGTTGATGAGGCACCAGAGACATCGATATCGACACCGATGACTTTTGAGGGTACGGGTTATATTCATGATACTCCTGTTTCCTTATTGGTGGACACTGGGTCCACTTCTTCTATTATTTCTTGTGGGACGGTGAAACGTCTATCTTTGCATACGATTCCCACTAAGGGAATGAGACTCACTACAGCTACCGGGACCTGTTCGGATGTCACACGGTTCTGCGAGGGTTGCTCGATAGTTTTGGGTAGCATCACAGTGCTCGTCGACCTTATTGTTGCTCCGCTATGGCACTACGACGTTATACTTGGCATGGATTGGGTCGCCAAGATGAGGGTGGAGATAGATTGCGATGCTCGGATCGTGACTGCCTATGGACCTGACGGCACAGCTTTCACGTTCCCAGTGCAGGTCAGTTGGCCCTGTCGAGTTGATTGTTATGCTGTTTTACTTGTGCCGATTGATGGTCCGACACTGGAGGGTACGCCAGTGGTTCGGGAGTTTGTTGGAGTCTTTAAGACTATCCCTGGTTTACCTCCTCGGTGTGAGATTGATTTTACGATTGACCTTACGCTTGGTGCGACGCCCATCTCGTTGCAGACTTATCGTATGCCTCCATGTGAGATGGAGGAGCTGCGGAAACAGATTGACGAACTTATAGAGAAAGGTTTTATTCGACCTAGTGTGTCTCCTTGGGGAGCACCTGTGTTGTTCGTAAAGAAGAAGGACGGGTCGCTACAGTTGTGTATTGATTACCGTAGATTGAACCAGGTCACGGTGAAGAACAAGTATCCTTTGCCCAAGATTGATGATCTGTTTGATCAGTTGAGGGGGGCGAAGTATTTCTCAAAGATTGACCTTCAGTCAGGGTATCACCAGTTGCGCGTGAGAGAGGAGGATGTACAGAAGACAGCCTTCAGGATGTGCTTTGGGCACTATGAGTTCTTAGTGATGTCGTTCGGTCTGACGAACGCACCAGCCGTGTTCATGGATCTGATGAACCGGGTATTTCGGCCCTTCCTTTACCGATTCGTCATCGTCTTTATCGATGACATCTTGATATACTCCACGAGTCGAGAGGAGCACGAGGAGCACCTGCGAGCAGTATTGGGTACATTGGAGAAGAACCAGTTGTTGCGCAATACAAGAAGTGCGACTTCTGGCAGGAGGAAGTCAAGTTCCTGGGACATGTAGTGTCCAAGGATGGGATAGCAGTGGACCTTGCTAAGGTAGCCGCGGTTCAGGATTGGCAGCAGCCTGAGTCGGTTACTGAGGTGTGGAGTTTCCTTGGTCTGGCTGGGTATTACAGACGTTTTATTTGGGATTTCTCGAAGATTGCCAGGCCATTGTCTCAGTTGACTCGGAAGGACCTGAAGTTCGCCAGGAATGAGAAGGCGGAGGCAGCTTTTAAGGAGCTGAAGGACAAGTTGACGTCCGCCCCTGTGCTGGTATTGCCAAAGCAAGGGGTGAAGTACACGGTATATACTGACGCGTCTCGCGTTGGTTTGGGTTGTGTTCTGATGCAGAAGGATAGGGTGATTTCGTATGCCTCGAGACAATTAAGGAAGCACGAGGAGAATTACCCTACACATGACCTGGAGTTGGCAGCTGTCATCTTTGCATTGAAGCTCTGGAGACATTACCTCTACGGAGAGGAGTTCGAGCTTTTCTGCGACCACAAGAGCCTTAAGTACATATTCACACAGCGGGATTTGAATATGAGACAGCGCCGATGGATGGAAACCTTGAAGGACTTCAAGTTTGAGGTTTCCTACCATCCTGGCAAAGCGAACCTTGTGGCAGACGCGTTGAGCCGCAAGAAGGCGATTGCTTTTGCGGCACCACTGATGATAGCCGAGTGGGACATGATGGAGTTTGTGAGGGACTTCGAGCAGAGACTCACTGTCGAGGAGCCTTTTGAGTGTGTTGCACACGTTCGAGTGCGGTCACTTATTGACGACAGGATTGTTGAGGCCCAAAAGGGCGATATACGGCTGTCTGAGCTTCGAGAGCAGGCTAGCGACGCCGTGGACTCCGAGTGGAGAGTTGGTTCTGATGGGGGTTTACGATTCGGTGGCTGACTTGAGACGCGAGCTTCTCGAGTCTGCCCATAACTCGAAGCTTGCGATGCATCCTGGTAGCACGAAGATGTACCAGGATATGAGACGGACTTATTGGTGGGATAACATGAAGGCCCACATTGCTGAGTATGTATCTCGATGTCTGACGTGCCAGCAGGTCAAGGCAGAACATCGCCGACCTCCTGAACTACTTCACCCATGCCTATAGCGGAGTGGAAGTGGGACTTCATCTCCATGGACTTCATATCAGGGCTGCCGAAGAGACGAGGAAAGGACACGATTCTATTTGGGTGATTGTGGACCGGTTGACCAAATCGGCCCATTTCCTCCCTATCAGAGTTACGAACTCTGCAGACGAGCTGGCTAGATTGTACATCAGGGAGATCGTCTGTCTGCATGGAGTTCTCTTAGAGATCGTGTCGGATAGAGACACGCGGTTCACATCCATCTTCTAGACTCTTATCCAGGAGGCAATGGGTGTGAAGTTGAAGTTCAGTACAGCGTTTTATCCTCAGACTGATGGGCAGACAGAGCGGGTGAATCAGATTCTGGAGGATATGTTGCGAGCATGTGTGTTGGACTTCAAGGACAGCTAGGATGACTGTCTTCCGTACGCAGAGTTCGCCTACAACAACAGCTTCCAGGCGACTATTGGCATGGCGCCATATGAGGCTCTATATGGTCGACCTTGTAGGGCACCGCACTGTTGGGCAGAAGTTGGCGAGCGTAGCCTGATTGGCCCGAAGTTGGTCCAGACGACTACAGAGAAGATAGATATTATCAGGCGTCGATTACTCACAGCGCAGAGCAGGCAGAAGAGTTACGCCGATACAAGGCGGCGACCGCTAGAGTTCGAGGTCGGGGATCATGTGTTCCTTCGAGTTTTCCCTATGAAGGGAGTCCTTCGGTTCGGGAAGAAGGGGAAGCTCACACCGAGGTTTATCGGTCCATTTCAGATATTGGATCCAGTGGGTGCTGTGGCGTATCGTCTCGCTCTGCCTACGCCACTTGCTTCTGTACACAACTTATTTCATGTATCTATACTGAAGAAGTACGTTCCTAACCCTTCGCACATCATCAGATGAGATCAGGTACAGTTGAGCGAGGATGCTACGTACGAGCTGCGCCCGACGCGTATCCTTGATAGGAAGGAGCAGGTACTACGTATCTAGGTCATCCCACTTGTGAAGGTGCTTTGGACACATCATTCCGAGGAGGAAGCTACCTGGGAGACTGAAGCCGAGGTCAGAAAGAACTACCCTCAGATTCTCGAGGACTACGAAAAGGTATAAATTTCGAGGACGAAATTTTTTGTTTAAGGGGGGTAGATTGTAACGACCTGTAAATTTCCGTACATTGGGTCGAGTACCACCTCGACCAGAAATCACGTATGATTAAATCCTTTAGAAATTTAACAAAGTTAACTAAGTACTAAACTCGGTTAGCCATGAAATCCGTTGGGATCGCTTTAAATACGATCTGCAAGACCTAAAACTTGCAGAATTAGTGACTCTAGGTTACCCTAAAGTCTAAAGCCAAACTCATTACCCGTCTGCTCTCGGGAATGAAACGAAACTTCGTATTAGGTCTAGATCGCACATCAGGAGTCCGATTAACACGAAGCTAAGGAACTAGGACCGCCCCACTGGGCTTGACAATCATCTCAAAACTCAGATGATTCCGATGTCCCACGGCCATTCTTTTCGATCCGGAGCGAGGGAGTGTGAAAAACATTAATTCCATCCCAAAATAAATATCTGGAATAGTGATCTGGCATCATTCGGTTGCGCGTCAGTATTAAGCAACCTGACCGTTGGAATCAGACCAAATTACACCCTCGGATTAAGAAAAATTTCAGGAACATTTACATGTACTTAGAATTTCTGATCGTGGCCCACTGACCGTTGAACTGAAAGTGGTCCGCCACGTGCGATCTGGGAATTCGATCGAGTCGAAAACGTAATCCCACGTAGATCCATAGATGGTGAGCTTAAGTCTGACGTTTGGCTCAAGGAGGGCCACCAGAACCTCCCTTTTGAGCTGGAAAAGTGGCGAAATGCCTATATATGCAATCACCCTTGAACCTGAGTCTATTTTGGGGATGTTTTTAGCTATAAAAGGGGCTTAGAACAGCCCCTCTCACAGCCATACGAATTTGGGAGAAAAACCCTAGAGAGAAGAGAGGGAAAAAAGAGAGAGAGCTTGGATTTGTGGGACCACTTTCCTCCTACTGCTTCCACTCATCACACGGCTTACACCGCCTCATTCCTGGCATTTTCCCGGCGGTATCCATCCTGTTTGGAGGTAAGAAACCCTAACCCTAGGTCTGATTTGAGGTAGGATTGTTGTAGGTTATGAAAAAGCTAATCGATTCCCTCTTTAGGCTAGAAAACTCCCGTATACGGAAGCTCCAATACCCTTGCTGATTCGTTGGAATTCCAAGGGCCAAGGTGAGGACTTTAAAGTATAAGTTACATTTTTCAACGCTTTCAATGTCAGATAATGATAGATTCATGATCTGCGTGTAAATGCACATGTACAAAGTGCTTTCCGTTTCCTGTTTCGATTAACGTTGTAGAATATGGAATTTCACATACTCTAGATATACGTAGAAATACCGTATACGTATTTTTTTCGGGAAAATGTTTGACATGTTTATTTAATGTATGATTATATAATATATGGATAAAATACTAGTTTGGCGAAAGAAATCGCTAAAATACATGTTCGCTTGTAAATGCCTAATATGTTGAAAATGTGTATTTTAGAAATACCGCATATGTGCGGATTTTGGAAATACAATTGTAATGATAATTTGCTGTATGATTATGATATACATGGGTAAAATACTCACGTGGCGAAGGGACAGCCCTAACACGAAATTTGCTAACATACGTCATGTATGTTGGAATAGTGTATTCTAAGTGTTTGTGCAAATGCTTGTATGAGTACATGTTTATGTATTAGTGCCTTAGATAGGCGCTGATATGGGATTTCTGACTCCCTTAGAGACATGTTGGATCCCCTCCATGCGGTGGTTCACTACAACCACTCACTTGTAATGTGTACACAATTGCATCCCTATGTGGATAGTGCTTTATCACATGCTTTACAACATGCTTTGCAACATGCTTTACTTCATGTTTTACTTCATGCTTTATAACATGCCTACTAACATGCTTGTATTGCTTGTTATCATGCTTTACTCCACATGCTATTAATGAAAACTATTTGAGTTTGGGACTATGTATATAGTCCAAACATTCGGTACCAGACTTACGGTTGTGGCTGAGATTCATATCGCCACAAAGGACGTGTCTGGCAAACCCGAGTCGTACTTCGGTTGGCGATAGTGGTTGGCCACACAGAGTGCTTTTGCGCTCCATATCGCTCAACTTGTGGTGCGCTCGAGCTAGTTAGGCTCGCCAAGTAAACCGAAATGAATTTGTGTGTTCACCATGTTTGGTCACTATTGCTTGAACCTAGGGTACCAAACTTACTAGTGGCGATCCCGTTTAACCATGGTACCTCGATCCGCCAAGTCGCATGAGCCGGGCATGGTGGTATGGGACACCGTGGTCGAGCTGTTGGCCTACGCTGGGGCCATGTGCCTCCCCGTAGTGACCATTGCGCAACCAACTCGTGAGCCGAATACGGTGGTATGGGACACTGTATTCGAGCTGTTGATACTTCGGTGAGAGCCGAGTACGGTGAGATCTGTGCTCGTGCTGACGGGCGACGAGTCCTCCGTAGTATCATCGAGTGTACTCCAAGTGTCTGTGATTGGCGACGAGTCTTTCACAGCAACTAGAGTATGAGTTGAGCCGAGTACGGTGAGACCTGTACTCGAGCTGACGGCTAGTGATTGAGCCGAGTACGGTGAGACCTGTACTCGAGCTGACGGCCAGCAATTGAGCCGCATACGGTGAGATCTGCATCCGCGCTGACAGGTGACGAGCCCTTTGCGATGCCTTCACTATGCTTCTTAAACCATAATATCGTATGAGAATAACTAGGATTGACGACCCTAGAATGGATCATGTTGGGAATGATAAAAGGGAGGTACCTTAGTTTCCCAATACTGCTGGTTGAAATGGACTAATAAGAACTTGGTAATCATGAGCATCATCACACCGCATGTGCCTTGTAGATGTGGCGCACTGAGGAGTAAGCATTCGCGAACGTAAGATGATGTCGCTTGAGGGTGGTTTGGCAAGGGCATACAGCATCATGTCATATCATTTTTGCACTTAACAAGAGTAGTTAGAAATGTTTGATTTGTACAGCTTTATCATTACTGCTTGATTGATTTGATAACATGTTAACTTATGCTTTATGGTTCCACTGAGTTAGCTACTCACTCCCACGTTACGGGACGGTGTTTGCAACACCTACTAGACTCTGTCGCAGGTGTAGATGGCACCTTGGTTCAGGAGCCGGAGCCCGACTTTGATGCGGATCAGGAGGAGTTCTCCTTTATGCAGTATTCTGACAGCTTTGCGTAGGCCGGTTGCATCGCGGGATTTTCAGGGCCTCTCTTGAGGATTGTATTTTGATTTTTTTGACTTAGAAACGATACATGTATATTGGTACTCAGTTAGTACTCATACTCTGGAGTTCAGAAATTTTTGTTACTTTACCTACTTTGAATATAAAATTTCAGTCTTCCGCTTGCCTTTATACAATTGAACTGGAGTATGAATTACTGTTTTGGTATAATCTCATTCATGTTTATTGCGCTAACTCAGACAACATTTAACCAGCATTGTGTATGTTGCATAAGTGATGCGTTGGAACTCGGGAGTTGAGTTCATACTCGACCCCCGAATTTCAGGGCGTTACATCCACCGTCAGTCACACCTCACTGTTAGCACACACCTCACTGTTAGCCACTCCACCGTCAGTCACACCTCACTATTAGCACACACTTCACTGTTAGCCACTCCACCGTTAGTGTTGAAACGAGATATCATTCACTCAGTCTGCCACTTGAGCTATGGATTAGGGTGGATAAATACATCAAGGAGGGCCACGTCCTAGATGGATAGTTGGGATGAGATACAAACATCATGGTGTGTCCCACATGGATGGGGTCAACCGGTAGATGGCATGGATATAAACATCATGGTGGGCCACACACTTCATCATCATCATTACCATATAAAAAGGAAAAGAGAGAAAGAAAGAGAAAAAGGAGAGATTGGATAGTGATGGAGGGACCCTGCCACTATGAGTCCTCTATGGTTGCAATACATAAATCAAGATGGGTCGCACCATATGTGGGCCCTCAAATCATAAAACACCCACCTTAGATCTCATCTTCCTTCTTTCGCCAATGCATGCTAGAGCTCTAAAAGAACAATTCTAACGGTTGAGATGAAACTTAGATAGTAGAGATGGGAGATAGAAAGTGGGCCACACAAAGCTCTCTCATGGAGCTTGAAGAGCTTGGACGTGGAATTTTTTTGAGTTGCTTGGAAAAATGGGTTTGAGAAATGAGAGAGAGTGGGTTGTAAGGAGAGAGAGAGAGAGAGAGGTGATGGAGTGATGGATGGGAGAGAGAGATGAGTTGTGTAAGAGTTTGTTGACTTTTGGGGTAGCTTGTGTAAGAGAGGTATGGGTTGTGGTGGGTTAAGTGATGTGTTAAGTGATGTGAGTACTTGACTTGTACTTGACATGAGGTGATTAATGTGCACTTGATTGATGGGACATGTTGTAGAGATTCTCTTAGGATTGCAAACGCGCGGCGTTTTCCTCGAACTGAATGCTGGTCCACATCTCTTGACATGGGTATCGCCTCAGCGCATAATACGTGGTGTCGAAACTGCGGCGATGACGTGGTCGCAAGGGTACAAGTCTCGGTTTGAGTCAACTCTGATATACAGGACACGACTCACGATCACGTGCAAATGCTAGTAACCGATCGAGGGTCGCCGAAATTTGACTGGGAGGACTACGGAAGTCTACGGAATGGTACGGTCTAGGATATGCTCCTTATAACTGCCTCCCTAGCTGGACAACCCAGCGAGTGGAAGAGACCACACTATCTGCCTGACTAGTAGTTTGCCAATCCTACTTAGCTCATCGATAGTGGACCCATTTGCGAGCTGGTCAAACTCAACCTAGCTTACAACCCCCTCGCTCGGGCGGATAAGGCCACACCCCATTCCAACAGACCACGACAGTGGGAGACGCGGCCTACTAGTATTCAGAACTCATGCGCTCATATTTCCATTCGGTCTAGACGTTGGAGCATCCCCTGGTACCAAAAGGTTCTGAGACTTTCACCCAAGGACATCTTATGTGCCCACAGTGCTAGAACCAAGTATTTTCGGTATCTAATCCGATCATCCACGATGTGCCTGTGGAGGCCACAACCCATATGTCACTAGGGGGTATAATGATCATGTCACATAATATGCGAGATGCATGAGTCATACCATCCAGTCATGCATTAGTCCTGTGCGTAACGCGCGATCATGTGAGGTAGTCCTTTCTCAAGAAATCCCATAAATGTCTCAGCCCAATGGCATATGTTATGATCAATCATCCTCTGCAACAAGTATACAAATGATGCGGATGGACATGTATCACGATGTAATACTAAACATGTTCTCAGTGTGTCCTACTAGACTAAGTACACTAGCATGGTTATTAGATATAAACAATAATCAACCTAAATACATGGTGGGGTCCACAGAGGGATGACGGATCTAGCACAACCACCAAGATAGGCTCTAAGAAGTGGAAATACCAACCTAATACTACATATTCTTCCATCTATGGCAAGGGTAATTGAGAGGGTGAAACTAGGTACAACAAGTGGGCTTCTTCACCCTAAATCATGCAATGAACCGGGCCTTTCTATGGGTCCAATCTATGCATAAGGTGGACTCTATAAGTACTGTAGTTGATAGCCTCATTATATTGTCAAATTTGTGGTGCCAAAGACACTGTATGTATCTTGTTACGAAGTTTACATACGGGAAGAACAAAGGTCTACACATGATGAACAAAGCTCTACATATGATGTGTCAAGTCTTACAAGATCAGCTTCAATAGACAAGCAATGTTCACAAGTCAAGAAGTCTCGAGAATGTGAGAATGTTCCACTTTCAAGACACAAGATCTCAAGATGCTTTCAAGTTCAAGCTACACCAAGATCTCACGTTTCATTATGCTCAAGGTCACTCATCTTTAAGTTTCAATGTCCTTACTTCACTATTGAGGTATGACTAACCTTAGGTTGACTTTTAGAGTAGGCCATTTTGGATACATAAGTCATATGTTTTATATAAGTGAGTTTGGTCTATTTTAAGACTAGTCCTGGACGTTGTTTGACTAGTCCTAGCTCTGCTTCAACCTATCTTAGAATTTCCTTGACCAGTCATAAGTTTGTTGCAAAATTTAGAATTTTTCTGTTAAGCTTCGAGTAGTCCTGGGGTCTCTTCGACTAGTCATATGAACAGTGTCGACTGATCCTTAGACCAGTAGTAGACCTTCGACTCAAACTCCAGCGATGAAATTCGACTTTCTTCGACTAGTCGTGAGCAACCTTCGACCAGTCGAAGGTGTCCTTTGACCAGTCGTAGACTATCTTCGACCAGTCGTGAAACTGCCTTATCCGATCGCGCTCGAATTTTCAAATATCAGTTGGTCCTTCGACCAGTCAAAGACGTGATTTGTTCTCCTATAAATAGAGCACGAATCTCAAAATAAAAGATAAAATTCAAGCTAATTTAATTCGGCCTTCTGAGAGATTCGTCTGTGCTCTATTTTAAGCTAAGTATGTATATTTAATATTTTCTTTTTTAGCTTTTTAAATTGATTTTATTTATTGTATTCCAATCTAATTTGAAAAGAGGAAGTGTTGTTTTCCTTTTTCTGGAATCAAAATCAATTAAAGCTAGCCCATGTGTTTTAATTTAAAATATATTAGAACTTAGAACCATTATATAGTGAGTATTGGACATTGAACTTTGACATTCGAATCTCTACTCCGACATGGTTCTTCCGGGCTGCTACAACAAAGAAGAAAAATAGGTATTTTACATTTTTTAATTTACTGTATTTGGTTTTATTTGAGGTTAAGCGAGAAAAAACTCAAAGTTGTTGGTTATCTGAGGAGAGCCAGAACACTCAGAAGTGAGGGTTTTTGAATTGTGTAAGCCCTTTGAAAAAGACACAATTGTGAAGGTTTTGGGTGAACCTGTGAAAACCTATTGATAGTGAACGCTAATATCCCCTGTGTGAGGATATTAGGAGTGAAGTAGCATTCTGTTTGGCTATTGTTGAACAGTTGGTGTACACACAGGCGAACCACTATAACTCTTTGTGTTGTGTGGATGTGTGCTTCATTTTTATATCTTTAATTATTCAGTTGTGGAATGTATACGGATGTGAATGTTGTAATCATTTTATTTCAAGCTCAGTGGGGAATGTTGTAATTGTTTAGATTTATATTTTCGCAATTTATCTCTTGCTATTCCTTTATTTATTTGAGCTTCAGTTTCTCTACTTGTTCTAGTAAGATTGCCCTGCCATTTTTATGGTACATGGTTGTCCTTAGAACAATTAATATTTGAGATTGCATTTTATTCCTCAATATAGTTTGAATATATTTATTCCTCTTTGGTTTGAGTTCTTGATACAAAGACCTTTCTAGAAATAAGGTTGTCCTACCATAAACTTTAGTATTTGTTGTAACGTTGTCCTTAGAACAACTTTTGTATCAACCTCTCAATACTTGTTTATTAAGGTTGCTTTTCATTTCAACATTGTGAAATGATTTACTTTATTTGGCTATCTCTTTATTAAATTCCGCTGTAATTATTTTAAATTGGTGTTGTCCTATTCACCCCCCCCCCCTCCCCCCCCCCCGCTGTAATTATTCCTCAATATAGTTTGAATATATTTATTCCTCTTTGGTTTGAGTTCTTGATACAAAGACCTTTCTAGAAATAAGGTTGTCCTACCATAAACTTTAGTATTTGTTGTAACGTTGTCCTTAGAACAACTTTTGTATCAACCTCTCAATACTTGTTTATTAAGGTTGCTTTTCATTTCAACATTGTGAAATGATTTACTTTATTTGGCTATCTCTTTATTAAATTCCGCTGTAATTATTTTAAATTTGGTGTTGTCCTATTCACCCCCCCCCCCTCTAGGACATATAGCTTGGCCTTTTCAAGTTGTATCAGAGCCTAATAGCTCGCTTTTATTTGTTATTCTTGGATTTATTTCCTTAGCTAACGATCTAAGTTATAAAGATGTCAAATTTGATAGCCTTTCAGTCACTAGGCCTCTACCCTTTGATGGCTCTAACTATGCCTATTGGAAAGCCAGGATGAGGATTTTCCTCAAATCCATGGATGAAAGTGTGTGGCTTGCCACAGTGACTGAATGGAACCCTCCTACCATTGAAGTAACTGGTATCAATGGATCAAAATCAATGAGAATAACACCTTATACTTCTTGGTCCACACTTCAGAAGAGTGAGATAGTGCAAATGCAAAAGCACTAAATGCAATCACTTGCTCACTATCACCAGATGAGTTTAAAAGAATCATATCCTGTGATACTGCAAAGCAAGCTTGGGATATATTAGAAATGACACACGAGGGTACTTCAATTTTCAAAAAATCTAAAGTCCAACTCCTCACAACTAAATTTGAAGAAATTCATATGAAGGAAAATGAAATGTTTATGGACTTCTACACTAGATTAAACGACATTGTAAACTCTATGTGGGATCATGGCGATAAAATCCCAGAAAGTAAAGTGTGTGCAAAGATACTACGCTCATTACCTGAACTGTTCAATTCTAAGGTAACAGCGATCCAGGAACTTTGTGATACGGATAACATGAGGGTAGATGAGTTGGTTGGGTCTTTACAAACCTACGAGTTAACTTTTAAAGCTCCTATAGGTAATTCAATATCCCTTAAGTCTTCCAAAAGTATTTCTTAAGAAAATTCTGATTTAGAAAATTCTGAAGACGATATGGCTCTTTTAGCGAAAAAGTTTTACAAGGTTTTCAAAAGTAAAAAGAGGGTCAATTTTCAAAAATCGAATGATAAGAAAAGATCTAAATCTATATCTAAATCTTGAAATCTTTGAAAGATAGTCAATGTTACAACTGCCGAGAATATGGGCATCTAGCAAATAAGTGTCCTAAAAAGGACAAACCTAAAAATAAAGGAATGTTGGCTACTTGGGATGAATCTTCTGGCACCGAAGCCTCTTCTGAATCAGAAGATTCTGAAACCGAGTCGGGCAATGAAGTTAAGGCCCTTATGACTCTAGCCAAGTTTACCTTTTCAGATCATGATGATTTACCCAGTGAAGAAAATTTGAATAGTGATCACAATAATGAAGAAGATCTTCAAGATGCTTATAATGCCCTATACAAGGAAAGTTGTAAAATTTCCATAAAACTAAAACTTCAAAAAGAAAGGTTTTTAGGGCTTAGAGAAAGATTTGAGTCTCTTGTTTTAGAAAAATCTCATCTTTCGAATTGTTTTGAAAAATGTAAAAGTGATCTAGATTTCAAAATCACCCTTACTGAAAATCTGAAATCTGAAAATGATAAACTTAAACTCGAAGTCTCTTCCCTTTTGAGTTGAAAGGATACATGGAAGTATGCCCAAGGTGATTCTTAATTAGAAAAACTTTTAACTGGATCAAGAAAATGTGGCGACCGATCCGGTTTGGGATACGACAAAAATATTCCTCCTAAACAGAAGAGTACTCCTCCTAAGTTTGTAAAAGGAGAATCCTCTAACTCAAAAGAGAAAAGTTCAAGTCAAAAGTTTTATAAAAATGTTAAAACTTTTCAATCTTTCAAAACCAGAGGTAATCATATCAATTACAAAAATCAAAACCAAAACCCTTTTGCTGAAAAAATAGTTAATTTGCTTAAGGAGCTCTTAAAATCTAACTAAGTGGATCATTCGTACAAAAATCACAAATACAAGAAGACCAACTATACTCCTAAACCCAAAACAGTAATGAAATGGGTTCCTAAAGTTATTTGCTTGGTCGTCCACACTGCTTTCAAAGCTACAAGCCATTCGAAGTGGTACTTAGACAGTGGATGCTCAAGGCATATGACAGGCGACAAGGCTTTATTCATCAATCATAAAGACATGACTAATGGTTCAATCACATTTGGTGATGGCAGCAACTGCAAGATTATGGGCCAAGGTACGATTCAACTTCATAACCTCCCTTTGTTCAAAAATGTTTTATATGTTGAAGGCCTAAAACATAACTTGTTTAGCATATCTCAAATATGTGATAATAACCATAGTGTAAGATTTTCTAATCAAAGTTGTGAGATTCTAAATAACAAGGGTTTGGTAATTTTAATTGGACGTAGAACGTCTGAAAACTGCTATATTATAAGTGAATCCAGCTCAACTAGTCAATCTTCTTACATGGTCCATACAGACGATACTGATTTATGGCATAAACGTCTTGGACATGTACACTACCGAAATCTATATAGATTGAGCAAACGAGAACTTATAAGAGATCTACCCAAACTACAAAAATTTGATAAAATATGTAGTGAATGCCAGATTGGCAAACAAACAAGGAACTCACATAAAAAGGTGAATTCTAATACCACATCAAGACCACTCGAGCTTCTCCATATGGATCTTGTAGGACCTACAAGGATGGAAAGTTGAGGTGACAAAAGATATATCTTGGTAATTGTAGATGATTTTACCGAATATACATGGGTTGTTTTCTTAAGGGAGAAATCAGAAAACCTTGAAGAAGTGAAAAAGGTTCTCAAAAGGATTCAAACTGAAAAGAGTTCTCAAGTCAGTAAGATTCATAGTGATCATGGATCTGAATTTGAGAATAGCGGTTTTGAGAAGTTTTGTAGTGACCAAGGAATATTACATGAATTCTCAGCGCCCAAAATTCCATAACAAAATGGTATAGTTGAAAGGAAAAATAGAGTGCTTCAAGAAATGGCTAATGTCATGTTGAATAACATGAAGCTCTCTAATAATCTTTGGGCTGAAGCAGTTAATACAGCTTGTTATATCATTAACCAGGTTTACACTAGTAAAAGTAATAATAAAACAGCATATGAAATGTGGTTCGGCAAAAAGCTTACTGTCAAATACTTTCGAGTTTTTGGTAGCAAGTGCTATATTTTACGAGATCATGAAAATTTGGGAAAGTTGGATACGAAGAGTGATGAAGGGATATTTTTAGGATATTCTTTAAGTAGTCGAGCTTATAGGGTTCTGAACAAAAGGACCGGTGTGATTCAAGAGTCCATTAATGTGGTCATCGATGATAGCTTAAACACACCAGTCTCAAGTCCAGATAATGATGAAGTTCTTGTAATTGATAAACCTGATAATTCATCTAATCAGCCTAATTTTGAATTGAGGACTGTTAAAGATTATCCGACTACACAAATTCTTGGAAACCCTCTCACTGGTGTTCGTACCCATAAACAACTTGAGAATATATATAATTATGTATGTTTTACGTCCCAGATAGAACCATCTAACGTAAAAGATGCTCTTGCTGATGAAAACTGGATAGTTGCTATGCAAGAAGAACTTAATCAATTTGTTCGAAATGATGTCTGGTATCTTGTTCCTAGACCTAAAGATAAACTTATTATCGGAACAAAGTGGATTTTTAAAAATAAGTTTGACAAGCTTGGAAATATCATTCGAAACAAGGCAAGATTAGTTATTCAAGGATACACTCAAATTGAAGGTATCGATTATGATGAAACCTTTGCCCCAGTTGCTCATCTTGAATCAATTAGACTTTTTATATCCATTGCATGCTTTAGAAAGTTTAAAAATTTTCGAATGGATGTAAAGAGTACCTTTTTAAATGGAGATTTACATGAAGAAGTATATGTTGAACAACTTACAGGGTTTAAAGACCCTAAGCTTACTGATCATATATACCATCTTAAAAAAGCTCTCTATGGTCTACAACAAGCTCCCAGAGCATGGTACGAGAAATTGACTAAGTTTTTACTTAGTCATAACTTTCAAATGGGAAGTGTTGATAAAACATTGTTTGTTAAGAAACATAGCGACGATATCTTAATGGTTCAAATCTACGTTGATGATATTATTTATGGATCTACCTATACTGACATGACTATTAAGTTTACAGATTTGATGAAATCTTAGTTTAAAATGAGCATGGTTGGGGAATTGAATTATTTCCTTGGGTTACAAGAATAACAACGACCTGATGGAATGATCATCTTTCAGTCTAAATATGCTATGAATTTGATTAAGAGATTTGGATTTGAGAATAGTAGGAATTTTGATACTCCTATGAGTAAAACCTTAAAACTCTCAAAAGATTCTGTAGGTAAAAATGTGGATCCGAAATTATATCAGAGTATGATTAGTAGTTTACTTTACTTAACTGCTAGTAGACCTGATATTGCTTTAAGTGTTGGTATTTGCGCTAGATATCAATCTGATCCTAAAGAATCGCATTTAATTGTTGTTAAACGAATTATGCGATATGTTGCAAGTACTGTTAATCTCGGTCTCTGGTATCCTCATGAAACTAGTGTTCAATTAGCTGGGTACTCAGATGTTGACTGGGCTGGTAATCTTGATGATAGAAAATCTACCAGTGGTGGTTGCTTTTATATTGGAAACTGTTTAGTTTCTTGGCTTAGCAAGAAACAAAGTTCTATATCACTTTCAACTGCTAAAACTGAATATATCGCAGCTGGTAATGCGTGTACACAACTTGTTTGGATGAATCGTATGCTAAGTGATTATGGAATTAAACAAGATTATATGCTATTATATTGTGATAATACCAGTGCCATAAATATTTCGAAAAATCCAATTCAGCATTCTCGTACTAAGCACATTGACATCAGATTTCATTATATTCGTAAATTAGTCGAAGAAAAAGTTATATCTTTGGAATATATCCCTACCGAGAATCAACGTGCTGACATTTTCACTAAACCACTCGATAAAAGCACGTTTATTAAAATGAAATTTGATCTTGGCATGTGCATTCTAAAATGATTATTTATGCCTATTTGTATCATAGTGTATATATTTGTTATATTAAAATTCAATTTTTTTTGAAATATGCATAAAATCATATTTTTAGTGATGTTCGACCAGTCATGGATTTCCTCGACCAGTCGTGGCACGACCGGTGGAAGCCAACCCACGACCAGTCGTAAATCGCGGTGATTGACTTAAATTGGGAAAAATTTCATTTCTCCTTATTTCATCTTTCTTCTCCGACTAGCCGACGCCCGACCAATCGAACCCACCTTCCAAATCCTTCGAGGTTAGTGTTCCATTTGCTTATTTCTTGTGGATTTGTGTCAAGTTTGCTTCTTGAAGTTGTCTATTTCTAGTTTTGTTAAGATTTGAGGTTTTTCTACTCCCAAAATCTGATTTGAGAAAACCCACTTCTCAATCCTTTGCAACTCTTTATTTTCTTGAAATCCTTGTTGCAAATGGCATCTAGACGTAAAAAGACAATATCTCATGGTCCATCTTCATCCAGATCTACTCCTCTTACTAAGCGTCATCTTTGGGTTCCCGATGATGATCCATCTTATGTTCGAGACATCAGATTGGGTAATGTTATTGTTGAACATCTAGTTGATGTTAATCATGTTGTTCCATTTGATATCCTCCCTATTCTTCAGATTGTAGGTTGGGATAACTTATTACAATGGGGTGAGCCAGCATACCGGTCCATTTCCCAATCCATGTTCGCATGCATAAGTACTTTTTCTCTGAAAAATTTAACTTTTAATGTTGCCACAAGAGAAGGATTATTTGATGTTGATCGTCATTTGATTTCAGCTCTTATGGAAATACCTGTGAATGATGAGGGCATTCCTATCCATACCTTATCAGACAAACCCTCAGTAACTGAAAAACGCATGCTTACTATAGATTTATGCAATTTGGATGCTCAATGGACACATGAAGGGAATGTGCACCCTTCAAGGTTTTTGTTACCCAAATACATAGTTCTTCACAAGATCTTTGTGTCTAACTTGTATCCTCGATCTGGCAATAAATCCGAGTTGATGTCCTTTATAGTTCGTATTCTTCATGCTGTTGACAGAGGTGCTAATATCTATTTACCATCCTTGATTTGTCACCACATTATTCAGTTTCGACTCCATCCAGGTCACAGTGACATCCCTTTTTCTTATTTGATGACTATGTTGGCTAAGCATATATTTGTCGACATGCCTATTGAAGAAGCCCCTATCCATCATCTGATATTTAATAATACTAACCTTAATAAGATGAAGCTGGATATGTTTCCTGGTCAAGGTGATGGTGATGTTGGTGCCGAAGCTGGGTATGAGAAAGAAGCTGATGATCTTCCTCCTGATGATATTAACATGGATGATATTTTTGAAGAACTTGATTCTGATTCCGTTAATGATCCTAATTATGCACCTTCTGAGTTTTATGCGCGTTTGTGTGGATTAGAAGAGAAAGTTGAAAATATGAATATTAAAATAGATAACATGAATGTTGACAATGATTTACAGTTCAAATATATGCGCGAATATCTTAGGCACTTGAACAAGGGCTTGCATCAACTTGATTCTTCCATCCCTGCTCCTTCATCTGGCTCAGATTAGTTCATTTTCTTTTATTGGACTGTAATAACTTTATATCTCTACTATCTTTCAGTTTGTGAGCTGGTTGCTACTGTTGACTTAACTCTATTTTTGAATTATATGTCTTGAATTATTCATTTTTCACATATAACATCTCTTTTTTACTCCTCAGCTATTTATTCATTGCTTTCTTTGTCCACTTGTGACAAAAAGGGGGAGAATGTTGGATGTTTAATAGATGTATGTTACTCAGGGGGAGTATGGAGAGTATGTGTATACTCAGGGGGAGTATGGAAACTATGTGTATATTAAATTGATTTGTTGGTTCATGCTATTATGTATAAGTGCTGGTTGATATTAACTGGTGCATGATTCGTTAACCAGATATTCAGTTTTATGAAATATATCTTGTACGTGTGTGTTTTGTCACTAATTTGATAAAGGGGGAGATTGCAAGTACTATAGTTGATAGCCTCATTATATTGTTAAATTTGTGGTGCCAAAGACATTGTATGTATCTTGTTATGAAGTTTGCATATGGGAAGAACAAAGCTCTACATATGATGTGCCAAGTCTCACAAGATCAGCTTCGATAGACAAACAATGTTCACAAGTCAAGAAGTCTCGAAAATGTGAGAATGTTCCACTTTCAACACTCAAGATCTCAAGATGCTTTCAAGTTCAAGCTACACCAAGATCTCAAGTTTCGTTATGCTCAAGGTCACTCATCTTTAAGTTTCAATGTCCTTACTTCACTATTGAGGCATGACTGACCTTAGGTTGACCATTAGAGTAGGCCATTTTGGATACATAAGTCATATGTTTTATATAAGTGAGTTTGGGCTGTTCTAAGACTAGTCCTGGATGTTGTTCGACTACTCCTAGCTCTGTTTCGACCTGTCTTAGAATTTCCTGGACCAGTCGTAAGTTTGTTGCAAAATTCAGAAATTTTCTGTTAAGCTTCGACTAGTCCTGGGGTCTCTTCGACTAGTCGTATGAACAGTGTCGACTGATCTTTTTACCAGTCGTAGACCTTCGACTCAAACTCCAGTGATGAAATTCGACTTTCTTCGACTAGTTGTGAGCAACCTTCGACCAGTCGAAGGTATCCTTCGACAAGTCGTGAAACTGCCTTATCCGATCGCGCTCGAATTTTCAAATATCAGTTGGTCCTTCGACCAGTTGAAGACGTAATTTGTTCTCCTATAAATAGAGCACGAATCTCAGAATAAAAGATGAAATTCAATCTAATTTAATTCGGCCTTCTGAGATATTCGTCTGTGCTCTATTTTAAGCTAAGTGTGCATATTTAATATTTTCTTTCTTTAGCTTTTTAAATTGATTTTGTTTCTTGCATTCCAATCTGATTTGAAAGAGGAAGTGTTGTTTTCCTTTTTCTGGAATCAAAATCAATTAAAGCTAGCCCATGTGTTTTAATTTAAAATATATTAGAACTTAGAACCATTATATAATGAGTATTCGACATTGAACTTTGACATTCGAATCTCTACTCCGACATGGTTCTTCTAGGCTACTACAACAAAGAAGAAAAATAAGTATTTTACATTTTGTAATTTACCGTATTTGGTTTTATTTGAGGTTAAGCGAGAAAAATCTCAAAGTTGTTGGTTATTTGAGGAGAGCCAAAAAACTCAGAAGTGAGGGTTTTTGAATTGTGTAAGCCCTTTGAAAAAGACACAATTGTGAAGGTTTTGGGTGAACCTGTGAAATCCTATTTGATAGTGAACGCTAATATCCCCTATGTGAGGATATTAAGAGTGGAGTAGCACTCTGTTTGGGTGTTGTTGAACAGTTGGTGTACACACATGCGAACCACTATAACTCTTTATGTTGTGTGGATGTGTGCTTCATTTTCCTATCTTTGATTATTCAGTTGTGGAATGTATATGGATGTGAATGTTGTAATCATTTTATTTCAAGCTCAGTGGGGAATGTTCTAATAGTTTAGATTTATATTTTCGTAATTTATCTCTTACTATTCCTTTATTTCTTTGAGCTTCAATTTCTTTACTTGTTCTAGTAAGGTTGCCCTGCCATTTTTATTGTGCATGGTTGTCCTTAGAACAATTAATATTTGAGATTGCATTTTATTCCTCAATATAGTTTGAATATATTTATTCCTCTTTGGTTTGAGTTCTTGATACAAAGACCTTTCTAGAAATAAGGTTGTCTTACCATGAACTTTGGTTTTTGGTGTAAGGTTGTCCTTAGAACAACTTTTGTATCAACCTCTCAATACTTGTTTATTGAGGTTGCTTTTCATTTCAGCATTGTGAATTGATTTACTTTATTTGGCTATCTCTTAATTAAATTCCGCTGTAATTATTTTAAATTTGGCGTTGTCCTATTCACTCCCCCTCTAGGACATATAGCTTGGCCTTTTCAGACTCAAGGTTAGGATAATTACTAGAAGGCATGGTGGAAAGCTCTATCATCAATGGGGGCCCAACGGTTTGGGTTAGCCCAATGGGTAAAGGTGGAAGTGGGCTTACAGTGGGCCCTAGGGAGGTTTGCAACGGTGGACTTTTAACCACTATTGTCTAGGTGTGGTCCATTTGGAAATCGAAATCGTAACGGGGCCTTTATGTCACGCCCCAGACCTGGTGATCGGACTCATAAGGAACCCACAAGGTTCTCGACTCAGGCTCCGATCTTGGGATCCCACAAGGAGGATTTTCATAGCATAAATTTAATCCAATAGAGCATGCACATGATCATAACACAGTAATCTCAGAAAGTAACCATAGGAACGCATTTCAAAATCCACTAAGAATTTAAACCTTATAGGTACACAAGGCCCAAAAGGAAATACATATGGTAAGGAAGGAAGAGAAAGGTCTGCAATGGGTCCTCAACCTGCTCCAATCCAATACTCCACCACTACTGCACCGACCTAGGATCACCTACACTCATCATTCGTGCATAAGCTTATAAAAAACTTTAAGGGCGGTGTAAGTGTGTGATAATGGTTCTAAGAAGAAATAGGAGGATGCAGAGGAAACCATGAATGATACCAATGCCACTAGCTGTATCAAGGCTAAGCTATGAATGAAGTAAGCCATACAAAGGCTATGCAATGCAGTACATAGTACTGGACGCCATACCGAGGCAATGCAATAGAAAGCTTATACAGCCGATGCAAATGCAATGCGAAGTAATGTCAGTCCTCATATCCAATCCACATATCAAGTATAGTTCCATCATATGAATCCACTGAGGTTAAGTACATTGCAGGATGACTGCCACTTTTCAAACCCGCACAACCAAACGAGCATAGGAGACCTCACTACCCACCTGTGGACAACCAATCACCAACAAGGCTCGATGTAGAGAACCCATTTCATGAGATGGTCAAACTCAGCCTAGCTATTGCCCTCTCACTCAGGCGGGTAAGGCCACACCCCCTCCCAACCGACCTCGCAACAGTGGGAGTTGTGGCCTAATGGTATAAGGCACTAGAGCGCTCATGATTTTCACTCGGTCTCGGTGTTGAGGTGTCTCCTCGGTATAGTGGAAGTTTAGGGGCTTTCACCTAGGGACATCCTATCCGCCCCAAATGCTCAAGAATCATTTCCGGTGTCCACACAAGACTATCCACGATATATCTATGGAGGATACAACCCTGATGAAGCAAGGGCGAATATCCACATGCTATGCAATGCCAGATGCATGAATCACACAATCATCCATACATCAATCCCAAGCATCCATCGTGCTTAAGAGGGTAAACTCCATCCCTCAGGGAGATACCAATATGTCCTACACAATGTCACAACCATGGCCAATCATACATCAACCAAGCATGCATATGATGCATATGGGAGTGGGCCATGAATATGAATAAGGGTGCAGATGAAGTGAATGAGAAGATGACTCTCTATCTACCCAAGAAGGGTCCAGGTACTTAAACAATCCTTCATGAGGAGTATGACCTCAAGTGGGGGCTCATTTACTTGGGGTATCCCACGAGACAAAACACACAAAAAAACTACGGGCCCAGGTAATAAAGAAGTGGGTCTAGCGAGAGACTAAGGTGGGCATTCAACCACACTTAGATGCAAACGGGCCTAAAGGGGTCCAAATGAGGACGTTCAACCACACTTAGATACAAACGGGCATAGAGGGGTCCAAATGGGGACATTCAACCACCATTGACCCAAGGCATCCAACCACAAACCATAAGCTACAAGGCCTAAGGCCCACATCCAATCCATTTACATAAGTCCCATATAAAGCATTAAGAATGGTCATCAAATCCATGCATTTAGTTAGACTGAATGGGCAGCCCATGAGCACAAAAACATGGCCCAAAAATAAGTCTAAGTTGGGTAAAATGGGCCCCACTACATCAGCCCAATAACTAGCAATTTCAGTGGGCAACCAAGGGCCCAATACCGCCCTTATCTCAGCCTATAAGTCCATCAAAATGGTGGATGGGCAGCCCAACATAAGGCTGGCCAAGGTGGGACGTTCCAGCCCAATCTGGTCCCACAAGGAAGTCCCAAAATATGGTATAAGTTTGGGTCCCACAAGTGTTTATCAATGGGTGGCTCAATCATGCATCAATTGAGCCCAAAAATTATTCTAAGAAATAGGTGAGCAATAAGTACCCAAATCCCTCAATGTGGTGGCCCCCAATTTCAATAAAAATTTAGCCATACATTGTATACTTAATGCTCAATGGCTGGACTTTCAGTCCACTTAATATTTTGGGCCTGCTGAAGCCCAAAAACTAATCAAAATAGGTGGGAAGGGACTGGTAATGATCAAAAGGGGCCTCACCAGATGGAGGAAGGGCATTTAGCACTCAAGACCAAGTAGGCCTGTTATTGGAATGCAGGCCCAGTAGCAGGCCAAGCGTGGGCATCCTAAGGGTGGGATGGCTTGGCCACATACATTAAAGGTGGGCTCCACATGTCCATGGTGGGCCCCACATGGGACGTCCACTCAGGGTGGACCCAACCTCCACGTGGGCCACACCCAAAGGGGAGATCAGTGTGGATGAAAACATACACCATGGTGGGCCTGACTAAGGACGGTCAGCCATGCTTGATGTCCACCTGCTGGACGTCCAATATGGTTCACTGGTCCAGTTGGTTGGCCCCACCACCATGGCCTCTATGGCCTTCTAAAACATTACAAGGTGGGCCCCACAAACATGCACAAAAGCCCCAATGGACTGGGCCCAATAAGTTCCACAATTATAAAGAAGACAACAAGGTAGAAACAAAAATTATGCAACATACATGTTACTATCCTGATATTGGGCCTTCCAATGGAGTGGGTTCAAGGTCTCCAAAATTCCTGAAATTGAGGGTCAAGGTCCCTCATCGTGTCTACAACAAGGTGGGACCTAGAAAGGTGGCCCACCATCAGAAAAAATATTTTTAAATTAAGGTTTACAACAGTTTGTATTGTTGGACTATACAGCAGAAATCTGGTTGATTACCCATGTTGACCCACTCTTTTGGAGGCTCAAAAGGGGTCAGTTGGGGCTGAAATTTGGTAGGATAATAGGTGGGATATACATCTTCAAGAATTATTGGATGATATCAATCTCCCCACCAAATGACCAAAAATCAGGCCCCAAGATGGCCCAAAAATCTGTCCAGACAGTTCTGGACAGTAACATATGTCTGTTAAAAATAAATTGTAAAAATTATTTAAAAGGGGATTTAACCCCAGAAAATCATGGTGTGGTCCACCCAAGTGGGCCCCACAAACATCCAAGTCATCCCAACATCCAAAACATCCTTGCATGCACCCCTTTTAGCGCATTTGGGGGCCACGCATCCAAGGGATGGACTGTCCAAAAGCGTCCTCTCACTTGGGACGGTTTAGATCTTGTTAGTCCACGAGGTGGGCCACACACTCATGATTAGAGACTTATTAGCAAGAAAAGAAGAAGATCGGCTACAAGGCAAGGGTCTTCACCTCATTGAGGCCCTTCCCCTTATCACACAAGCAACACCATCCACTAGTGCATGATACATACAAAATCTACATGATCAAAGGCTATTAACTTGGGATCTATGGTGGAGATCCAATCTCCACCAAGGATCAGGGGTCTAGATGACCCAAGGATCGCTGATCTAAGGAAGGAAAGGGCATGAAGGGATCCATGGAGAATGGTCCCTTGCATGCACATGCATGCAATGTAGGATAGGCTACAAGCCATATCCATGGAGTCTTAGGGCCACCATCATCACTTGATGGGTCCCACAAGCTCCATCAATGGAAGAAGAATGAAGAACAAGAAGGGATGAAAGGAAATTTGAAATGTAGACATACAAGCACACCCACTTAGCAAATCAACTCAAAAGCTACACCACAATGCTCTAGAAGCTCCAAGGATCAAGGATCTAAGGTTGAGATTGGTTGAAGAAACGTGGATTAGGAGTTGTTTGGGAGATGAGAGGGTGGAAATGGAGGGGACGTGGGACGTTTAGAGGGTTACAAGAGGGAGAGGAGAGGGAGAGGTAGAGAGAAATGAGAAGAAAGAGAGAGGGAGAGAGAGTTGTAGAGAGGTCATGATGATTCTCTCTTTCATTGGTTAGAGAAAACTATGATATCTTATGGTGATAATTACAAAGTGGTTAGGCTAGGTAGGTCTTAGGGTGGTAGGTTAATAGGTCTTCTAGCAACCCTATACTAGGGGTGACATCATCACCCACATGCACCTAGGAAAATGTAACGCCCTGTAATTCGAGGGTCGAGTAGCAACTCAACTCTCGAGTTCCAGAACATCACTTATGCAACATAGATGATGATGATTGAATGTTGTCTGTGTCAGTGCAATAAACATGAGTGAGATTATACCAAAACAGTAATTCATACTCAAGATCAATTGTATAAAGGCAAGCGGAAGACTGAAACTGTATATATAGGGAATGTGAAGAAACAAAACCATCTCAATCTCCAGAGTATGAACACTAACTGAGTAACCATATACATGTATTGTTTCTGAATCAAAAGGTCAAAATACAACTAAAACAGATATATCTTGAAATCCCCGCGATCCAGTCGGCCTAACCAAAGCCGTCAGAGTACTGCATGTATGAGAACTCGTCTTGGTCCTCATCGTAGTCTGGCTCCGCCTCCTGAATCGACGTATCATCTATACCTGAGACAGAGTCTGGTTGGTGTGTATAACACCGTCCCGTAACGTGGGATTGAGTAGCTAACTCAGTGGAACAATAGACCATAGGTTAATATATTATCAACTCAGTCAAGCAGTAATGATAAAGCAGTACAATCAAACAATCCTAACTACTCTTATTTAATGCAAGTATGAAATGACATGATGAATGCCCTTGTCAAACCACCCTCAAGCGACATCATCTTACGTTCGCGACATGCGTTCATCCCTCAGTGCCCCACATCTACCAGGCACATGTGGTGCGATGATGAGCATGATTACTGAGTAGTTATTAGTCCTTTCAGCAGGATTGGGAAACTAAGGTACCTCCCTCGTATCATTCCCAAACATGATCCATTCTAGGGTCGTCAGTCCTAGTTAATCTCATACGATAGTGTATTTCTAGGTCGCTGCAAAGGCTGTCAGGGCTGTTATGCATAATGGTTACACCACTCCCCCATCACCTTTTTAACGGTTTATCACTAAGCTGATACAGGCCTAGTCTATACTCTATACACTACGGTAAAACTCGTCACCTCACCGTAAATTCAGAGTATGCTCGAGGTCACTATAAAGGGCTCGTCACCAATCAGTGTAGGCCGACAACACGAATATAGTGTCCCATAACACCATAATCGGCTCACGAGTCTAGTTGCTCACTGGTCACTACAGGGAGACACGTGGCCCCAGCGTAGGCCGACAGCTCGACCACGGTGTCCCATACCACCATGCCCAGCTCATGAGTCTTAGCGGATCGAGGTACCAAGGTTAACGGGATTCCACTGGTAAGTTTGGTACCCTAGGTTCAAGCAGTAGCGACCAAACATGGTGAACATACATTAGACACATCGGGTTACTTGACGAGCCTGACTAGCTCGAGCGCACAATCAATTGAACGACATGAAATGCATAAGCACTTCGCGTGGCCTAACCACTGTCGTCAACTGACGTACGACTCGGGTTCGTCAAACACATCTTACGTGGCGACGTGAATCTCAACCACGATCTCAAGTCTGGTACCGATTGTCTGGACTATATACATAGTCCCAAACTCAATCAATCCTTATTCATAGCATGTAGAGTAAAGCATAATAAACAAAGTAATTCAAGCATGTTAGTAAGCATGTCATAAAGCATGTTATAAAGCACACAGTAAACAAGGAATACAAACACATATCATTCATAAGTAAGCAGTTAGATTAAATAACCCACATGGAGGAAATCATACAAGTCTCTAAGGTAGTTGAGAATCCCATCCCAACACCTACCTAAAGCACCATCTTCCAAACACTTACTATCACAAGCATTTTCACAAACACTTAGAATACACTATTTCAACATACATAGTGTATGTTAGTAAAACAAGTATTAGGGCGAGTCCTTTCACCAAGCAAATATTTTACGCATATATAATATATTCATACAACAAATAATGATGGCAAATACATGTCCAAAATTTATACGTGTACGGTACTTTCTACAATACACCATTTCTACATACATAGTGTATATTAGCAAAACATGTATTAGGACGAATCCTTTCGCCAAATAAGTATTTTATCCATATATCATATATTCATACAACAAATAATCATGGCAAAGACATTTCCAAAATTTGTACATATATAGTATTTTCTACGAATACCTAGAATATGTAAAATTCCATATTCTACATCTTTAATCGAAATGAAAAACAAACAGTACTTTGTACATGTACAATTGCATGCAGATCATGAATCTATCATTATCTGACATTGAAAGCATTGAAAACCATAACTTATACACCTAAAGTCCTCACCTTATACCGTAGAATCGCAACGAATCAGCTAGGTTTACTAAGCCTCCATATTCGGCAGTTTGGTAGCCTAAAGAATGAAATAGGTTAGCTGTTTCATAACCTACAACCTTCACACCCCAAAACAGATTAGGGTTAGGGTTTCTTACCTCAAAACAAAGTCAGTATCGCCAGGAAGGCAATAAGAACGAAGTGGTGGAGCTTGGGTAGTGGTAAGAAACAATAGCAGGGAGTTTCTCCCACTTCTCTCACTCTTTCTCTCTCTTTTCTCACTTCTCTCTCTAGGGTTTCTCTCAAATTCGTATGGCTATGAGAAAGAGTATTCTAAGGTCCTTATATAGCCTAAAAGCACTCTAAAACAGACTTGTGGTCAAGGTATACTTAGGTTATAACCAAAGCGGCACTTTTCCAACTCAACGGAGGACTTCTGGTGGGCCTCCTTGAGCCAAAGGTCGAACTTAAGCTCACCAACCTTGGATCTAGGTGGAGTTAAGTTTTCGTTCTAGTAGGGTTTTCAGATCATGCGTGGCGGACCAGTTTCAGTTCAACGGTCAGCGGGTTTCGATCAGAAATTCCAAGTACATGGATATGTTTATGAAATTTTTCCTGATCCGAGGGTGTATTTGGGTCAGATTCTGACGGTCTGGTTGCTTACAAAATGTCCGCAAGCGACACGTGCCAGATTACTATTCAAGATATTTATTTTGTAAAGAAAACAAGTGTTTTTACACTCTCTCGCTCCGGACTCAAGCGAACAGCCATGGGACACTGTCTGGGTTTGATTTCTGAGATGGTTGTCAAGCCCAGCGAGGCGGTCCTAATTCTTTAACTTCGTATTATTCGGACTCCCGATGTGCGGTCCAGACCTGATACGGAGTTTCAATGTGCTCCCGAGAGCAGTCAGGTAATGAGTTTGATCCTAGACTTTAGGGTAACCTAGGGTCAATGATTCTACAAGTTTTGGGTCTTGTAGATCGTATTTAAAGCGATTCAAACAGATTTCATGGATCATCTAGTTTAGCACTTAGTTAACTTTATCAAATTTCTAAAGGATTTAATCCTAAGTGATTCCTGTTCGAGGTGGTACTCGGACCATTGTACGGTATTTTACGAGTCGTTACAGAAAATGTGTGGGGTGGGGTCCACGACCACATATCAAAGGCCCGAATAGAACATTGCCCATAACTCATGATGTATACGTTGGATTTACTTACGGAATGCGGCGTTGGAACCACGACATCAATACAGACAAGATGACATAGGTTTCGGGTTGATCTGAGTCTGGTCAACGTGACCGAATTCAAGGACGACCACAAACACTACCGGAAGGTCGCGGGCCGCCGGGATTCGACTGATAGGACTGCGTGACCTAAAGAAACGACGTGCACACTTGGGTTAGGGTCTTACACTTTGGCCCTCTAAATACCTAGGAAATGGATGGATCGCATGTACACATCACTCATACATGGTGGGCCTACATAAGGCGGTGGGGTCCACGGCCTAAAATGGATAACGGCGTATATATAACACTTACATCATGGCGGGCCTCATACAATTGCAGTGGGCCCACATACATCGCGTTGGGCCTCATACACGGACCGCATATACAGCACAATAAGCCTCAAACATTGGCCTCAAATACATCACTATGGGCCTCACCACCTGGGCCTCAAACACATCATAATGGGCCTCATATATGGGCCTTAAATACATCACAATTGGCCTCATCACCTGGGCCTTAAACTCATCACAATGGGCCACATCCATGGGCCTCAAATATATCACAATGAGCCTGCAAGATGGGCCCCACCAAATGGACAATGTGTATGCAACACACATCACGGCGGCCTGCTGGACGTCCAACCCATTGCTTCCTATGGTGTGGATCTCTTGAGATTTGGATCTATCCCGTTTCCCGGCCCATGGCCTAAAATGATATGAAAAATTGGATAGACGGTGTGAATACAACACCTACATCATGGTCCCACTATCCACGTCCAGCAATGGACTGGACGATGTGGATGAAACACTTACATGATGGTGTGCACCACCGTCTAGTTGTTGGACAGTGGATACAACATGTGTAGCATCCAGATTGGGGGGGGGGTGCATGTCCCATGGACAGACAGTTTGGATATAACACATACCTCATGATCAGGGCCTCAGAGTTTGCTAACGTCAATGCAACAACTATATCATGGTGGTCCCCATGATCTGGATGGTGTGGATCAAAACCATACATCACATAAGGGTGGGCCACGTGGATGGAATCCACGGACGGATGACGTGTATGAAACACATACATAAAAGGTAGGTCCCACTGAATGGTGTGGTTGGACGGTTGGGGTATAACACATATCTCATGATCTGGCCCACAGAACTAGTGGGCACATAGCTCTTGCTAACGTCAACACAGTAGGTATATAGCTGGTGAGGGTACTCCAACTAGTCTGCTTCACGGCAGGTGGGTCCCACGTGGGGGCCCACCACATATAATATAATACATTATTTATATTTTATTTTATTATTATTTATATTTATATTTTATTTTATTATTATTTATATTTATATTTATATATTTTTTTTAAAGCTCTAGCGTCCAGGCCTGCTGGACGGCCTAGACATAATACACCATCAAGGTGGGGTCCATGTGAGTGGCCCACCAGCTCACTACTGAGTTGATATTTGGGTTTTCCTTCATGCAGGCCTGTCCAGACTGACAGGCAACAAGTCCGTATGCTGGACAGTCCAGTAAGGTGGGCCCATCTCATGGACGACGCGGATATGATACATATGTTAAGGTGGGCCATCAAACAAGGAAAGAGAGAGAGAGGGAGAGAGAGAGAACAGAGAGAGAGAAGAGAGAGAGAGAGAGAGAGAGAGAGAGAGAGAGAGAGAGAGAGAGAGAGAGAGACGTGCGATGGAGGGCTCCGCCACTATGAGCCCTCCCTTCCAAGCATTACAAGACGAACATCAAGTGGGTCCCATTACATGTGGGCCCACCAATCAAAATCAATGGTATCTCCACAAAAAAATGCAAGGTCTAGATGACCTTTTCGCACAAGGAAAATAAACATCATGATGGGGCCATGGAGAATGGCCCCATCATGGAATGAACATATGAATCATGGTGGGCCATTAGCCACACCTAAGGTCCAATGAGATCCATACCATCGATCGGTAGGCCCCACTTGGCCCAACATCAAAACATAATTCTACTCCTACAAAACACCCACCGATTGCTAATCTTCTTGGTTCCTTGGCTTCCTTAGCTCCTAAGCTCAACCTTTAATGGTGGAAGATGAGAATTAAAGTGTTGGATTGAGAGTTTTGAGGGTAGGAAGTGGGCCTCACCTAGGTTCTCCTTAGCTCTTCTTTCCTTGGATGGTTGCTTCTCTTAGATTGCTTGGGAATGGGTAAAGAATGAGAGAGAGAGGGGATATTGTAAAAGGAGGTGACATGGAGGGTATGGGCTCTCTTAACTTTTGGGGGCATGGGGTATGGGTTGCCTTGAATTGTTGGTAAGAAAAGAATGACTAGGTATGGGTTCATTTGACTTGATGAAGAGAGACGTATGGGTGAGTGATGGGTTGTGAGATGGGATGTACTTAACTTGTGATTGATTGATTCATGTGATGGATTATAGATATTCTCTCAAGATTTACAATACGCTGCGTTTCTTCGAATTAAACGCGGGCCCACAACTCCTGGCTTGGGCATCGCATCGGTGCCCAAGACGTGGCATTAGAACCAGGGCGACGGTGCGGTCGCAATGGTACAAGTATCGGGTCAAGTCAATTCAGATTTGCAGGATGTGACTTAGGGTCGTGCGCAAACACCGATTACAAGTTACGGGTCGTCGAAATTCGACGGGGAGGATCACGAAAGTCTAAGGAACGGTACAGACTAGGATACGGGCCTTATAGGTCTTCTGATACTTTTTGAGTTGTCCACCCAGCGAGACTATTCATGTGGTACCCAGGAGTAGAGGACCCGCCTCCTTAGCCTCATCGGCCCACTAGCCTGAGGTATCACCCTTCGTGACATACGCCTAAGTTGTCAAGAGCGAAGCTCCTCAAGGGGAGGAACTTAAAGAATGAGCTATAGATGTCCTAAAGGGGAGGGGAGTGAATAGGACAATACAAAATATTTCGATACAATGCGGAATAATAAAATAATTATATTCAATTGCTTAAAGTATTGAATTATTGATATCAAATAGTTTGTAGGACAACCTTCACCGAAAAAGATTTACACAGGATAACCTTTTTTCACGACATCTTTGAAATCAAAATATCAAACTTAGCAAGAGCTAATCAATCACAAGACAGACATATAAAGAATAAAAACAATCAACACAATGCACAAAAGAATTATAGTAGTTCGGTGCTTAAACCCACACCTACTCTACTCACAAAATTACTACCCTCATAATTTTGGCTTTCACTATTTCAAGGTTTTCACAATGTCACCTTAACAACCTTATACAGTTCTTATAATTTTCACAGGTTATCACAACAAAACCCACTTTGTGATTTTTAAGGGATCACCACAAAACAACCCGCTGAGATTTCTGGGCTATCTCAGAAAAACCCAAAATGTAATGAATGTAAAGACGGTACTTATCTTCAAATGGCGAATTGAAGATGTTACTGTAGTTTAATTGTTGCAGTGAGCTTCTTTCTTGGGGTGTTGATGAAGCCGTGTATGAGTTCAACCTAAAAATAATAAAGGGATCTAACATTTTTTTAATATATAAACAAAACCCTAATTCCTATAAATTCTATTCTCTTATTCTCAAGTAGAGTTTAAATAACTCTCATAAAAACAATTAAATCTAACTTGAGAAAGAGAATAAAATAAGCTAATAGAAAATTAGAATTACTGCACATATAACTTAAAGAGGGTCTGGCTTTCTCTCTTTCTTTGAGGCCGTTTCTCACTGATTTTCGTTATGGAAATGAATGAGAGAATGCATTTATTTATAGCCAAAGGATTTGGTAATTTGGCTAGCCCGATTATCGGTTCGGTTGGCCGGATTCCAATGACTGCGTTCCAACAACACTCAAATTTCACTGGATAAGATCTTTTAAAAATTCAACTGGCCTAAGCCAAAATTTGGCCTGCTGAACCTTCAGTTCATCTGGCCGAATACAGGGTTCGACTGGCTGAATCTCCCTGAGATCTGAAATCTTTACACGTTGAAAACTTGACCAAACATAGTCGAGTTGGCTGGGTGGTCATGTTCAGCTGGCAGAACCCAAGGTTGGGCTAACCGAACTTGTTGCGAAAAATCTTCGTCAATTTGTAAACTTGACCAAATTATATTGGGTTAGCCGAAGGTAGTTAGGTTGGTCGAACCAGATGTCGGGCTAGCTGTTGAGGCATGAAAAAATACTAAGAGAAAGAAGAAAACATGAGCCGTTGTACAAAAATCACCTGGAATCAAATATTGTACAGAAATCAGCTGTTGTGCAGAAATTTACATTGAGAGATAAGTCACCGCACAAAGCAGAAGCGCAAAAAGGAGGAACACACAAAAGGATCCGCACAAGGAGTTGGCACAAAGAGAAGCGCACAAAGGAGGAGCGCACAAAAGGAGGAGCGCACAAAAGGATCCGCACAAGGAGTCCGCACAAAGGAGAAGCGCACAAAGGAGGAGCGCACAAAAGGAGGAGTGCACAAAGGAGCCCGCATAAAGGAGTCTGCACAAAAGGGGGAGCGCGCAGTGCTGACATGGCATGTTCACATGTGTGAGAAGGGCTATAAATACCCCCTTACCCCTTCAAAGGGGTCATTAGTAATATGTTAGAGAAGAGTGGAGCGAAGAGAGAGAAGGTAGAGTTCGCTGACCGTTGCGCGGAATAGCCATTGTGCGGCACACAGAGCCTTCGGTGCACACAGTCATTTACGCACAGAGCCTCCAACGCACAAAGCCTCAAGCGCACAAACCCATCTGCACACAGAGCCTCCAGTGCACAAACCCATTTGTGCAGCCTCCTGCGTACAGAGCTCCAGTCTCTAGAGCATAAAGGCTTCAGTGCGCAATGGACCAGTGGCTTTCAGCCTGATATTTGATATAATCAAATATCTACTTTCTATTGCAATTTGTGAACATTCTATTTTGGAATTAATGGAGAATGGGATGTAAAAGAACTTGGAATGAATGAACAATGAGATTATCTTTCTTGCCTTCTTCTATTAAATATAAAGTGAATAAGTTTCCCCAAACAAAATACATTTGTTTCTTATTTGAAACAAAATGGCGACTCTGTTGGGGACCTTTATTCTACTTGAATATTAACTTAAGGATTGTAAGGGAGATAATCGCATCTGTTTGGCACCTTGAAGGCGTCAAAATGGCGACTCTTAATGGGAACATCATGCCTTTCATCTCCAAAATAGAATACAACTTAATATAAGTACTAATCACTCCTTTTCTTCTTTTCTTCTTTCTTATTTGTTATAGGAGAAGAGATAGAAGAATACCATAACCAACCAAGCAATGGCAACCATTTAAGGAAAAACAGTTCTTTACTTCATTGCGACACGGTTTGTCGTAGAGTATGTCGATGAATAAACTGGGGGTAGCAAAGATAAAGCAGCACCGAGCCAGCAAATAGAATCACAAGCAGCTATTACAGTCATAACTGCTTCACCGATAGCGCAGGGAGAAAGAGATGAATGAACCATCGTCACTCGTATGAGGATAAGGACCTAAGGCGTAACTGCAGCGAGAAAAAATTCACCACCGACAAGAGTCAGAGGACCGGTAACGCGCTATACTACCAAGAAGAATCCTGAACTCGCTCCCCCTGCGATATATCCCAGGCAAACAGACCTACAGTTAACATCGCGCAATGTCCTAGCTTTGGTCACCCCAAGAGTCAGATGGACGAGAGAGCAGAAAGGCAAGGCATTGTTAACAAGTTCACCAAAGTCTATATCGCCTCAATTGAGCAGTGGCATCGAAAACATAAAAAATTCAAATGAAACTATATCCTCTCATCTCTCCGTAAGCCATATTGCGTCAACGTACTCTCATCCCACCCTAACTACAGCTTCGTCGAAGAGTGGAGAAGCCGCTATACATATGGCCGAAATAAATCAAGAAAATAGGCCGACTATAGAGGATCACATCAATGCAATGGCAGAAGCAAAAGGATCACTCATGGAAGAGTGCAGGAACCTTAGAGAGGCCCTAACAACCCTCGTGCATAATGTAGCCCAGATGGCGGCTCCACCAACGATGGGCACAATGAATGGATACAAAAACCATCCTGAAGGCTTTTAATGACAAGGGGCAGGATCACGAGGGTCTGCTCCAGCCGCGAGAACTATAACACAAGACGAGGTGAGACAAGTCGTTAAAGAAGCTATCAGAGTAGAAAGAGAATGTAAAAATACTGGTCGTTTCAAATACCGAACGTCGTATCCAAAAGAAGTAGAAGATATCTCGTTTCTGACTAACTTCAAACATCCATATTTTCATAAGTTTAATGGGGAGGGATCGTCAGAAGAACACTTAATGCACTTCATTACTAGCATGGGGAATTTTTCTACGATACCTCAGTATTGCTTACGATTGTTTGGGTCGTCACTGATGCACAAAGCATTCCGATGCTATTCCAGCCTAGCTCCAGGGTCGATACGTACTTGGGAACAAATGCAGGACGCCTTTATGTCAAACTTCTTCTCTTTCGAATGAGATGTCAGTATTACAGAATTGGCTTCTGTGCGGGAGAGAAAGCGAATCAGTGAAAATGTTTATAGACAGATGGAAGACGTTGGGAGCATTGTATAGACAGCTGCCGGAAGAAAAAGAACAAGTTAAAATGTGTCTGAATTCTATGGAGACAGGAATCACGTTTGGACTCACCAGCGCCAATATCAGAACTTTTAATAACCTGGCCACCAAAGCTCATGCTTTGGAATTGATGACTCGTAAAATGCCAAGGTTCCACCAGAGACAGCTAGCAGGATGGCTGTAAATACCATTATCGTGACAAGAGAAGTAAAGATACAAGGGACTCAAGAGAAAGAGATCAGAACAAAAAGAAGAATGGAACCAATCAAGAAACAAATACAGTGGAAAGAGAACCAGGATGCTTAATTCTCATGAGGGGTTCGTGTTCGACAAGGAAGACGTCATTTCCATGATAAACCAACTGCTAAAGCCTGACACGATTGAATTGCCAGAACCCAAGCACCCTGAGAATTGTTATACATCGAAGTGTATAATACAATGGTGATAGATAAAGGCGAAATAGTGATTGGAAAAGAAAAGGAAAGAGGTACGATGGCAACGGTGATATGCTTACGATTCGAGAAAGGGGCTAAGAAATGAGAAAGAAAGAGGACCGTAAGGCAATAAAGAAGGTGGCAGTGATTACACTACGATCAGGAAAAGAATGGTAAGTCCCGTGAAGCAGAAAGCAGGGATCGTGAGAAGAGAGATCGTCGATAGGCAGGGCGATGATGATGAGAAAGAAAAGGAAAAAGAGATGACGAAGGTGACTTATGACGTAGTAAGTCAGTTGAAGGGCCTACCGGCTCGGTTAAGCGTATATGATGCGCTTAAGTTGTGTAACGCCCTGAAATTTGGGGGTCGAGTATGAACTCAACTCCCGAGTTCCAACGCATCACTTATGCAACATACATAATGATGTTTAAATGTTGTCTAAGTTAGAGCAATAAACATGAATGAGATTAGACCAAAACAGTAATTCACACTCTAGTTCAATTGTATAAAGGCAAGCGGAAGACTGAAATTGTATATTTAAAGTATGTAAGGAAACAAAATTTTTATGAACATCAGAGTATGATCGCTAACTGAGTACCCATATACATGTACTGTTTTTGGAGTCAAAAATCAAAATACAATCTAAAGATGTGTCCTGTAATCCCCGCGATGCAATCGACCTAAGCAAAGCCGTCCGAATACTGCATAAACGAGAACCCATCTTGGTCCTCGTCGAAATCGGGATCCGGCTCCTGAACCGTCGCGTCGTCTATACCTGCGACAGAGTCTGGTTGGTGTTGCAAACACCGTCCCGTAACGTGGGAGTGAGTAGCTAACTCAGTGGAACAATAAAGCATAGGTTAACATGTTATCAATTCAATCAAGCAGTAATGATAAAGCAGTACAAATCAAACAGTTCTAACTCCTCTTGTTAAATGCGAGAATGAAATGACATGATGATATATGCCCTTGCCAAACCACCCTCATGCGACATCATCTTACGTTCGCGAATGCATAACTCCCTTAGTACTCCACATCTACGAGGCACATGCGGTGCAATGATGCGCATGATTTTCGAGTTGTTATTAGTCCGTTTCAAACAGCAGTATTGGGAAACTAAGGTACCTCCCTTGTATCATTCCTAAACATGATCCATTCTAGGGTCGTCAGTCCTAGTTAATCTCATACAATGTTATGGTTTGAGAGGCATAGTGAAGGCATCACAAAGGGCTCATCACCCGTTAGCACGGATACAGATCTCACCGTATGCGGCTCAATTGCTGACCGTCAGCTCGAGTACAGGTCTCACTGTACTCGGCTCAATCACTAGTTATCAGCTCGAGTACAGGTCTCACCGTATTCGGCTCAACTCATACTCTAGTTGCTGTGAAAGACTCGTCGCCAATCACAGACCTTGGAGTATACTCGAAGATACTACAGAGGACTCGTCGCCCGTCAGCACGAGTATAGGTCTCACCGTACTCGGCTCTCGCCGTAAGTATCGACAGCTTGAATACAGTGTCTCATACCACCGTATTCGGCTCACGAGTTTGGTTGCTCAATGGTCACTACGGGGAGGCACGTGGCCCCAGCGTAGGCCGACAGCTCGACCACGGTGTCCCATACCACCATGCCCGGCTCATGGGTCTTAGCGGATCGAGGTACCATGGTTAACGGGATCGCCACTGGTAAGTTTGGTACCCCAGGTTCAAACAGTAATGACCAATCATGGTGAACACACATTCAACATATCGGGTTACTTGACGAGCCTGACTAGCTCGAGCGCACAACAAGTTGGGCGATATGAAGCTCAAGAGCACTCCGTGTGGCCAACCACTATCGCCAACCGAAGTACGACTCAGGTTCGTCAGACACATCCCTTGTGGCGACATGAATCTCAGCCACAATTTCCAGTCTGGTACCGAATGCCTGGACTATAAACATAGTCCCAAACTCATACAGTTCTCATCAATAGCATGTGGAGTTAAGCATGATAAACAAAGTAATACAAACATGTTATGAGGCATATCATAAGCATGTTATAAAGCATGATATAAAGCATGTTGTAAAGCATGTAATAGAGCACTATATAGATAGGTATACAAACACATATACATCATATATGAGTGGTTGAATTAAACAACCACATGGAGGAAATCCTACGTGTCTCTAAGTTAGTCGAGAATTCCATCTCAGCACCGACCTACGGTGCCAACATCTAAGCATTTGCACTCACAAGCATTTACACAAACACTTAGAGTACACCTTTACAACATACATGACATATGTTAGCAAAATATGAATTAGGGCTATTCCTTCGCCTAGCGAGTATTTTATCCAAGTATATCATAATCATACAGCCATTAATCATGACAATTACATTTCCAAAATTTACACATATACGGTATTTCTAGAATACACAATTTCAACAAACATGGTGTTTACAAGCAAACATGTATTACGGCGATTCCTTTCGCCAAAATAGTATTTTATCCATATACTGTATAATCATGCATTAAGTAAACATGTCAAACATTTTTCCAAAAAAATACGTATACGGTATTTCTTGCGTATACCTAGAGTATGTGAAATTCCATATTCTACAACGTTAATCGAAACAGAAAACGGAAAGCACTTTGTACATGTGCATTTGCATGCAGATCATGAATTTATCATTATCTGACATTGAAAGCGTTGAAAAACGTAACCTATACACCTAAAGTCCTCACCTTTGCCCTTGGAATCTCAACGGATCTGTAAGGTTTGGTGAGCTTCCGTATTCGAGAGTTTTCTTGCCTAAAGAGCGGAATCGGTTAGCCATTTCATAACCTATAGCCTATACACTTCAAATCAGACCTAGGGATAGGGTTTCTCACCTTAAAATGGAGTGGATACCGCCGGAAAAGCGCCTGGAAAGAGGCGGTGTAGGCCGTGCGATGATTGAAAGCAGCAGGAGGAAGTACTCCCACAAATCTCAAGCTTTTCTCTCCTTTTCTCTCTCTCTCTCTCTAGAGTTTTATCCCAAATTCGTATGGCTGTGAGAGGGGATGTTCTAAGCCTCTTTTATAGCCTAAAACCTCTCCAGAATAGACTCAGGTTCAAGGGTTACTGCTAATATAGGTATTTCGACACTTTTCCAGCTCAAAAGAGGGGTTCTGGTGGCCCTCCTTGAGCCAAACGTCAGACTTAAGCTTTCCACACATGGATCTATGTGGGATTACGTTTTCGACTCGATCGGATTCCCAGATCGCACGTGGCGGACCACTTTCAGTTCAACGGTCAGTGGGCCACGATCCGAAATTCCAAGTACATGTAAATGTTGCTGAAATTTTTCCTGATCTGAGGGTGTAATTTGGTCTGATTCTGACGGTCTAGTTGCTTAATACTGATGCGCAAGCAAATGGTGCCAGATCACTATTCCAGATATTTATTTTGTAAAGGGAATAGTGTTTTTCACACTCCCTCGCTCCGGATCCAAACGAATGGCCGTGGGACATCGACTGGACCTGATTTCTGAGGCGGTGGTCAAGCCCAGTGTAACGCCCTGAAATTCGGGGGTCGAGAATGAACTCAACACCCGAGTTCCAACGCATCACTTATGCAACATACACAATGCCGGTTAAATGTTGTCTGAGTTAGCGCAATAAACATGAATGAGATTAAACCAAAACAGTAATTCATACTCCAGTTCAATTGCATTTAAAAGCAGCGGAAGACTGAAATTTTATATTCAAATATGTAAAGTAACAAAATTTTCTGAACTCCAGAGTATGATTACTAGCTGAGCACCAATATACATGTACTGTCTGTAAGTCAAAAACCCAAAATACATCCTCAAAAGAGGCCCCGAGAATCCCGCGATGCAGCCGGCCTAAGCGTAGCCGTCAGAGTATTGCATGAAGGAGAACTCCTCCTGGTCCTCATCAACGTCGGGCTCTGGCTCCTGAACCAAGGCGCCCTCTAAACCTGCGACAGAGTCTGGTTGGTGTGTACAACACCGTCCCGTAACGTGGGAGTGAGTAGCTAACTCAGTGGAACAATAATGCATAAGTTAACATGTTATCAAATCAACCAAGCAGTAATGATAAAGCAGTACAAATCAAACATTTCTAACTACTCTTGTTAAATGCAAAAATGATATGACATGATGCTGTATGCCCTTGCCAAACCACCCTCAAGCGACATCATCTTACGTTCGCGAATGCTTACTCCCTCAGTGCGGCACATCTACAAAGCACATGCGGTGCGATGATGCTCATGTTTTCCAAGTTTTTATTAGTCCATTTCAATTAGCAGTATTGGGAAACTAAGGTACCTCCCTTGTATCATTCCCAACATGATCCATTCTATGGTCGTCAATCCTAGTTATTCTCATACGATGTTATGGTTTGAGAAGCTTAGTGATGGCATCGCAAAGGGCTCGTCACCCGTCAGCTCGGATACAGATCTCACCGTATGCGGCTCAATTGCTAGCCGTCAGCTCGAGTACAAGTCTCACCGTACTCGGCTCAATCACTAGCCGTCAGCTCAAGTACAGGTCTCACCATACTCGGCTCAACTCACACTCTAGTTACTGTGAAAGACTCGTGGCCAATCACAGACCCTTGGAGTGTACTCGATGATACCATGGAGGACTCGTCGCCCGTCAGCACGAGCACAGATCTCACCGTACTCGGCTCTCGCCGAAGTATCGACAGCTCGAATACAGTGTCCCATACCACCATATTCGGCTCACGAGATAATTGCGCAATGGTCACTACGGGGAGGCACATGGCCCCAGCATAGGCCGACAGCTCGACCACGGTGTCCCATACCACCATGCCCGGCTCATGCGTCTTAGCGGATCTAGGTACCATGGTTAAACGGGAATCACCACTGGTAAGTTTGGTACCCTAGGTTCAAGCAGTAGCGACCAAACAGGGTGAACACACAACTACACTTCGGTTTAATTAGCGAGCCTGACTAGCTCGAGCGCATCACAAGTTGAGCGATATGGAGCGCAAAAGCACTCCGCCTGGCCAACCACTATCGCCAACTGAAGTACGACTCGGGTTCGCTGGACACGTCCTTTGTGGCGACATGAATCTAAGCCACAATCACAAGTCTGGTACCGAGTGTTTGGACTATATACATAGTCCCAAACTCAAACAGTTTTCATCGTTAGCATGTGAAGTAAAGCATGATAAACAAGCAATACAAGCATGTTAGTAGGCATGTTATAAAGCATGAAGTAAAACATAAAGTAAAGCATGTTACAAAGCATGTTGTGAGGCATGTTGTGAAGCATGTTATGAAGGATGTAGTCAGGCACTCTCCACATAGGGATACCATTACATACACATTACAGGTGAGTGGTTCTAGCGAACCACCGCACGGAGGGAAGCCTACTTGTCTCTAAGGGAGTCGGAAACCCCACATCAGCACCTCTCCAAGGCACTAATACATGAGTATTTGCGCACACGAGTGTTTACACAATTACTTAGAATACACTATTTCAACATACGCGACGTATGTTAACGAAGCTTGTGTTAGGGCTGTCCCTTCACCCCAGGAGTATTTTTCCCGTGTATATCATATTCATACAGCAAATAATCATTACAATTTCATTTCCAAAATCCGCACGTATGCGGGATTTCTAGAATACGTAATTTCAACATACATGACATTTACACGTGAACATGTATTTTCGCGATCTCTTTCGCCAAACTAGCATTTTATCCACACATGATATAATCAAACATTAAATAAACATGTCAAACATTTTCTCAACAAAAATACGTATACGGTATTTCTACGTATATCAAGAGTATGTAAAACTCCATAATCTTTATCGCTAATCGAAACAGGAAACGGAAAGCACTTTGTACATGTGCATTTGCATGCAGATCATGAATCTATCATTATCTGAGATTGAAAGCGTTGAAAACCGTAACTTATACACTTAAAGTCCTCACCTCAGCCCTTGGAATTGCAACGAATTAGCAAGGGTGTTGGAGCTTCCGTATACGGGAGTTTCTTAGCCTAAAGAGCGCATTCGATTAGTCTTTCCATAACCTATCACTAATCAAGCTCAAATCAGACCTAGGGTTAGGGTTTCTTACCTTCAAATGGGGTGGAAACCACCGGGAAATCCCTTGGAATAGGGCGGTGTAGGCCGTGGGAGAAGTGGAAGCAGCAGGAGGAAGATCGGCCTCGATCTCCACAACTTTCTCTCTCTTTCTCTCTTTCTCTCTTAGGGTTTGGACCCAAATTCGTATGGCTGTGAGAGGGGCTGTTCTAAGCCCCTTTTATAGCCTAGAACATATCCAAAATAGACTCAGGTTCAAGGGTGGCTGCATATATAGGCAGTTCGCCACTTTCCAAGCTCAAAAGGGGTGTTCTGGTAGCCCTCTTTGAGCCAAACGTCAGACTTAAGCTCACCCTCTGCGGATCTATGTGGGATTACGTTTTCGGCTCGATCGGATTCCCAGATCGCACGTGGCGGACCACTTTCAGTTCAACGGTCCGTGGGCCACGATCAGAATTTCCGAGTACATGTAAATGTTCCTGAAATTTTTCTTAATCCGAGGGTGTAATTTGGTCTGATTCCGACGGTCAGGTTGCTTAATACTGACGCGCAACCGAAAGGTGCCAGATCACTATTCCAGATATTTCCATTTGGATGGAAATAGTGTTTTTCACACTCCCTCGCTCCGGAGTGAAAACAATGGTCGTGGGACATCGGAATCATCTGATTTTTGAGATGATTGTCAAGCCCAGTGGAGCGGTCCTGGTTCCTTAGCTTCGTGTTAATCGGACTCCCGATGTGCGATATAGACCTCATACGAAGTTTCGTTTCAGTCCCGAGGGCAGACGGGTAATGAGTTTGGCTCTAGACTTTAGGGTAACCTAGAGTTACCAATTCTGCAAGTTTTGGGTCTTGCAGATCGTATTTAAAGCGATCCCAACGGATTTCATGATTAACCGAGTTTAGTACTTAGTTAACTTTGTTAAATTTCTAAAGGATTTAATCCTATGTGATTTCTGGTCGAGGTGGTACTCGGCCCAATGTAGGGAAATTTTCAGGTCGTTACACCCAGTGAGGCGGTCCTAGTTCCTTAACTTCGTGTTAATAGGACTTCCGATGTGCAGTCTAGACCTAATACGAAGTTTCATTTCATTCCCGAGAGCAGCCGGGTAATGAGTTTGGTTCTAAACTTTAGGGTAACCTAGAGTCACTGATTTTGCAAGTTTTGGGTTTTGCAGATCATATTTAAAGCGATCCCAATGGATTTCACGGCTAATCGAGTTTTGTACTTAGTTAACTTTGTTAAATTTCTAAAGGATTTAATCCTAATTGATTTCTGGTCGAGGTGGTACTCGAGCCAAAGTACGGAAATTTACGGGTCGTTACAAGTTGTCAGAAGAATTTCGAAAGAGTTTGGCTCAAGCATTGTCTAATCATGATGTTAGAGAAACCTTACTAGTAGAAATGGAAAATAAAGAGCACGATGAGCATGAGAACTGTTTACCAGTCGTTTCCTTCTTCGATGATGATTTGATCTGTGATGCAGGGCATAACAGGCCACTAATGATAGAAGGCCATATCCACGAAAAGAAGGTCAAGCGAATTATGATAGATAATGGGTCTGCGGTGAACCTCTTGCCACTCTCGATGTTGAATAAACTAGGGTATCGTCGTTCAGATCTATGCCCCAGTGGAATGATGATACAGGGTTTCAATCAAGATGAGTAGCGTGCACTCGATAAAATTACAATAACGCTAGAAATAGGGGAGTTGATTACTAATGTCGTGTGCCATGTTATAAATGTTGTGACGACATACAATCTTCTCCTAGGAAGGCCATGGATTCATCAATACAGCATTGTACTCTCTACACTTCATCAATGCTTTAAGTACTGTAAAGATGGGATACAATATAAAGTAATATCCGATGCGAAGCCATATACAGAGGCCGAGTCCTTCTTTGCAGATGCTAATTACTATATAGGGTTCGCCGAAGATGAAAGAAAGAATGATGAAAGCAAAATCCCAAAGGACAGACAAGTAAATGTGATTAAAGAAGAAACAGAAAAGACAGAATCATCGAAGACTGCAGAAGCAAACAAGAAATTCTATTTTGTGCCAAGACATCTAAGACAACCAGGGCACCCGCCGCTGACCCTGCTATCACCTGAATAGTTGAAAATTTTGTAGTATAATTATACAGTGCCATTGCCAAGTGTTGAGAGAAATAAGCTATTTTTAGCCGTACCAGGAAGATTTCAGGTCAAGGCTAACCCAAAGCACCCGGAGCCAATAGAATTTTATGCTTCAGTGGAAGTGAAGGCAGGAGAAGAAATCGAGAATGATGAGTACCGCGGAAGGCTAACACCGCAAGACCTCAAGAAGTATAGTCCAACAAGTAAGAAAATCATGAGAAGCATGGGGTTTGATTATGAAGAACCCACCGGCTTGAATCATGGGAGAGGAATTCAAATTCCTATTGTGGTCGGCCAGGAAAAGCAAAGGAAATTTCAAGGACTGGGGGCAGAGTCATCGGTGAATATGGTTACAACCGAACAATTATCAGAAGAGGGCCCTCAAATAGTTGAGCATCCTGAAATGGCTCCGAAGCAAATTGAAGATGGGGGCAGCCGACAATAGACAGTTTGTGTGAGATAAACCTGGGTACTGAAGAAGAACCAAGGAACACATTCGTCAGTGCTGGTCTTTCTGAGCAAGAGTTTGAGGAATATGTTCAGCTCCTCAAAGAAAATAAAGACGTCTTCGCTTGGACGTATGTAGAGATGCCGAGCTTAGAACCGTCCGTAGCACTACACCGATTAAATATCTCTAAAGAGAAAAAACCGGTTAAGCAAGCGCAAAGACGATTTCATACAGACTCGGTTCCCTTGATAGAAGAAGAAGTCAGTAAGTTGATAAAGGTCGGGTTTATTAGGGAGGTTAAAAATCCCAAGTGGATATCAAATATTGTCCCTGTAAAGAAGAAAAACGAACAAATCAGGGTGTGTATTGACTTTAGTGATCTGAACGAGGTCTGTCTGAAAGATGATTTTCCCCTCCCCATCATCGAGTTATTGATTGACAGTACGACCCAGTATGCTATTATGTCCTTCATGGACGACTATGCAGGGTATAATCAAATTCAAATGACACCCGAAGACGAAGAAGCGACGACATTCAGGACACTGCTGGGAATTTGTTGTTATAAAGTTATGTCGTTCGGTCTCAAAAATGCCAGAGCGACATATCAAAGGGTAATGCAGAATATCTTCTAAGACATGATGCACAAGCATGTTGAGTGTTATGTTGATGATTTAGTGATTAGATCCGAGGATCATCAGGAGCATCGCGAACACCTAGTGGCGATTTTTTGTCAACTCAGAAAGAAACAGCTAAAGACGAATCCAGCTAAATGTGCATTCGGGGTGTCTTCGGGTAAATTTCTCAGTTTCGTGGTCTGACACTGGGGTATTAATATCGATCCAGGGAAAGTTAAAGCCATTCAAAATATGCCGCCACCAAAGACATTAAAAGAATTGAAAAGTTTGCAAGGAAATTTGGCATATATTCGCCGTTTCATTTCAAATCTAGCGAGGAGATGTTAGTCATTTTTCCACTTGATGAAGAAAGATACAGAGTTTGTATGGGACCAAGCCTGTCAAAATGTGTTTGACTCAATAAAAGAATTGTTGAAAAAAGTCGTTGGTACTGACAGCTCTGATAAAAGGTAAACCGCTTATTCTGTATATATCCGCCGTCGAGAATTCTTTAGGAGCTTTGTTGGCTCAGGTGAACGAAGTTGGGAAAGAAACTACTCTTTACTATTTAAGCTGAACTCTGATGGGTGCGGAATGCAACTACTCTCCTATTGAGAAAGAGTGTCTGCCGCTGATATTTGCAGTTCAGAAATTGAGACATTACTATCTCTCCCATGATATAACTTTGATCTCGAGAGCAGATCCGTTAAAGTTTTTGATGACAAGGTCGATGTTATTTGGGAGACTGGCCAAATGGATGTTACTGATTTTAGAATATGCTATTACGTACGAGCTAGCAATGGCAGTAAAAGGGCAAGCAGTGGTGGACTTCCTTGCAGCACACCCCGTAGCAGAATGGGAAACCATCAATAATGACTTTCCAGATGAACAAGTTATGTTGACTAAGTCGCAAAGCCCATGACAGATGTATTTCGACGGCGCTGCTCGAACATCAAGAGCAGGGGCAGGGGTGATCTTCATTACTCCTCAAGGTGATCTATTACCTTACTTCTTCACATTGGGAATAACATGCACAAACAACGAGGCTGAGAATAGGGCCCTCATCATTGGAATGGAAATGTCTCAAGAAATGGACATAACAACACTGCATATCTTCGGAGATTCTAAATTAATTATAAATCAATTGACAACTGAATTTGAAGTAAGGAAGCAAGAAATTTTAGCATGCTGTCGGAGAGCGCAGCAGTTGCTAGAACAGTTTTGTCATGTTGAGATTAAGCATGTACCGTGGTCTGAAATTTATTCCATAGAATACATCGAATAGGGTATTATTGGCCCACCATGTTCCAAGATGCAATAGATTATGCGAAGCGGTGTCATGAATGTCAAATTTATGGAGATGTTATCCCCGTTCCTCTAGAAGATTTGCACCAGTTGGTCGCTTCTTGGCCCTTCTCAGCCTGGGGACTTGACGTCATCGGTCCTATAAATCCACCTTCGTCCAAAGGAAAACAATATATCTTGGCAGCAACAGATTATTTCTCCAAGTGGACAGAAGCAGTGGTATTACACAATGTTAAGGAAAAGGATGTGGTTAATTTCATCCTGCGCGCAATAATATACCTGTAACGCCCCGACTTTTCAGGACCCGAGTACACGACCCGTTTCCCAAAAACCCGAGTGTTAACCTTAAAGGATGGTCAAATTCGAGTATATTATTTATTTTCCTTTTATCAGAGTAAACAGATGAGCGTAGAATGGACAAGTAAGCGTAAAGGAAAATTTCAAATTTCGTTTAGAATATACAAGTGGTTGCCCATAATGACTTATACAAACCAATGTCTCCATATAACAAATACAAGAATCCACATGATTTAGTACATGAAAAATAACATAAGAATATAAACATAAGCTGCAAGATCGTGCAGCTCCTCGAGGTAGATACAACCATGGAACCCTGGCACTTGTACTCGGCTCAACATCAGCCTTAACCTGAAAGTTACTAAGCCACCTGTGCTACTTGTATGGTTATATATTTGATGAATGAGTGGCCAATTCAGTGTGAATTCTTCTCAATATTATACATCGTCGCATTAGGTAAGCATAGTTATAAAACGAAGCATACAAAACAATACATGATGCAGGTCTTATTAGGTGTATGGATGCGTGAAATATGCAATCACGCCCCGAGGATACTCATCCATGCAGACAGTGGGCCGTTACCCATGCAATCATCGAACCTGAGACACATCATCCAGTCGGAATCATCGAACCCGGGACGCATCATCCAGACGGAACGATACATACATCACGTACAATAGCAATAGATGTTGGTCTGTGCTATGTATGAATGATTAGTCAATCCGTTATTAATCCAATTACAACCAGCCAATTTAAATAAGCTCATGGTCACTACGGGGAGCATATGGCCCAGTGTAGGCCGACAGCTCAGGCATAGTGTCCCATGACCACCATCCCCAGCCCATGAAGCTACCATCTTAGGATGTTTAATGGAAACCTATCGACTAGTGACCAATCACATTACAGTATATGGGGCTTACCATCATGTAGTTGTGTAGAAATGATACATCAAGACACATATGGCAAATACCAAAACCAAGTCACATAGGGCAAATGTCAAAACGGAGCCACACAGGATGAATTTAGAAACTAACCCACATAGGGCGATTATTAAAACCATGCGATAAAGACCATCCTTGAAAACCACCTAACACAACAACTCATGGATGGTAGGCCCACATCAATGTCCAATTCAAACCGCCATTCAACAACCACTAAGTTGAAGGCCCATTATGATCACAGTCAATCAGGTCACATCCCAAGTATGGGTGTACATTTATATGTGGGGGTTTCCCACTAATGTACTAGCTTAGATTCCATAAACAATCCACAAACAATTCACGAGCATGAACAAATATATAGGATGAATCATTAAGCATGTAATATAGCAATTCAATTTCCACTAGCTGACACATGTGATTATAAGAGAGATATATCAATTATAAATTTAAATAAAAACTATAACATAAGCTAATGAGAAGATGGAAAGCTCAAGGGGAAGAATCATCACCTTATATGTTGAATCGCCTTCTAGTGTCGCTAAGTGCTTGCGCCCTTAAAATTGTATCCTACCACAGATCATGAACTTGTACAATTAGGTCTCAGTTCTAATCACTACCTAGGGTTGAAGAATCATAGACTAGGGTAAACTTTTAGGGTTTTAATGTGGAATTAGGGTTTTACCCTAGAGTCTAGCCCCATACTTGGATTTTAGGATTTTATTCTAGAGTTTAGTTCTAGGCTAGATAATTAGGGTTTGAAAACTAGTTGGTGTATTAGTTACAGTTAAATTCAATAGTTATAAGATAATTATTAGCGTTAGTGTTATACTTCATATTAGCTAACATATTAATAATAATCATTCTGATAATAATTAATATTGTGATCTACCATCTATGATAATATTTAAGAGTGGCAAAAGCAATACACTAGTAATCAGTAATGATGTTATTTTATATGTAATAGCTAATATCTGTATAGATAAGTTACTAACAACTATTCATTCCTAATATTAAATTCCTAATGATGATAGGAATGGTAATCATGTTGATAGTATTAATGATTGTAAAATTGTCATTAATACTAGCGATGTAATCGTTACTATCTAGCATGACAACCCTAGCCCTTGTGATAATAATAAATATTATGGTGTACTATTAATGTTAATATTTAGGAGCGGTAAGTGAAATAAAATTATTTACTAATTGTAATTTCATTTAAAATTACTAGTCCTAGCACAAATTATCCGTTAAAGGTTAATCACATATAATGTTAGCAACCAACATAATAAGAGTGTAATCATGATATTAATATAATGAGGCACATCTAATCCAGAAAGAAACATTGACTCATTGAGTCGACTCGGTCGATTTGGATTTAGTTGGGAATGTTACCTGACGACGATGAATAGTGCTAGGATCGGGACTGGGAGCCCCAATGTAGTGGTCTGCTGACCGAGCACAGTCCCTAACTGGCATGGGATTCGGGTCAGTCTTGACTCAATGAGTTGACTCGGTTTGAAACCGAGTTGACCCGATCTTCTTCCTTTCACTTTCTCCTTTCCTTTCTTCCTTCTCCTTTCTTTCTTTCTTTCTTTCCTCTGCTTCTCCTTCCTTCACCTGACCAGATAGTGTGGCTAGACTCTATCCAGCAACTTAGTCAGGTCGGAACTCAAATACTGAGTCAGCAACCGAGTCAACTGCGGTAGCAATAGCAACAGCTTCGCCTCCCTCTTTCTCCCTTGTTTCTCCTTTCTTTTCTTCTCTTCTCTCTCAGCCTCTCTTTACCCTGGGATAGGCTAGACCGAACCAGGCCCGACAGCCTTGGCAACGAGTCAACTCGGCAACAACCATGAGTTGGGTAAAGTCGGAGTTACACACTCACACACCCCCTGCCCCATCTACAACTCCCCGCCACTCTCTCTATCTCTCTTAGGAGATTAGAACTGAGCCTGAACGCATGCTCCAGCAGGGTTGCTGGTCTAGTCCGGACCCAACCCTGACCGAACTCGGCCGGGTTAAGATAGTGCAACACGGTGGCAACTGCTAGCAACCCGCCTCCATATCTCACTCCCTGTCTTCTCTACTTCTATTTTTGCTACTGCTGGAAGCATCCATCAGCACTCGAACCAGGCCCAAACCGACCCTATTGCTCGCATTGATTAGACCCAACTCGGTCTGAAACTGGCTGAGTTGCCTGGTGGAGTGGGTAGTGCGACACCAGCAGAGACAACTCCCTCATTCCCTCTTCGCTCTTCTCTTATTTTCTCTCCTCCTTTCCCTCCGGTGACTTCCACTCGCACCCCGACTCCTCTAGAATCGGTCCGGTTAGCTGATTGCGGTGTGGCAGGAAGAGAGCAGTGCCCCTGACTCTCTCTTTCGTCTCTTCTTATTTTCCTTTTCCCGGATGGCTGCCCTAAAAGGAAGTGGCATTTTTATAGCCTTTTCCCAACCCTAATACGGTTTGTAGCAAATCCCTGGATTAGCTATAACACGAGATCAAATCCATTTTTAAGCTTGGAGTGGTTACGCTCGTTGCACGTTGATCACCACCAAAACCATTGCGTGGCTCCAATCAAACTTTAGGGATTAGTTTCCGGGACCTGGCCTACCCTAGGGATGGTCTAGATCATAAAGTGGGGCCCATGTACAGATGGTGGGTTTTTCAAATGGACAGGGAAGATGGAGTCACCTTTAATGGAGATTTTCCATCTTGGACCTATCATGGTGATCCGCATTGTTTGAACGGACCTGATGGGCCCCATGATCAGTGTGGCGTCAACATTTCGATTTACCTTTCGTCCGAGTGAAATATCTCATGAGTTAATCCGCCGCGGCTCTTTTCTCATGCAGACAGATGAATATTTCGGGAAGTTATTGTTGCCCTAAGGTGGGAGGTTGGGATGACTCCCAGGAATTGAGAGGAAGGCTCAGATTGTGCCAGAGACGCCTTCCCAAAGCGGAAATGCTTCCCCCATCTTTCCTTGGCGCAGGCGGTTGCTTGCCCTTTTTTGGCAGCGAGCGAATGACGCGAATGGACTTCTGGATGGACGGCTGGGATGAAGGGAGAGCCGATGTCGCGGATTGCTTACATGGAGGACTCCACAACGACTCGATTTCAGGAGGTGTAGCTGTCCGTCCGGGGCTACCTGTTGAACTCACACGTACATGTGTGCATGGGGCATTTCGGATGACGAGACCCGACCAACACGATGAACAGCCTGGATGTAACGCCCCGTGTTTTTAGGACCCGAGTATATGACTCGTTTCCCAAAAATCCGAGTGTTAACCTTAAAGGATGATCAAATTCAAGTGTATTTTTTTTCAACTATCAGAGTAAGCAGATGAGCGTAAAATGGACAAATCAACATAAAGAAAAAATTTCATTTCATTTAGAATCTACAAGTAGTTGCCCATAATGACTTATACAAACCAATGTCTCTACACTATCAATTACAAGATTATATACATGAGAAATTTGAAACATATAAAACATATAAATGAGAGCCACCAGATCGCGCAACTCCTCTTAGCAATATGACCATGCATCCATGGCACCTGCACAACTCCTCATCAAGTCTGATCATATACATCATTTGGGTCACCTGTTCTACATGTACGGTTGTATATTTGATGGATGAGTGGCCAACTCAGTGTGAATTCCCCTCAAGATTACACACCGTCACATTAGGTAAGCATAGTTATAAAACAATAAAGCAATCAAAACAGTTCATGATGCAGTCTTTTTAAATGCATGGATGCATGAATGCACATCGACCTGGGGATGCACATCTAGTCGGACTTGGGCTCGTCACCCATGTAAATCATCGACCTAGGAAAATCATCCAGTCGAACAGGGGTCGATAGTCGGTGGTCTGGGAGCTGGCGAAACGACACCCCGAAGATCCTAAGGGCACGTGCTACAGCATCCAGAATAGCCACTTGTCATCGCTAACATGCTATGGATGCATGATTAGCCAAATCGTTATTAGTCCAGTTACAATCAGCCAATTTAGGTAAGCTCAAGGTCACTACGGGGAGCGTATAGCCCAGCGTAGGCCGACAGCTCGGGCATAGTTCTCATACCACCATCCCCGACTCATGAGACTACCACCTTAGGATGTTTAATGGAAACCCATCGACTAGTGGCCAATCACATTACAGTATATGGGGCTTACCATGTCATGGTTACACTATATAAAACATCGAACCCATCTAGGGCAAGTATAAAAAAAAACCACGTAAGGCGAGTATTAAAATATGCCACATAGGGCTGATATCAAAACCATACGATAAATACCATCCTTAAAAACTATTGGGCACAACAACCCTGGATGGTAGGCCCACATCAATGATCCATCTAGACGACCACTCAATAACCACTAAGTTGAAGGTCCATTATGACCACAACTAGTCAAGTTACATCCCAAGTATGGGTGTACATTCATATGTGGGAATTTCCCACTAATGTACCAGTTTAAGTTCCATAAGCAATCCACAAAAAGAAATCCACAAGCATGAACAATTATACTGGATAATCATAGAGCATATAATACAACAATTCAATTTCCATTAGCTAACACGTGATTATAAAGGGAGATATCAATTATGAATTTAAATAAAAACTATAACTTAAGCTAATGAGAAGATGGAAAGCTCAAGAGGAAGAATCATCACCTTATAGGCCAGATCGCCACTAATGTTGCTAAGAAGCACGTGTGCCCTTATAATCAAACCCTACCATGAATTACAAAATCGTATGGTCAGATACAAGTTCTACATACTATTTACGGTTGAGATTTTAACCTAGGTTTTGGATTACTTACTTTTAGGGTTTCAATGTAAGATTAGGATTTTCATCCTAGGGTTTAGTCTTAAACTTAGATTTTTAGATTTGGATTACCTCAGTTTTACAGCTTCATCCTTAGGTTTAGGTCTAGGGATTAAACTATAATGTATGTGTAGTATAAACAAAGTGTAATAATATGGTTAGATACCATTTATCGTTAATGATATAACTACCATTTGCGACCATGGTAATAATAAGTATTAAAATGGTAACTAAATAATAAAATCTATTATTAGTGGTAATATTTTCCCAAGTGATGGATGTCATACTAGCATTATTTATTAGTAGTTTCACCTTTAATAACTAATATTAACGTAAACAGTGTTCTGATGGCTATTCATGCTTAATATTCACATAGACCTTAATTCCTACCTACTTGTTAAGACTTGTTGAAGGAAGGCGTGTCTTTCAAGGTAGATGATTTCAGTAGTTTCTGAATAGAAGATTAAAATCAACAGTGGGTTGCCACTGAGTTGACTCGGCTGGGAAACCGGACGAGTCAACTCATGATTGGGTTGGAAGAAATTTGAATTGAAGCTAGTGAGTTTTTCAGCTTCATATCTGGGTGAAAGTTATCCCTACATTGTCAGTAGGATGGAAACTCAATTCCTAACTCCAATAGCTAACTGAGTCGCAAATCTTATTTTTGTGAACAAATACCGAGTCAACTCATTAACGAGTTGTTTGAAATGGGGTTTACAGGGACGTTGTAGATGTTATACCTGTCTAAGGAACGGTTGGTCTTCAAGGTGAGCTGCTGTAAGTGGCACCTAGATAGATCATTCTGGGATTTCAGTAAGTCTTTACTGAGTTAACTCAGTAGGAACTCCCAACCATCTTCCAACTACCACAAATAGAGGCGAATAGAGGGCTCTCTCTCTCTCTCTCTCTCTCTCTCTCTCTCTCTCTCTCTCTCTCTCTCCTTCCCTTCCTCTTAACTTCTTACCTTGCTGGAGTTCCAATAATGGGCATCTAGGCTGACGTGACTTGGGCTGGATCTGGCTGGAACAAGCCCAACTCAAGTCGAACTCGACGGTTCGAGTGGGGTGACTCAGCTCGACACGACACTGGTGCAAGCTCGGTCACCAACTCTTGATGCTTCTCTATTTCTTTCAACTCTCATTTTCCTTCTCTCTACTGAAAGTCCAGCAACGGTAATCGACCCAGGGTCGATCCGACCCGCACTGCTTGGCTCGATGCGGCAGCAGGTAGCTGCATCACCTTCTTCTTTCTTTCCTTCTCTTTCCATTTTCTCTTTTTGTTTTCCTTTCTTCTTTCTTTTCTTCTTTTCTTCTCTATCTGTCCCAGCACTATCACCAGGTGGTGGGAGCCTGAAAACAGCATCCCAAACCTTGCCTAGCTCGGTTTGGAACAGTGGAGAGGACGAACGCCATTAATGGCAGATTCTCCCCCATTGTTTCTTTCTTCATTCCGTCAGCATGGGAGGGTTTCTAGGATTACAATAGAGCTAGGTGAATGGTCGGATTGAAGCTTGGATGTCGTTTGATGGGTGGGTTCGGATAGAACAAGAAATCGGCGTTTTCTTTCTCTCAACCACAAGGAGGTGGAGATTATCTTTAAGAAATTATTCTTTCTCCTTCGTAGGTTTCCTGCAGTGATCCGAGACAGTTGGATGGAGAATGGGTGGTCCAGATCGCACTAGATTTGAAACCGTTTCCAGGTACCACCCTTAGGATCGAAACCGGCCACGATTTTGGTTGCTGGTTTTCTCAGAAAACCAGGATCCTTGTAAACAACAATGGACGATTGTTATCTCTCCAGTTTGAATGGTGAAGATGCAAAGGGAAGCAAGCACGCGGATTGCCAAGCTGGCAAGGAGGAGAAATTCCCAATTTTGGAAAGTATGGTTTTGTAGGGACTATTTTCGCCGGAGATTGTGCTCGCGCACATGTGATTGGTTGAGCAAATCTTTGGGGGTTTGGGCGCACATGTGTCCTTTGTCAGATGAACTGTTTGGATTGCCCAGATGGGCCGAGCAAGTGGTCCCCTAATCAAGGGAAACGGACACTCGTCCGTTCGCTGTTAAAGGCAAAGAGAGTGAGGGATTTTTTCCCTTTTCAAGGCAAACACGGGTCAGCCCTCTTTGACCGGGCATCCCCCACTTAGTGCACGTCGAGTGCACATCTATGTTGTGCACTCGCACTATGAGGTGGGGCCCATCGTGATGTACGTGAGAAGTCTACTCTGTCCATCCTTCCAGGGTGCCCTTCCAAGGGATCTTGGGCCGTTGATCAGGCCGATCTAATGTCTAAGTAGGGCCCATAACTCGAGCTGGGATCATATTGGTGGGTCCACTATTATGCTTTATAGAAAATCCATTCCTTCCATCAGTTTTGTAAGGTGATGTTATGCAACGACTCGTAAAATTCCGTACAATGGTCCGAGTACCACCTCGACCAGAAATCACTTAGGAGAAAATCCTTTAGAAATTTGACAAAGTTAACTAAGTGCTAAACTAGATTAGCCATAAAATCCATTTGAATCGCTTTAAATACGATCTGCAAGATCCAAAACTTGTAGAATCGTTGACGCTAGGTTACCCTGAAGTCTAGGATCAAACTCTTACCCGACTGCTCTTGGGAGCACATTGAAACTCCATATCAGGTCTGGACCACACATCGGGAGTCCGAATAATATGAATTTAAGGACTTAGGACCGCCTCGCTGGACTTGACAACCATCTCGGAAATCAAACCCAGACAGTGTCCCACGGCTGTTCGCTTGAGTCCGGAGCGAGAGAGTGTGAAAACACTTGTTTTCTTTACAAAATAAATATCTTGAATAGTAATCTGACACGTGTCGCTTGCGGACATTTTGTAGGCAACCAGACCGTCAGAATCTGACACAAATACACCCTCGGATCAGGAAAAAATTCATAAACATATCCATGTACTTGGAATTTCTGATCGAAATTCGCTGACCGTTGAACTGAAACTGGTCCGCCACGCGTGATTTGGGAATCCCACTTAAACGAAAACTTAACTCCACCTAGATCCAAGGTTGGTGAGCTTAAGTCCGACCTTTGGCTCAAGGAGGCCCGCCAGAAGTCCTCCGTTGAGCTGGAAAAGTGCCGCTTTGGTTATAACCTAAGTATACCTTGTCCACAAGTCTAGTTTGGTGCATTTTTAGGCTATATAAGGACCTTAGAACCCTCTCTCACGGCCATACGAATTTGAGAGAAACCCTGGAGAGAGAAGTGAGAAAAGAGAGAGAAAGAGTGAGAGAAGTGGGAGAATCTCCCTAATACCGTTCCCTGCTGCTACACAAGCTGTACCACCCGATTCTCATTGCTTTCCCGGAGATTCCGACTTTGTTTTGAGGTAAGAACCCTAACCCTAATCTGTTTTGGGGTGTGAAGGTTGTAGGTTATGAAATAGCTAACCTATTTCATTCTATAGGCTACTAAACTGCCGAATACGGAAGCTTGGCAAACCTATCATATTCGTTGCGATTCTACGGTGAAAGGTGAGGACTTTAGGTGTATAGGTTACGGTTTTCAACGCTTTCAATGTCAGATAATGATAGATTCATGATCTGCATGTAATTGCACATGTACAAAGTGCAGTTTGTTTTTCGTTTCGATTAAAGATGAAAAATATGAAATTCTACATACTCTAGGTATTTGTAAAATGTACCGTATACCTACAATTTTTGGAAATGTGTTTGACATGATTATTTATTGTATAAATATATTATATGTGGATAAATTACTTGTTTGGTGAAAGGACTCGCCCTAATACATGTTTTGCTTATATACACTATGTATGTTGAAATTGTGTATTCTAGAAAATACCGTATACGTATAAATTTTGGAGATGTATTTGTCATGATTATTTGCTGTATGAATATATTATACATGGATAAAATACTCGCTTAGCGAAAGGATAGCCCTAATACATGTTTTACTAACATACACCATGTATGTTGAAATAGTGTATTCTAAGTGTTTGTGAAAATGCTTGTGAGAGTAAGTGCTTGGATGATAGTGCCTTAGGTGTTGAGATGGGATTCTTAACTATCTTAGAGACGTATATGACTTCCTCCATATGGCTGTTTAATATAGCCGCTTACTTATGAGATATATGTGTTTGTATTCCTGTTTATATAGTGCTTTATAACATGCTCTATAACATGTTTTATGATATGCTTGCTAACATGCTTGAATTACTTTGTTTAATATGCTTTGCTTCACATGCTATGAATAAGGATTGATTGAGTTTGGGACTATGTCTATAGTCCAGACAATCGGTACCAGACTTGAGATCGTGGTTGAGATTCACGTCGCCACGTAAGATGTGTTTGACGAACTCGAGTCGTACGTCAGTTGGCGACAATGGTTAGGCCATGCGAAGTACTTATGCACTTCATGTCGTTCAATTGATTGTGCGCTCGAGCTAGTCAGGCTCGTCAAGTAACCCGATGTGTCTAATGTATGTTCACCATGTTTGGTCGTTACTGCTTGAACCTAGGGTACCAAACTTACCAGTGGAATCCTGTTAACCATGGTACCTCAATCCGCTAAGACTCATAAGCCGGGCATGGTGGTATGGGACACCGTGGTTGAGCTATCGGCCTACGTTGGGGCCACGTGCCTCCCCATAGTGACCAGTGAGCAACCAGACTCATGAGCCAATTATAGTGGTATGGGACACTATATTCATGCTATCGGCCTACATTGATAAGGCGATGGGGGAGCGGTGTAACCTTTGTGCGTAACAGCCCTGGCAACCCTTTGTAGTGACCTCGAGCATACTCTGAATTTGTGGTGAGGCAATGAGTGTGTGTCGCAGTGTATAGAGTATGAACTGGGCTTGTATCTGTATAGTGATGAACCGTTAAAAAGGTGATGGGGGAGTGGTGTAACCTTTGTGCGAAACAGCACTGACAGCCTTTGCAGCGACCTAGAAACACACCATCATATGAGATTACTAGGATTGACGACCCTAGAATGGATCATGTTTGGGAATGATACAAGGGAGGTACCTTAGTTTCCCAATGCTGCTGTTTGAAATGGACTAATAACTACTTAATAATCATGCTCATCATCGCACTGCATGTGCCTGGTAGATGTGGAGCACTGAGGGATGAACGCATTCGCGAACGTAAGATGGTGTCACATGAGGGTGGTTTGGCAAGGGCATTCATCATGTCATTTCATACTTGCATTTAATAACAGTAATTAGGATTGTTTGATTGTACTACTTTATCATTACTGCTTGACTGAATTGATAACATGTTAACCTATGCTTTATTGTTCCACTGAGTTAGCTACTCACACCCACGTTACAGGATGGTGTTGTACACACCAAGCAGACTCTGTTTCAGGTGTAGATGGTACGTCGATTCAGGAGGCCGAGCTAGACTACGATGAGTACCAGGACGAGTTCTTATACATGCAGTACTCAGACGGCTTTGCTTAGGCTGACTGGATCGCGAGGATTTCAGGATTTATCTTTTTAGTTGTATTTTAACCTTTTGATTCAGAAACAATACATGTATATGGTTACTCAGTTAGTGTTCATACTATGGAGATTGAGATGGTTTTGTTTCTTTACATACCTTATATATACAGTTTCAGTCTTCCGCTTGCCTTTATAAAATTGATCTGGAGTATGAATTACTGTTTTGATATAATCTCACTAATGTTTATTGCTCTAACACAGACAACAATTAATCAGCATTATCTATGTTGCATAAGTGATGTTTTGGAACTCGAGAGTTGAGTTGCTACTCGACCCTCGAATTTCAGGGGGTTACAAGTTGGTATCAGAGCATGATTTTGATTAAACCGGATCTGAGTTATGTTCCCACGACGTACGCTGATGCATTATAACTTAGGAGGGTGCGAGAATAATATAGAAACAGTCTTAGGTATCCCAATTTCGTCTAACGGCAAAGTTCACTGAAAATGGACGCCGAAATCGAGTCTGTACTCAACCCTGGTCGCACGGGTCGACCTTAAAACACTTCTAGGCCATCTATTGACGAGTCTAAATCCCATTCCATCTAATCCCAGTCGTTTAAAATCAGTAAAAAGTCAGTCTAGATTAGAGAGTTCTCGAAACTACCTGATTTGGAACGGAACAGAGTCGGGGGGCCACGTGAGTTAATACGGGGGGAAACAAGGTGGACCCAGAGTACATTTGGCACCTTGGGAGGGGGGAGAACACCACCCCACCACGGCGGCGCGATGCCGGGCAAGGTGGACCGCGGCGGAACCGCGGTCACCGCGGCAGACCGCGGTCAGGTGGGCCCACTCAGGTTGGGCCGGGCCTGGTCATGGTCGGCCCAACCCCTACACTCGTTTGGTGCATGCGAAATCTTCAGAGGGTCCTTATTTTATTCTGTCAGCCCCTCCTTTCCTTATTTCCACCCCTCCAAGCCCTCCAAGTTGTTGTCTCTCTCTTAACTCTCCCTTCCAATCACTCAATCTGCAAATTTCGACCACAATCCATCCATTTCCATCAGTTACAGCAAAACCCTACCCCCTATCCCCTCTGTTTCTCACATTTAAGCCCTTAAATCTCCTCCTTTTACCTCAAATTCATGTAACCTTCTAGCCTATCCCATTTCTCCCTTTTTCCTTCATCATTCCCTGTTACTTGGGCTTCTATAAGCCTTGTGGATACCTAAATTCGGGAATAACTCAAATCTCCAGCCCTTTCTCTATCTTATCGTCACTTTTCATGGCTTTCTTCGCCATTGTTTCGGCCATTTTCTCCGTCTCCGCCATCCTTTCTCTTATGGGAAAGAGGAAGACCGCTGCAAATGAAGCTGGGCCTAGCCGTCTAACCCGTTCGAGGAGAGAAGTCGCCGATGAAGCCAGCCCTAGCCCAGTTCAGGAGTTTAGGTCGAAGAGAGACCTAGATCCCCAACATCCGATCAGAAATGTTTTTCTGATAGGCTTCGAATGTGGTCGTTTTACTGGCCGTAAGATTATGTTTGAAGCTCATGTGGATGAGAGAATGTTTGGGCTACACCCGATGATGGACCACTTTGTGGACATTGAATGGGGTTCTATATTTGAAGGTGAGTCTCCTGCATGTGAGAATACGGTTCTTGCCTTCTACGCCCATGTCATAGACCCATCGTTGGAGCCTCTTCAGTTCACTGTCTTTGTGAGGGGCATAAGGAGTACAATTACTGTGGCTGAGGTGGCTCGAGTCATGAAGTCCCACGGGGTCAAGTGCTTCCTAATGACAACTTCTCAATGAGTGCGTGAGAAAGGGATCGCCATACGTGATACCTTTGTGGTCGACGGGTCTCTTGGACATGAGGAAACTGTCTTACGGCGTCGAAGTTGACAGAGGACTTCCGTTTGCTCCACCACATTTTCACATATAATGTGTATCCACGGTGGGATAACCGCACGGAGTGTACTCGGTTGATGGTGGACTTCCTATACAGGATGGGACAAGGGGACAACTTATGCCTGCCCACATTCATCTTATTTCAGATAGTTCAGGTCGTTCGATCTGTCAGGAACGACCTTTCGCTCCCATTTGGCTGCCTGTTATGTAAGATGGCTCGTGATGTTGGCTATAGGCTGAACATGGAAGACCTTGCACCAGTCTGGGTCATAAGTGAGGCCACACTTAACAATATGAAGATCGGCCCTCGACAGCGACAAGCCCGACTCGACGAGTTTGGAGATGAGTCGGATAGTGTCGGTGAGGAGAGTGTTGACCTCGAGACAGGAAGCGGAGAAGGAGGCGGCGATGATATACAGGAAGAGGAAGATGAAGCTCAGGATACTGAGGAGAGCTCTCCTCCTGGTGCACCAGGGTCGGACACTGCTCAGGTAGCGAGTGATGCCCATATGGTTCATATTGAGGAGAACCAGGCTGCCCTGCGGCAAGAGATTGGACAGGTTCGGGCTGAGCTTGGTGAGACCCGAGCCAAGCTTGAGGTGACCGAAGCCTACATGAAGAGGAGTTTTAAGAAGGTGTCTCGCACATTGAAGACCATCCTGTGTTGTGTATAGGACAAGGATGCTCCTCCTCCATCGCCTGACTCGGATGCCTAGCCATCCATACTGCTGTTTTGTAGTTGTTTTGGTTTCCTCTGTAGTAGGTTTATGTTTCATGTTGATAGATATAGTAGTTAGTAGTATGTTTTTGTAGTAGTTGAAGCTTGGTTGTATTAGCTCCCCTGCATCTTCTGTCATGATTCATGTAACTTTGTATTCCATATATTATGACAATTTTGGTAATGAAATGCATACAACCTCTTTTGCTATGATGTGTGTGGAATGCTTAAGTGATTGCGTATTGTGTTGCCATACTTTATCTCACAAGTGATGTATCCTATGTTGTGTAGGGCATGCCACAGAGATCTATGAGAAGCACGACACCCCTTTTGCTCACTGACTCGATGGACCAGACTCCTCGCAGAGGTGGTCCTACGGGCCCGGGTTCTGGCTCCGATCAGCCTCCTACTGGTCCTACTGGTGGACTGCCACCTTATACACCCCCGGTTCACGAGCAGCACCGGGCATCCTCATCTACACAACATGACCCACAGGCTGCTCCACCTCCTCACAAGTTTGAGCAAATGATGATGCTGATGCAGCAGCAGCATCAGCAGCTTCTTGCGGTCTTATCAGCTCAGGGTGGCAGTGCGGCTCCACCTTCATCATCTACGCGACCCGAGACCGCAGAGCCTCCTGCTCAGGCTGAGGCTATACCTCCCCCTGCACCTGTTGTACCCCTTACTGGAGATGTTGGTACTCGTGGCCTACTCGAGCGATTCCAGCGCTTGAGGCCTCCCACATTCACGGGTTCTCACAGACCCGAGGAGGCTGAGTTTTGGTTAGACCGTATCTCCAAGATGCTACGGATGCTGCACTGTACTGAGGCAGAGCAGGTCGAGTTAGCCACTTTCATGTTCGAGAGGGTGGCCAGCCTGTGGTGGGATAGTGTGCTGCGGTCTGTCGCAGTGGGCTATGTGTGAACTTGGGCAGCATTTGAGTTCCGATTCCACGAGAAGTATTACCCGCAGACCTACAGACACGAGCGGGAGGATGAGTTTTTGCACCTCAGGTAGGGAGGCATGACAGTCACCGAGTACGACCATCACTTTATGGAGTTGGGCCACTTTGTCCCGACCATCCTTGTTGATGAGCAGATGCGGATACGCCGTTTTTCTGGGGGTTGCGACCTGATATACGGTCGAAGATGTGCTGTATCAGTATACCTTCTTATGCGGCGTGGTTCACATGTTTATGATGGCCGAGAAGGATGTTGATCGGCTGACTCGTTCTCGTGGTACTATAGTCACGAGACCACGACCTGATGCACATAGTAGGCCTTTCCTCGGCAAGAGGCCTCGCATCGACTCTCCCCCCAGGATCGCAGTGCCAGTACTTCCAATGAGGCGCCCAGGAGTGACCTGTTCTTTCTGCGGGAAACCGAGTCATCTTGTAGAGAGTTGTTTTTCATGTATGAGGGCTAGCGGGTTCTCACCAGCGTAGAGGCTGGATCGCCCTCACCCTCAGGCCATATCAGCTCCACCTCTACGGACTGTCCCTGCTCATCCGTCTTTCAGACCACTTGCACCTCGCTTCCGGCCGCCTCAACGGCCCATGGTACCTCAGCCAAACCGATCTCAGCAGGCGCGTGTTCATGCGTTTACAGCAGAGGAACCAGATACTGCACCTTCAGCACCTATGGCCTTCGAGGTCACTGCACGTGTAGAAGGTATTCCAGTCTTTCTATTGGTGGACACCGGGTCTACTACCTCTATTGTTTCATGTGCTGCTGTCAAGCGACTAGGGTTGGAAACTAGTCCTATGATTGGGATGAGACTCCTTACTGCCACGGGGACTTTCTCAGACTCCACTACGATGTGTCGGGGTTGTTCGATAGACCTAGAGAGTAAGACAGTGGCTGTCTACCTGTTGGTCGCACTGCTCCATCATTATGATGTGATTCTCGGCATGGACTGGCTCGTGGAGATGAAGGCCGAGATTGATTGCGAAACTCGGATCGTGATAGCACGTGGACCTGACGGCACAGTTTTTACTTTCCCAGTGCAGGTCAGTTGGTATTACTGCATCAGTAGTTACGCTACCCTATTAGAGCAGGTTGATGGTCCGACGTTGAAAAACATGTCTGTGGTTCAGGATTTTGCAGATGTGTTTGTGACGATTCCTAGTTTGCCTCCTCGGTGCGAGATTGACTTCACCATTGATCTTATGCCTGGTGCGACACCTATCTCATTGTCGACTTATCGTATGCCTCCATGTGAGACGGAGGTGTAAGTGCTATGGTCTCATGCTCCTGTGGTTGTCAAATTTTGATGTGTCAAAACATCTATCTGTGTCTTGTGCTTGTATGGTGATTTATATATATTCAAGACACTGCATAAACACTACAAGTTGAAGTTTCAAGAAGCTACATTATTGAAGTTCAAGAAGCTACAATGTTGAAGTTCAAGTCTTAAGAAACAACTCAAGAAATGACTTCAAGACTAATAAGCAACGCATGAAGTAGTTTTTATGCTGATGAAGATCTCAAGTTTAAAGCTACAACAAGTTCAAGATCTCAAGCCTGATATGGTTCAAAATATCTACATTCGTTGAATGGTTGAAGTTCAATGTCCATACGACATGGTTCAGGTTTGAATGACCTTAGGTTGACCCTTTAAGTAGGTCACTTTGGATACATAAATCAAATATTTATTTTACATATGTTTGGTCTATTCTAAGACCAGTCCTAGCTCTTGTTCGACTAGTCCTAGCATTGGTTCGACTAGTCCAAGAAATTCCACGACCAGTCCTAAGTAGTTGAAGATTTTTCGGAATTTTTGGTACGCCCACGACCAGTCCTGGAGGTCCTTCGACGGTCGTAGGTATGGCTTCGACTCGTCCACGACCAGTTGTAGAGCTACGACTCAAAGTCCAGCAACGTAATCTATAGTCCTACGACCAGTCGTAGAGATCCACGACCAGTCGTAGGTGACCCACGACCAGTCATAGGCTACTCACGACCAGTCGTGGAACGACTTTCAAAGATCGCGCTTAATTTTTCAAAAATCTGTTAGAGCTACGACCAGTCGAAGGTTTCTAAGACCAGTCGTAGGAGCGATTTTTGCTTCTATAAATTGAACACGAAATTCAGAGTTTTTATACTTCAACTCGATTCAATTCAAGAATTTTCAAGTGATCATTCTGAGATAAGTCTGTGTTTATTTTAAGCTACATTGTGCTTATTTAATATTCCTTTTTTTGCTAGCTTATTTAATTTGATTTTGTTTCTATATTCCAATCTTATTTGAAAAGAGGAATTATCTTATTCCTTCTTCTTGGAATCAAAATCAAATATAGCTACGCCCAACAAGTAAAATCTAAAATCAATTAGAACTTAGAACCTTATGAATGTGAGTATTGGAAATTGAACTTTGACATTCAATCATCTACTCCGATTGGTTCTACCGGGCTGCTACGAAAAGGAGAAATCCAGGTATTTTACAATTCTGTAAAATTTATTTACTTTTGGTTTTGTTTGAGGTTAAGCCAGAAAAATCTCATTGTATTGGTTTTGTTTGAGGTTGAACCAGAAAAATCTCATTGTATTGGTTATCTGAGGAGTGCCAGGAAACTCAGAAAAGAGGGGTTTTTGAATTGTGTGTAAGCCCAAGTGAAAAAGACACAATTGTAAAGGTTTTTGGTGAACCTGTGAAAACCTATTTCATAGTGAACGCTAATATCCCCTGTGTGAGGATATTAGGAGTGGAGTAGCTTTCTGTGTGGCTGTTGAAAGACAGTTGGTGTACACACAGGCGAACCACTATAACTCTTTGTCTTGTGGATTGAATGCTTGCTTAATTTTCATATCTTTTATCATTCGATTGTGTGGAATGTACAAGTGGATGTGAATGTTGTAACTATTTACATTTCAAGCAAGTGTGGGGATTGTTGTAATAATTTAGATCTATACTTCTGCATTTAATTTCAATTCCTTGCTATTTCATTTACTTATATTAAAATTGAGTCCTTGATCCAAAAGATGTTCTAGAAATAAGGTTGTCCTACCATAAGCCCTTGTTTATTATGGTGTAAGGTTGTCCTTAGAACTGAATTTGTATCAATCTCTCAATACTTATTTATCAAGGTGATTTAAATTTAGCATTGTGAATTGATTCGTACTGTAAGGATATTGGTTTACTTTATTTCCGCTGATTTTATTTTAAATTTGGCATAGTCCTATTCACCCCCCCCCCCCCCCTCTAGGACATATAGCTTGGCCTTTTCAAGTGGTATCAGAGCCTAATAGCTCATTTTTGTTGCTTTTTATTTGGATTTATTTCCTGAGCTAACGATCTAAGCTATATAAAAGATGTCAAATTTTGATAGCCTTTCAGTTACTAGGCCTCCACCCTTTGATGGCTCCAACTATGCCTATTGGAAAGCCAGAATGAGGATCTTCCTCAAATCAATGGATGAAAGTGTGTGGCAAGCCACAGTGACTGAATGGAAACCTCCTATCATGGAAGTAACTGGTGTTGATGGTTCAAAATCTATGAAAATTACGCCGTATTACCAATGGACCACACTTCAGAAAAATGAGAGTAGTGCTAATGCTAAAGCACTAAATGCAATCACTTGCGCACTATCAACGGATGAGTTCAAAAGAATCATATCCTGTGATACTACAAAGCAAGCCTGGGATATTTTAGAAATGACACACGAAGGTACATCAATTGTCAAGAAATCTAAAGTCCAACTCACAACTAAATTTGAAGAAATTCATATGGAGGAAAATGAAATGTTTATGGACTTTTACACTAGATTGAATGACATTGTAAACTCAATGTGGGGACTTGGCGATAAGATCCCAGAAAGTAAAGTGTGTGCAAAAATACTACGCTCTCTTCCTGAACGGTTCAATTCTAAGGTAACCGCAATGCAGGAACTTCGTGATACGGATAATATGAAGGTAGAAGAATTAGTTGGTTCTTTACAAACCTATGAATTAAGTTTTAAAGCTCCTAAAGGTAAATCTATTGCTTTGAAGTCATCTAAAAGTATTACTCAAGAAAATTCAGATTCAGAAAAGTCTGAAGATGATATGGCCCTTTTGGCGAAAAAGTTTTATAAGATTTTCAAAAGTAAGAAAAGAGTCGACTTTCAAAAGGCAAATGAAAAGAAACGTTCTAAACCTAAGTCTAAAACTTGGAAGTCATTGAAAGATAGTCAATGTTACACTGTCAAGAATATGGGCATTTAGCAAACAAATGTCCTAAAAAGGACAGATCCAAAAGGAAGGGTATGTTGGCTACTTGGGATGAATCGTCTGATTCTGAAGCCTCTTCTGAATCAGAAAATTCAGAAACCGAGTCGGGCAGTGAACTTAAGGCCCTTATGACTCTAGCCAAGTTTACTTTTTCAGATCACGATGATTCAACAAGTGAAGAAATTTGGATAGTGATCATGAAAATGATGAAGATCTTCAAGATGCTTACAATGCCTTATATAAGGAAAGTTGTAAAATTGCTGTCAAACTTAAACTTCAAAAAGAAAAGTTTTTTAAACTTAAAGAATGTTTTGAAACCTTGTTTTAGAAAAATCCCAAATTTCAGATTTTTTTGAAAAATCAAAGTGTGATCTGGAATTCAAAACCTCCCTGATTGAAAATTTGAAATCTGAAAATGAGAAACTTAAAAATGAAGTATCTTCTCTTCTGAGTTTGAAGGACACATGGAGATATGCCCAAGGTGATCCAAAATTAGAAAAATTATTATCCGGATCAAGAAAATGTGGCGATCGATCCGGGTTGGACTATGATAAAAACACATCTCCTAAACAGAAGAATACTCCTTCCAATTTTGTGAAAGGAGAGACTTCTAACTCGAAAGGAAAAGGTACTAGTCAAGTTTTTTTCTAAAAATACAAAAACCCAAAAGCAGCTATATAAATCAGATTCGAAACCCACTAGCTGAAAAAATTGTTGATTTACTTAAGGAGCTATTAAAATCTAACTCAGTAGGTCACTCTTACAACTATAAACAAAAGAAGACCAATTATTCTCCTAAACCCAAAACAGTACTGAAATGGGTTCCTAAGGTTGCCTGTTTGGTTGCTCACACTGCTTTCAAAGCTACAAGCCATTCGAAATGGTACCTAGACAGTGGATGCTCCAGACATATGACAGGCGACAAGCACTATTCACCGATCTTAAAGATATGACTGATGGGTCAGTCACATTTGGTGATGGTAGCAACTGCAAGATAATTGGCAAAGGTACGGTCCAACTCTATAACCTTCCCTTATTTAAAAATGTTTTATATGTTGAGGGTTTAAAACACAACCTGTTGAGCATATCTCAAATATGCGATAACAACCATAATGTTAAATTTTCTAATCAAGGTTGTGAAATTATAAATGAAAAGGGTTCTGTAATATTAACTGGTCGCAGAACTTCTGAAAACTGCTATATAGTAAGCAATGGTAGCTCATCTAAACAAACGTGCTACATGGTCCATACCGATGAGACAGAATTATGGCATAAACGCCTTGGACATGTACACTACCAAAATTTATACAGATTGAGCAAAAGTGAACTAATTAGAGGTCTACCTAAGATGCAAAAAGTAGACAAGATTTGTGGTGAATGCCAGTATGGTAAACAAACTAGGAGCTCTCACAAAAAGGTGAACTCCAATACCACCACAAGACCACTCGAGCTTCTCCACATGGATCTTATAGGACCAACAAGAACGGAAAGTCGAGGTGGCAAAAAGTACATCTTAGTTATTGTAGATGATTATACAAGATACACTTGGGTTTCATTCTTGAGAGACAAATCAGAAACCCTTGATGAAGTGAAAAAGATTATAAAACAGATTCAAACTGAAAAATGTTCTCAAGTCAACAAAATCCGTAGTGATCATGGATCCGAACGAAAATAGCCGTTTTGAGAAATTCTGTAGCGATCAGGGAATATCGCATGAATTCTCTGCACCTAAAACTCCTCAACAAAATGGAATTGTCGAGAGGAAGAATAGAGTGCTTCAAGAAATGGGAAATGTTATGTTAAATAGCATGAAGCTCCCTAGGAATCTCTGGGCTGAAGCAGTGAATACAGCCTGCTACATTATTAACCGTGTTTATATTGTAAATCTAATAATAAAACGGCTTATGAAATGTGGTTTGAGAAAAAGCCTTCTGTCAAATACTTTCGAGTTTTTGGCAGCAAGTGCTATATTTTGCGTGACCGTGAAAATTTGGGAAAGTTCGACACTAAAAGTGATGAAGGGATCTTTTTAGGATATTCTTTAAACAGTCGTGCATATCGTGTTCTGAACAACAGGACCGGTGTGATTCAAGAGTCAATAAATGTTGTGATTGACGATCTTTTGAATACACCTGTCCCTAGTTCAGATAATGATGAAGTGCTTATACTTGAAAAATAAGAAACTTCATCAAGTGAAACTAATTCTGAATTAAGGACTGTTAAAGATCATCCAACTTCTCAAATACTTGGAAACCCTCTCACTGGTGTGCGCACTCGTAGACAATTAGAGGACATATGTAACTACGTATGCTTTACATCCCAGATTGAATCGGTTAACGTAAAAGAAGCACTTTCGGATGAAAACTGGATTCTTGCGATGCAAGAAGAACTTAATCAGTTTGTCAGAAATGATGTCTGGTACCTTGTTCCTAGACCTAAAGATAAACATATTATTGGAACAAAATGGATTTTCAAAAACAAATCTGATGAACTTGGAAATATTATTCGAAATAAAGCAAGACTAGTTGTACAGGGGTATACACAAATTGAAGGTATTGACTATAATGAGACATTTGCCCCTGTAGCTCGTCTTGAATCAATCAGACTTTTTCTCCATTGCTTGTTTTAGGAAGATTAAAATTTACCAAATGGATGTAAAGAGTGCCTTTCTGAATGGTGATTTACATGAAGAGGTATATGTTGAACAACCTACAGGGTTTGAAGATCCTAAATTTACTGATCATGTGTATCGTCTTAAGAAGGCTCTTTATGGTCTGAAACAAGCTCCCAGAGCATGGTACGAAAAACTGACTAAGTTTTTACTGAGTCATAATTTTCAGATGGGATGTGTTGATAAGACGCTCTTTGTTAAGAAACATAACGATGATATACTAATGGTTCAAATATATGTTGACGATATTATTTATGGATCAACCTGTACTAACATGACTGTTGAGTTTGCAGATTTGATGAAGTCTAAATTCGAAATGAGCATGGTTGGAGAATTAAACTATTTTCCTAGGGTTGCAAGTAAAACAACAACCTGATGGAATTTTTATCTCTCAACCAAATATGCTCTGAGTTTAATTAAGAAATTTGGATTTGAGAAAGGTAAAAATTTTGATACTCCTATGAGTACAACTTTGAGACTCTCAAAAGACTCTACAGGTAATGATGTGGATCCTAAATTGTATCGTAGTTTGATTGGTAGTTTGCTTTATTTGACTGCTAGTAGACCAGATATCGCTTTGAGTGTTGGTATTTGTGCTCGTTATCAATCAAATCCTAAAGAATCTCACTTAACTGCTGTTAAGCGGATTATGCGATATGTCGCAAGTTCTACTAAACTGGGTCTCTGGTATCCACATGAGACTAATGTTCAATTAGCCGGGTACGCAGATGCTGACTGGGCTGGAAACATTGATGATAGGAAATCAACCAGTGGTGGTTGTTTCTACATTGGAAATTGTCTTGTTTCTTGGTTTAGCAAGAAGCAAAGTTCTATATCGCTATCAACAGCTGAGGCTGAATACATTGCTGCTGGAAATGCATGTACTCAACTTGTTTGGATGAAACGTATGTTAAGCGATTATGGAATTACTCAGGATTCTATGATTTTATTTTGTGATAATTCCAGTGCAATAAATATCTCTAAAAATCCAGTTCAGCATTCACGTACTAAGCATATTGACATTAGATTTCATTACATTCGTGAATTAGTGGAAGAAAAATTAATATATTTGGATTACATTCCAACCGAGACTCAACTTGCGGACATTTTCACTAAACCGCTCGACAAAAGCAGGTTTAATAAATTAAAGTTTGATCTCGGTATGTGCAATTTAAATTGAATTTGCATGATTTGGTGTATCATAATGTACATAACTTTGATGTTTTATTTGCTTGAATTTGAAAATTATTTTGAAAAAAAATTGTAAATTTTGAGTCGTACTCGACCAGTCGTGAGTGTACACGACCGGTCGTGATACGACCGGTCGAACACTTACACGATCGGTCGTGAAACTCGGGATTTCACTTTAATTTGGGGATTTTGACTCTTCTTCTTTATTTCTTTTTACTCTCCAACGGTTCTAGCTACGACCGGTCGAACCCACCTTCATGGTACTTCAAGGTTAGTGGTTCTTTTGCTATTTTCGTGTAGATTCTTGTTATTTATGTTCCAAATCTCATTCTTGTAGAATCTATTTGGTCGTTCATTGCTAGTTTGGGGTTTTATCTTGAAAAATCTGTTCTAACAAAACCCCATTTCTTCTATCTTGCATCTTTTTGTTTCCTTGAAATCCTCCTTTGAAAATGGATGCTAGAGGTAAAAAGAAAACTACTCGAGATCCCTCTTCATCTAGATCAGCATCTATTGCACAACGTCATCTTCGCTCTCCCGAAAATGATCCTTCTAATGCTCGGGATTTGCGTATGCGCAATGTTATTGTTGAGCGTCCTGTTAATGCTAATTACATTGCTTCATTTGGTATCCCTCCTCTGTTGGAATCTGTGGGATGGGATAACATCTTACATTGGGGTGGAGCTGCATACCAGTCCATTGCCCAATCCATGTTTGCATGTATCTGTGATTTTTCTCTTGAGAATTTAACTTTTAAAGTTGATACTCAAGAAGGATTGTTTTTAGTGGATCGACATTTGATTGCTGACATTATGGAAATACCTGTCAATGATGAGAGCATTCCAATTCATATTTTACATGACAGCCTCTCAGAATCTGAACGAAAAATGCTTACTAGAGATTTATGTAATTTGGATGTTCACTGGACTCATAAAGGTCATGCACTTCCCTCAAGGTATTTGTTACCCAGACACAGAGTACTTCATAGGATTTTCATCTCAAATTTTTATCCACATTCTGGTAATAAAACCGAACTCACTGCTTTCATGGTTCGTGTTTTGCATTCTGTCATCTCTGGTGCAAAAATATGTCTACCTTCTTTAATTTGTCATTCCATTATTCTATCTCGTCACCATCTAGGACATAGTGATATACCCTTTGGTTATTTGTTGACTATGCTGGCAAATCATATGCTCGTGGCTATGCCTACTAGAGAAAAACCCATCCATCATCTCCCTTTTAATAATTCCAATATTAACAAGATGAATTTAGAATTGGCTGATGGCCAAGTGGATGCTGGTAGCAGTGGTGCTGAAGCAGGAAATGCGGATCAAGCTGGTGATCTTCCTGAAGACGTGAATATGGATGATTTATTTGAAGAAATTGAGTCAGACTCGGCTGATGATCCTGATTTTCAGCCTTCTGATTTTGATGAGAGATTGAATTCCCTTCAAGAGCAGGTGGCTCAAATTCGTGTTACCCAAGACACGCAATTTTCATATTTACGCAAATATATGAGGCGGATTGCTAGGGGTTTACACAAAATTGATCCATCTAATCCTGCTCCCTCTTCTGGTTCTGACTGAATTTTTGATGGGTCTGTAATATTTTTTTTTTAAGTCTGAACTTTACATGCTTACTGACTTTTTGAATTATTCACTATGCTCTCTTGAATCAACTCCTATTTTCATTATCATTGTTGCTCTTCTTCCTTTGTCATTTTGTGACAAAAATGGGGAGAAGTTTTGGGAGCCTTTGGCTTTATTTTTAATGATTATGATGTGCATCTATTACTCAGGGGGAGTTAAGCTTCTCAGGGGTAGTTTATGGGAATGATGCTAGTTATTACTTATCATATATATAACTGTGCATGCTTCTCTATTTTGAACCTGTTGTGCCTGTACTTCTCTTATTTCTATTGGAAGTATTATTATTTGGGTGTTTTGTCACAAATTTGACAAAGGGGGAGATTGTAAGTGCTATGGTCTCATGCTCCTGTGGTTGTCAAATTTTGATGTGTCAAAACATCTATCTGTGTCTTGTGCTTGTATGGTGATTTATATATATTCAAGACACTGCATAAACACTACAAGTTGAAGTTTCAAGAAGCTACATTATTGAAGTTCAAGAAGCTACAATGTTGAAGTTCAAGTCTTAAGAAACAACTCAAGAAATGACTTCAAGACTAATAAGCAACGCATGAAGTAGTTTTTATGCTGATGAAGATCTCAAGTTTAAAGCTATAACAAGTTCAAGATCTCAAGCCTGATATGGTTCGAAATATCTACATTCGTTGAATGGTTGAAGTTCAATGTCCATACGACATGGTTCAGGGTTGAATGACCTTAGGTTGACCCTTTAAGTAGGTCACTTTGGATACATAAATCAAATATTTATTTTACATATGTTTGGTCTATTCTAAGACCAGTCCTAGCTCTTGTTCGACCAGTCCTAGCATTGGTTCGACTAGTCTAAGAAATTCCACGACCAGTCCTAAGTAGTTGAAGATTTTTCAGAATTTTTGGTACGCCCACGACCAGTCCTGGAGGTCCTTCGACCGGTCGTAGGTATGGCTTCGACTCGTCCACGACCAGTCGTAGAGCTATGACTCAAAGTCCAGCAACATAATCTATGGTCCTACGACCAGTCGTAGAGATCCACGACCAGTCGTAGGTGACCCACGACCAGTCGTAGGCTACTCACGACCAGTCGTGGAACGACTTTCAAAGATCGCGCTTAATTTTTCAAAAATCTGTTAGAGCTATGACCAGTCGAAGGTTTCTAAGGCCAGTCGTAGGAGCGATTTTTGCTTCTATAAATTGAACACGAAATTCAGAGTTTTTATACTTCAACTCGATTCAATTCAAGAATTTTCAAGTGATCACTCTGAGATAAGTCTGTGTTTATTTTAAGCTACATTGTGCTTATTTAATATTCCTTTTTTTGCTAGCTTATTTAATTTGATTTTGTTTCTATATTCCAATCTTATTTGAAAAGAGGAATTATCTTATTCCTTCTTCTTGGAATCAAAATCAAATATAGCTACGCCCAACAAGTAAAATCTAAAATCAATTAGAATTTAGAACCTTATGAATGTGAGTATTGGAAATTGAACTTTGACATTCAATCATCTACTCCGATTGGTTCTACCGGGCTGCTACGAAAAGGAGAAATCCAGGTATTTTACAATTCTGTAAAATTTATTTACTTTTGGTTTTGTTTGAGGTTAAGCCAGAAAAATCTCATTGTATTGGTTTTGTTTGAGGTTAAACCAGAAAAAATCTCATTGTATTGGTTATCTGAGGAGTACCAGGAAAACTCAGAAAAGAGGGGGTTTTGAATTGTGTAAGCCCAAGTGAAAAAGACACAATTGTAAAGGTTTTTGGTGAACCTATGAAAACCTATTTCATAGTGAACGCTAATATCCCCTGTGTGAGGATATTAGGAGTGGAGTAGCTTTCTGTGTGGCTGTTGAAAGACAGTTGGTGTACACACAGGCGAACCACTATAACTCTTTGTCTTGTGGATTGAATGCTTGCTTAATTTTCATATCTTTTATCATTCGATTGTGTGGAATGTACAAGTGGATGTGAATGTTGTAACTATTTACATTTCAAGCAAGTGTGGGGATTGCTGTAATAATTTAGATCTATACTTCTGCATTTAATTTCAATTCCTTGCTATTTCATTTACTTATATTAAAATTGAGTCTTTGATCCAAAAGATGTTCTAGAAATAAGGTTGTCCTACCATAAGCCCTTGTTTATTATGGTGTAAGGTTGTCCTTAGAACTGAATTTGTATCAATCTCTCAATACTTATTTATCAAGGTGATTTAAATTTAGCATTGTGAATTGATTCGTAACTGTAAGGATATTGGTTTACTTTATTTCCGCTAATTTTATTTTAAATTTGGCATAGTCCTATTCACCCCCCCCCCCTCTAGGACCTTTTCGGGAGGAGCTGAGGAAACAGATTGACGGGTTACTAGTGAAGGGTTTCATTCGACCTAGTGTGTCCCCTTGGGGTGCACCCGTGTTATTTGTAAGGAAGAAGGATGGTTCTCAGCGATTGTGCATTGATTACCGTAGGTTGAACCAGGTCACTGTGAAGAACAAGTATCCTTTGCCCAGGATAGATGATCTGTTTGATCAGTTGAAGGGGGTGAAGTACTTTTCGAAGATTGACTTACAGTCAAGGTACCACCAGTTGCGCGTCAGAGATGAAGACGTGCAGAAGACAGCTTTCAGGACATGCTTTGGGCACTATGAGTTTCTAGTGATGTCGTTCGGTCTTACGAACGCACCGGCCGTGTTCATGGACCTGATGAACCGGGTATTTCGGTCATTCCTATACCGATTCGTCATCGTCTTTATTGATGACATCCTGATATACTCTACGAGTCGGGAGGAACACGATGAGCACCTGAGAGCGGTGTTAGATACGTTGAAGAAGAACTAGTTGTTCGCGTAGTATAAGAAGTGCGACTTCTAGCAGGAGGAAGTCAAGTTCCTCGGACATGTGGTGTCCAAGGATGGGATAACAGTGGACCTTTCTAAGGTAGCCGCGGTTCAGGATTGGCAACAGCCTGACTCAGTTACCGAGGTGAGGAGTTTCCTTGGTCTGGCAGGGTATTATAGACGCTTCATTCGGGATTTCTCGAAGATTGTCAGGCCGTTGTCTCAGTTGACACGGAAGGACCTGAAGTTCGCCTGGAATGAGAAGGCGGAAGCAGCTTTCAAGGAGCTGAAGGATAGGTTGACGCCCGCGCCTGTGCTAGTATTGTCAGAGAAAGGGGTTAATATATGATATACACTGACGCGTCTCGCATTGGTTTGGGTTGTGTCCTTATGCATAAGGACAGGGTGATTTCGTATGCCAAAGACAATTAAGGAAGCACGAGGAGAATTACCCTACACACGACCTGGAGTTGGCAGATGTCATCTTTGCATTGAAGCTCTAGAGACATTACCTCTACGGAGAGGAATTCGAGCTTTTCTGCGACCACAAGAGCCTTAAGTATATATTCACGCAGCGAGACTTGAATATGAGACAACGCCGATGGATGGAGACCTTGAAGGACTTCAAGTTCGAGGTTTCCTACCATTCTGGCAAGACGAACCTTGTGGCAGACGCATTGAGCCGCAAGAAGGCTATAGCATTTGCGGCTCCGTTGATGATAGCAGAGTGGGACATGGTTGAGTTCGTGCGGGACTTCGAGAGAGACTCACCGTAGAGGAACCATTTGAGTGTGTTGTGCACGTTCGGGTGTGACCACTTATCGATGACAGGATCATTGAGGCCCAGAAGGGCGATGGATGATTGTTTGAGCTTCGAGAGCAGGCTAACGATGCCGAGGACTCCAAGTGGAGAGTTAGTTCTGATGGGGGTCTACGATTCCATGGCCGCCTATGCGTTCCTGACATACTGACTTGAGACATGAGCTTCTCGAGTCTGCCTATAACTCGAAGCTTGCGATGCATCCTAGTAGAACGAAGATGTACCGGGATATGAGACGGTCGTATTGGTGGGATAACATGAAGGCCCACATTGCTGAGTTCGTTTCTCATTATCTGACGTGCCAGCAGGTCAAGGTAGAACATCGCCGACCTCCTGGACTGCTTCAGCCCATGCCCATAGAAGAATAGAAGTGAGACTTCATTTCCATGGATTTCATATCAGGGTTATCGAAGTTGAGGAAGGGACATGATTCCATTTGGGTGATTGAGGACCGGTTGACCAAATCGGCCCATTTCCTCCCTATCAGAGTCATGAACTCTGCAGACGAACTGGCTAGGCTATACATCAGAGAGATTGTGCGTCTGCATGGAGTTCCCCTAGAGATCGTGTCGGACAGGGACACTCGGTTCACATCTATCTTCTGGACTCGTATCTAGGAAGTGATGGGTGTGAAGTTGAAGTTCAGTATAGCATTTCATCCTCAGACTGATGGGCAGACAGAGTGGGTGAATTAGATTCTGAAGGATATGTTGTGAGCATGGTTGGACTTCAAGGACAGTTGGGATGACTGTTTTCCTTAAGTAGAGTTCGCCTACAACAACAGCTTCCAGGCGAGTATTGGTATGGCGCCATATGAGGCCCTGTATGGTCGTCTTTGTAGAGCACTGCATTGTTGGGCTGAGGTTGGCGAGCGTAGCTTGATTGGCCCAGAGTTGGTTCAAGCGACCTCAGAGAAGATCGACATTATCAGGCGTCGACTTCTTAAAGCGCAGAGCAGACAGAAGAGCTATGCCGATACCAGGCGGCGACCGCTTGAGTTTGAGGTCGGAGATCATGTATTCCTCTGATTTTCCCCTATGAAGGGAGTCCTTCGGTTTGGGAAGAAGGGGAAGCTCACACCGAGGTTTATTGGTCTGTTTCAGATACTGGATCGAGTGGGTGCTGTGGCATATCGTCTCGCTTTGCCCACACCACTTGCAGCTGTACACAACGTATTTCATGTATCTAAGCTGAAGAAGTACGTTCCTGATCCTTCACATATCATCAGATGGTAGCAAGTACAACTGAGCGAGGATGATACGTATGAGCTGCGTCCGACGCGTATCCTTGACAGGAAGGAGCAGGTACTGCGTAGCAAGGTGATTCCACTCGTGAAGGTATTGTGGGCACATCATACAGAGGAGGAAGCTACGTGGGAGACAGAGGCCGAGGTCAGAAAGAAGTACCCTCAGATTCTCGAGGAGTATGAAAAGGTACAAATTTCGAGGATGAAATTTTTGTTTAAGGGGGTAGATTGTAACGACTCGTAAAATTCCGTACAACGGTCCGAGTACCACCTCGACCAGAAATCACTTAGGAGAAAATCCTTTAGAAATTTGACAAAGTTAACTAAGTGCTAAACTAGATTAGCCATGAAATCCATTTGAATCATTTTAAATACGATCTGCAAGACCCAAAACTTGTAGAATCGTTGACGCTAGGTTACCCTGAAGTCTAGGATCAAATTCATTACCCGACTGCTCTTAAGAGCACATTGAAACTCCGTATCAGGTCTAGACCACACATCGGGAGTTCGAATAATATGAAGTTAAGGACTTAGGACCGCCTCGTTGGGCTTGACAACCATCTCGAAAATCAAACCCAGACAGTGTCCCACGGCTATTCGCTTGAGTCCGAAGTGAGAGAGTGTGAAAACACTTGTTTTCTTTACAAAATAAATATCTTGAATAGTAATCTGGTACGTGTCACTTGTGGACATTTTGTAAGCAACCAGACCGTCAGAATCTGACCCAAATACACCCTCGGATCAGGAAAAATTTCATAAACATATCCATGTACTTGGAATTTCTGATCGAAATCCGCTGATCGTTGAATTGAAACTGGTACGCCACGCGTGATCTGGGAATCCCACTGAAACGAAAACTTAACTCCACCTAGATCCAAGGTTGGTGAGCTTAAGTCCGACCTTTGGCTCAAGGAAGCCCGCTAGAAGTCTTCCGTTAAGCTGGAAAAGTGTCGTTTTGGTTATAACTTAAGTATACTTTGTCCACAAGTCTAGTTTGGTGTATTTTAGGCTATATAAGAACCTTAGAACCCTCTCTCTCACAGCCATACGAATTTGAGAGAAACCCTAGAGAGAAAAGTGAGAAAAGAGAGAGAAAGAGTGAGAGAAGTGGGAGAATCTCCCTACTACCGTTCCCTGCTGCTACACAAGCTGCACCACCCGATTCTCACCGCTTTCCCTACAATTCTGACTTCGTTTTGAGGTAAGAAACCCTAACCCTAATATGCTTTGGGGTGTAAAGGTTGTAGGTTATGAAATAGCTAACCTATTTCATTCTATAGGCTACCAAACTGCCGAATACGGAAGCTTGGCAAACCTATCATATTCGTTGCGATTCTACGGTGAAAGGTGAGGACTTTAGGTGTATAGGTTACGGTAACCTGTGACATACTGCGCAACGGGACACCCAGGCTTCAGAGTCATAATTCTACTCGGGATGTCAGAACACCAACCAAATCGGAAACCGATTCGAGTCGGTCTGTCGAGGTACCACAACAACTCAACCGGAATTCTTGGCTATTCTGTCCTAGCGACTGCGTCTCCTTATCCCTCTGTGGGTGATGGCTTCGAAACAAGTGGCTTCGGCAGAAACCGGGTTTGGTAGAGACTGGACCTCTTGGTTTGATAGAAACGGGATCTCTTCTACGTATGCCACATCTCCAGAGCAGCAGGTCATAGAAAAAAAACCTGCATCATCCCTGTGTGGAAGCCCTATACCAGGATCTGCGTGGAGTCTCTCGTCTCTCTCTTTCTCCTCCACTACCCGACATCCCCATCATCCAGTCACCCCTCTTTCTCATCCGTCATCATCCCACCCCCGACAAACCCCATCTCTCACCCGCCCCATTAAACCACTCTTCTCACCACCCGACATTCCCTTTTTTCAAATCCCGTCAAACCTAACCCCCCTACAAACCCCCTGCACTCTCTTCCCATTCCCGATAACCCCAACTTGACAAAACCAAACTCCCAACCCTCTCTCCCATTCTCCGCCAATCTCCCAACTCCCATTCCAACACCCCCTCCAACCTTCACTCCGTCACCCAAGAAATGTCAGATAATGATAAATTCATGATCTGCATGTAATTGCACATGTACAAAGTGCTATCTGTTTTCCGTTTCGATTAGAGATGAAAAATATGAAATTCTACATACTCTAGGTATTTGTAGAACGTACCATATACCTACAAATTTTGGAAATGTGTTTGACATGATTATTTGTTGTATAAATATATTATATGTGGATAAATTACTTGTTTGGTGAAAGGACTCGCCCTAATACATGTTTTGCTTATATACACTATGTATGTTGAAATTGTGTATTCTAGAAAATACCGTATACGTATAAATTTTGGAGTTGTATTTGTGATGGTTATTTTCTGTATGAATATATTATACATGGATAAAATACTCGCTTGGTGAAAGGATAGCCCTAATACATGTTTTACTAACATACACCATGTATGTTGAAATAGTGTATTCTAAGTGTTTGTGAAAATGCTTGTCAGAGTAAGTGCTTGGATGATAGTGCCTTAGGTAGGTGTTGAGATGGGATTCTCAACTATCTTAGAGACGTATATCATTTCCTCCATATGGCTGTTTAATGTACCCGCTTACTTATGAGATATATGTGTTTTTATTCCTATTTATATAGTGCTTTATAACATGCTCTATAACATGTTTTATGATATGCTTGGTAACATGCTTGAATTACTTTGTTTAATATGCTTTGCTTCACATGCTATGAATAAGGATTGATTGAGTTTGGGACTATGTCTATAGTCCAGACAATCGGTACCAGACTTGAGATCGTGGTTGAGATTCACGTCGCCACGTAAAATGTGTTTGACGAACCCGAGTCGTACGTCAGTTGGTGACAGTGGTTAGGCCACGCGAAGTGCTTATGCACTTCATGTCGTTCAATTGATTGTGCGCTCGAGCTAGTCAGGCTTTTCAAGTAACCCGATGTTCTAATGTATGTTCACCATGTTTGGTCGCTACTGCTTGAACCTAGGGTACCAAACTTACCAGTGGAATCCCGTTAACCATGGTACCTCGATCCGCTAAGACTCATAAACCGGGCATGGTGATATGGGACACCGTGGTCGAGCTGTCGGCCTATGCTGAGGCCACGTGCCTCCCCGTAGTGACCAGTGAGCAACCAGACTCGTGAGCCAATTATGGTGGTATAGGACACTATATTCATGCTGCCGGCCTACATTGATAAGGTGATGGGGGAGCGGTGTAACCTTTGTGCGTAATAGCCCTGACAGCCCTTTGTAGTGAGCTCAAGCATACTCTGAATTTACGGTGAGGCGACGAGTGTTGCCGCAGTGTATAGAGTATGAACTAGGCCTGTATCTGTATAGTGATGAACCGTTAAAAAGGTGATGGGGGCGTGGTGTAACCTTTGTGCGTAACAGCCCTGGCAGCCTTTGCAGCGACCTAGAAACACACCATCGTATCAGATTACTAGGATTGACGAGCCTAGAATGGATCATGTTTGGGAATGATACAAGGGAGATACCTTAGTTTTCCAATACTGTTGTTTGAAATGGACTAATAACTACTCGGTAATCATGCTCATCATCGCACTGCATGTGCCTGGTAGATGTGGAGTACTGAGGGATGAACGCATTCGCGAACGTAAGATGGTGTCGCATGAGGGTGGTTTGGTAAGGGCATTCATCATGTCATTTCATCCTTCCATTTAATAAGAGTAATTAAGATTGTTTGATTGTACTGCTTTATCATTACTGCTTGGCTGAATTGATAACATGTTAACCTATGCTTTATTGTTCCACTGAGTTAGCTACTCACTCCCACGTTACGGGACGGTGTTGTACACACCAACCAGACTCTGTCTCAGGTGTAGATGGTACGTCGATTCAGGAGGCTGAGCTAGACTATGATAAGGACCAGGACGAGTTCTCATACATGCAGTACTCAGACGGCTTTGCTTAGGCTGACTGGATCGCGGGGATTTCAGGATTTATCTTTTCAGTTGTATTTTGACCTTTTGATTCAGAAACAATACATGTATATGGTTACTCAGTTAGTGTTCATACTCTGGAGATTGAGATGGTTTTGTTTCTTTACATACTTTATATATACAGTTTCAGTCTTCCTCTTGCCTTTATAAAATTGATCCGGAGTATGAATTACTGTTTTGGTATAATCTCACTCATGTTTATTGCTCTAACACAGACAACATTTAATCAGCATTATCTATGTTGCATAAGTGATATTTTGGAACTCGAGAGTTGAGTTGCTACTCGACACTCGAATTTCAGGGCATTACATGTTAGGCTAGGGGCCAAAATATGGGGTGGATCCGAGTTTTGAATGAGCCACACCACAGTCGACGTATGGTGATAATTTCGTCACTTCTATTTTACGTGCAGACAAGTTTGTACAAAATAGATGGTGGTCCACCTGTGATGAGCTTTCAGAGAATCCATGCCATTCACCACTTTTGTATCGCTATGTTACGACACGGGGTCAAATATGAGACGATTTGGTTAGTCGAGTAAGCCGTACGGTGTGTCCAATAGCTACCAACACTCACCATTAAACCCCATGCACAAGAGACGTAGCATGCTGTGAACATTTGAATGAATTGAGTTATTTTGTGTGAAGTCCACTTTACTACTTGTAGTTGTACGATCCGCTCCATTCATTGCGTTTAACATGCCCTGCAAGGATTAAGGTCCAAAAATGGGGCAGATCTGTTAATCGGGTGGGCCATACTATCCGATAAAGCATCAATGGTGGCATGTAGTGGCTTTCACTATTTACAAACTTGCCATCCATTTCTCAACCGGCATCCGACGCCTGTTATGTCAAAATGTGTCATCCGAATGTCTTGAAATTTGGCGAACATGCATCATTTTTTGTACTCTTTCCTGTGATCTAGTTTGGGTCTCGATCTCTCGAGGATGAATAAGGTGTTCTTTTAATGGCTAATATACTTCAAAATTTCAAAATAATATTTGTACTCCTCTGGTTGACAAGTTACCGGGCAGTTTGGACTTAAACCCAAAGATTTTCATAATGACCGATTTATCCTGATATTCGGATGGCCCACTTGGCGGATCCAATCAGGATGGGTGGTCAAATTACTTGTTAAAAATATGGGAAATTTATAGAATGCACTCCGGCCATGTATGTGGGTTGATGTACGGTTAGTTTCGTAAACGGATGGACATAAAATAGGTTTCTAGAGTGATTAGGGGTAAAGCATGTGTATCATCGGATTAGAGTGTCTTATTCACACGTGTAGGTTTCTCAGATTATAATTCTAATGGTGGGTAAAGCATATTCATTTGGTGTGAACAAGATGAATGGATTAGAATCTTGATCTGATAAGTGTACGGACAGATGTAGGGATCAAGTAGCTAAATTAATGTTATTTAAGAGATGAAATTTGATGTGTACGGTTAATTTATGATAATCAGGCCTGGTATAAAGTTTCACACGAAACGGATCATGAGAACCTTGTGAGTGGAATTCAGGGTATAAGTTGATGGCATTTTAGTTATTATTGATGATCTAAGAGTTTTGTGAAATTTAATGGTTCTAGATGATTATATGTCATTTTCTAAATAATTCTTACAAAAGGACTTATATTTAAATCATTATAAATAAAGACTTATTCACTGATTTAGTTAAAGGAAGGTACATATATCGAACTCAATGAGCAATGGTCGGACGACTTGATTTATGGATGAATATCATTGATAATCGGTCAGATTCATGTTGGAGGATGGATGTAGGGTTAGATTGACTAGATTGGTACCATACACGTATATATAATAGGTTAAATTTATGATAACACTCGAGGACTTTCAATACTCAGGTATTGAAAAGTTCGGGGTGTTACACTGAATTTCATGGATAGTGGTTGACGGTGGCCCACACCTCATCCAAGTGGGCATCTCTCGGTCCATCTAGTTGCACCGCAAAAATGGGAGGGATCCCGTGTTTTTTTGAATTCCATCGGGTCAGCGCCCGATTTGAGTGCGCTGACCGACCAGTGCAGCGTGGGTACACTGCCTATGTTGTACACGCTCACTAACGTGGGGTCTGTCGTGATGTTAATGAGAACTCCACTCTGCCTAATGATATTATATAGCTCAACTAAGCCATCTTGACCGAAAGTGTGACAGATCCAGTGTTTGGGTGGGCCGTATTAATTGAGCAAGGGTTTTTTTTTTAAGTGCTGACTACGTTGATCTAATGGCCGGATTAACTCCAATTTGATCGTCAACGGTTAGAAGGTACTAATGGACCTTTTGTAGGCTTAAGCACACCATCCTATGTTTCTATTTGAATAAGATATAAATTTTAATTTTTAATCTTAATTCTTATTACTACTATATGAATATATATATATATATATATATATATATATATATATATATATATATATATATATATATGTACATCATGTTGTGGGTTAGGTTATATAGGACCATCCGCCCTATAACATTAAATGCTTAATTAGCATTACTATTATTATTACCTACACATTGTTATCTATTTATTCTTTTTATTTATTTATTTATTATCATTATTGTTATTATTATTACCATTATTATTTTAAATTATGAATGTGGGGCCTACCTCTAGTTAGAAATATTCCTCCAGGTGAGTAGACCACTACGAGTTATGTGCCTCGTTCTTCAACTAATTTTAGCAATCAAGTGAGTCGCGCCAAGTGATCATCCACTTATCATCCCTCAACGTCCTAATGATTCCAACACTCCAATGGTTGACTCAGCCCTAGGCATCCTGAGAAGCATTTAGGTGTGATCTAGTAGTCATGATTCGGCCTGTGTTTCCCCAAGGATGGATAGATTTAGGGCGACTATTTAAATAAGTTAGGTTAGCATCATACTATGTTAGGTTATATAGAAACACTCGAGTACTGAAAGTACGGGGTGTTACAATACCGTCATGAAATTCCAAAGAAAATTGTTATGGATAATGGCACTCCCTTTAAAAACAGAGGCATGGAGAAGCTCTGCTAGAAATTCAGTATTCATCATTCATTTTCAACATCTTATTATCCACCGGCCAATTGATTAGCAGAGGGGTTTAATAAAACGATAGTCAAGATACTAAAAAAGACAGTGACTGGGAACAAGCGTGATTGGGATGAAAAGTTATAAGAAGCATTGTGGGCATACAGAACTACTCATCGGACAACAACAAAAGCAACACCGTATTCGCTAGTCTATGGTATCGAAGCAGTGATCCCTATTGAAATACAGGTAGCGTCGCTCAGAGCGGCAGTACATTAGTCCATAACAAATGAACAAAATGCTAAAAATAAGACTAAAAAAGTTAGATCTGATTGATGAGAAATGCCAAGCGGCCCAACAGCGATTGCAATCATATCAGGCAAGGGTATTGGCCGCCTTTGATAAACGAGTTAAATATCACTCTTTCAAAAAATGGGATATGGTGCGGATGTTGAAAAGACCTATAGTGGTCACCCACCGAACAGGGGGCAAATTCGAGCCCAAATGGGATGGGTCGTATATAATAAAAGAAGTATACTCTAATGGAGTATACAAAGTTGTAGATCAAAATGGACAAGGTATCAGTATACCGGTCAACGCTCGCTTCATCAAACGATATCGTCCCTGAAGATATTGTCGATTTTTTATTCAGAATATTATCAACATAATGCTTCTGTATCAAAAGGGGACATGACAAGGATAAGTAAAAGGGCAAAGGAATTGCAAAAGACAAAGCCATATACTCTCCCTCATAAGAATGAATAAAAAGGGTGCAAATGTTCAAGGGAAGCTTCTCAAACGTATTGAAAGCATTGACAATAACTCATCGCCAAAGTATTGACGATTGTCAAACATCAACATCGACAAACATCGACGATCATCTCTAAAAGTAGCAACTATTGCTGTTGTCATCAATCATCAATCGCTCATACAAGCTATTTTACCATAATTGCTATCATCACCAAGCTGATACCCTATTTTAAACATGAGATGGATATTCTCAAAACATTATCAGCAATGGCGGAATATCAATTATTGATTCATCAAATTTAACGGCAAAACATGACAAGCTTACTCCTCAAGGCAGCCTAGCCAAGCCTCATATGTCCAACTGTACATGAGACTTATCATTTTCGCCATTCGGGCAGCGGCGAGAAGCCAGTGGACCTAAAAAGCCCATGAAGGCTATCGTATGCATACCTATGTGGGCAGCTGACGAAGCTAGTGACCAAAAAGCCTTAAAAGGCCAAAAAGTCCTCAACTGCTAGTCACATGTAAGGCCAACACCGTTTGTATAGCTTTCCGGTAGCATCACGGGGAACAGAGGAAAATGCCCTCCCGTGAATGGGTTGGACCTTGCAGACGAAGGAAAAGCGGGCCGCAGTGTGAGCTCTTTGGCCATATCCATAGATAGGCCAACCATGCGTAAGACCTCCAGATCTTTGGTTTGATTTCAGTACTAACTCATGAGGAAGGGCTTAAACCTACTCATTGACGGACTAACAGCCCTAGATTTGGTACCCCAAAGGTCGCCTTGCGAGCTCTGTGAACTCTAGAGAGCTACCACGACCAACCCTGTGCGTAATTCTAACCGAGTTTACAGCCCCGGTAGTTTTACTGGGCCCCTCTGATGGATCGCGGTTTGTGAACTCACCAGGCTGTGAGAAGTCCAGTGAACTCCTAAGTGTTACAAAGACCATCATGTGAGACCCGACTCCCGCATGAGTCTAAGAAATTGCTTGCTCCACTACTCAATAGCTTAAACTGTGTGTGAACTAACTCTACTAACTTTAAAACAAAGTAGTTCTGCCCATTAAAATAAAACGCCACATAAGATCGCCATTTAGTATATGAAAAGAAGAAGAGTACGAATTCATTAAAATACCATAGTTCGTCCATATATTACATTATCAGAAAGAAACACATGCATTACAATATGATATGAAATTTCTTTACAGATCTTCGGTTATGTTTAATGCTGTTATATAATGTTGTAACTCCTCTTTTAACTGAAGCTGTATTGCAGAAGTTATTTGCACAGCCTCTAGAATGATCTTAGCCTGATCAGGAATGTCGACCAATTCCGATTCTAAAAGAGCGGCAGTTTCTTCAGTTTTCCTCCATTCAGTCTTTATAAGATCAATAGTTTGGATATTGGCTTCAAGTTCTTCTTTGGCTTGATGAATAATCAATTCTTCTGCTTCCTTTTTACCTCTGAGCAGCAATATCTCTTTCTCAAGAAGAGTAATTCAATCATTGATAATCGCTTTATTTGTATCAGAAATTCTTATCTTCTCATGGAGAGACTAGCTGGTAATCTCATGGGTAGCAAGGACGTCACCAGAACAAGAAAGTTGCTCTTTAAGTGATGTCAATTCTTTCTGATGATTAAGGATTTCTGGAGCAACAATGACACTTTAAGCGGCTTCTAAATCTTCATCGAATTATAGAATTCTGATATACAGTCATAGAGGGATTGAACGTTGACGTGCGCAAGGCGAGTAGAGTGAGCATGCACGACCAAAGTACTATCCAAGAAAGACCATTGAGTTGGGTCTTTGAAAGCATTAATGATGACCAAGAGTGAGTTCTTGAATAATCCTAACACAAGAGGCGATACTTTCTCTAATGAAAATCTATCAAAGGCTGTAGCCACTGAGTTAGAGCCCTTGGAGCCACTTGGGGTTGGCATGATTGTGGTTGAACAAGAAGGAAAAGAAGAGTGTAAGTTTAGAAAAAAAAAGAGGATACATCAAATAAGAAAATATATACATACCTTGTTCAGGAACAGCGACAAGAGTAGTTGAGCAGAGCAGGTTGAAGGAACTATAGATCCTGGTGTTTCTATAGTTCTAGTGACGTTGAAGGAGAGTTCCTGAGCCCCTCTCGTACTAGAATCAACAGTTGTTGGGGTCGACACGTCAACATGGTCCAAATAGAATTCCAGACTCTGACCCACTGGTTGGATAAAGGAAGGACGCACCGTGAGAGATTTATCTACACGAGGGGGAGAATCAGGTGGTGCAGCTGTGACTGGTAAAATCTTTTCTGTGCTGTGAAGAAGAGGTGCATCTTCTGTTTCCTTTGGAAGTCTTGACGATTGAGCCTCTGTCTCTATTAACATTAGTGTTCCATGAGCAGGCGTGCTGATGGTCTCTACAATCCGCAAAGAATATGTGGCATCGAAGGAGAAGAAGATATTCGCTCCAGGGGAACATTCATATTCCCCATAGTCAAGTTGCTCCTCTTCTAAAGAACCCATTGTGGTTGGGAGAGGAATATTTGGATCAATTGGAATATCATGAAGTGGAGATTTAGCTCTGACGTCGCCTCCTTCTCTAACATCTACTTTGGCATCAGTGTTCGCATCCTGCAAGGCATCTTCATCATCAGTTAAACTTGTAGAAGAAGAAAGATCGTCACTATCAGTATTAACCAAGTATTCCGAAGAACTGTCTTCCACTGATATCGTCTGTTTTTCTTTATAAACAATTTTCACAGGAAGAAGGCGTGTCTTTCGAACTGGAGAAGGAGCTGGCTGGGCCAAAACGACAGGAAATAATGATATAGCATGGGATCGGGTCATAGGAGACGTGGCAGCTTGACTTGCAGTAGGAGAAGTTGAGGTTGTAGTATGACGAACAACAGGAGAGATTGCAACTATTGTGGGGCCCGTGGTAGTGCAAACAATATTGGAAGGTTCTGTGATAGCAGGGGCAGTAGAAGTACCAAGAATAGGTTGATCTCTTCTTTCAGGAGTTAAAGAAGGCAAAGTACCACCCATAGTCTCGGACTCTTCACGAGGAACAGGGGCACGAGGAGCAGGGGGCTATGTTCCTTGCTTTATCGAATCCAAAGGAGAGCCAAATGCAAACCAGCCTTCCAGAGTGTTTGGTGGTTTTATCTCTCTAATAGGCTCTTATAAAGAAGTCTTGTGGCAGAGATCTCCGGAAACAACAACATGATCTTTCTTGTAAAAATAACCTATTCCCTATTCCGGCCTATAATTCCTCAAACACGGGGGAGGAATCCAAATGGGGTGGTCCACTGGAAAATAGTTGCATACCAGATGGTAATGGTGTGCCCACAATCGCATCCAAGCATATGAGGCTGTCACTCGATGGTTATATCCTGGGAGAATGAATCGGGAACCAAAGTTCCTCGTCAAAAGCTGCTTCCATATCAACACCCAGTTATAGGGGCTAACCCCATAGCTTTGTATAATCCGGGTGACATCTTCTCCTATTTGTGGCATAGTCTGGTCGTATCCGAATTGCCTAGCAAACCAATTGGGGTAATACAACTCTCTCCAAAATTCTGCCCCTTCTCGTAAAGGCAGACTGCAAGAACAAATGCATATGAAAAAAGTTTTCTCGATAGGGTTCAGATTGTCGTTGTCCTCGACATCCCTATCTTTAGCTCGATAATCTAAGTAGACAAGAAAAAAAGTCAATGGATTCCAGATTATCAATCTTGTCTACTATCCAGTCGTATGTTTTCTTTATCATTTCCCACCTTTGGAAATGCCATAAAGGTAGATGATCAGGATGGACATAGGCTTTTTCTGCATCATTATATGTCCAAGGAAAGTAGATGCCTAACCAACCAGAAAAATAATGCCAGGGAGTGAAAGAAGACGAGACTCCTAGTGCTGGGCTTGAGCAATGCATCGCAGCATGTCCGAAAGCCCGATACAACGAACATAATACAAGAGAAGCTAAGGAATATTTCTTTCTACCCTCTGCCATTGCGCCGGCTGCGACAAACAAGGTGGGCCAAATAAAATCTGAGTTCTTTGAACTTGGAAGCACGATCAAGCTCATCCAGTAGGCTAGGAAAGCAACCAATTCAGTTTCGGCAGTAAATTCAGCAGGGCCCCTTATTTTTTTCCGATTAGCCTCCAGTTCCGGGCTGTGACTACCAGGAAATCTGAAGAGGGAAGGAAAGGAGGATTAGCAATTTATACGAATAAACAAGTATTATGTGAGAAATGAAAGGAATAATAACGATACTAACACTAAGTATCATGAAAAGTGTGCGAGCCATGAAAGGGAAGACATCTTATGAATGTTAGGAAAATAAGACATCTCTTGAAAAAGTGCGATTGTCAAAGAAGTAATTTTAGGGATCCTGTTTGGGGCCACATAAGCAAATTCTTCGTTCGTAGGAATGTATTCGTCTAAGAAAGATCCAGCAATGGGTAAGCCGGCCATTCTGAATAAGTCTCATAAACTGATGCTTACCTCCCCAAGAGGGAGGTGGAAGGAATTTGTGGTAGAAGACCAATGTTTCAGGAAACCCTTGTAGATCATTGTATCCTTGTGAAAAAACTCAGAGGTAGCTTCTATGGCGTAGAAGACTTTGGCTGCAACAAGGACATCTTTATATTTATTTAAAATTACCTTCACCCATGCACTATAGTATGGACGATCTGTTCAAAGACCCCAAGTTCTGAATTCTTCTTTACCCCAGAAAGAGTCACGGTGACGGAAGCATTGTTGGATTGTTTCAAAAAAATGGGCGGGGTATAAGTCGTGAGGATTGTAGCATGGCATAAGGAAATGCATGTATACTATCTGCCCAGTTTTCTGGACCATTCCTTTCTCTGTTAGGTAGCCTTCAAAGAGTTTTGGCTCTTTTATTACACAGTTTGACATGTATAGGAGCTTGTTTTGTGACATGAAGTCAGTCGGTTCACTTTGAATTATGGAGAGATGGCGATGAAGGGGCAAAAGAATGGCGATGGTTTCATCCTTATAAGGATTACAGATTTTAAATGAGTTCGGATAAGATTTGATCGAATCCGAAGCATTTTGGAAGCGTCTTTGATTGTGTTCTCGGATCTTCTCTTGGAAGATTTCATCTTTGCTTTTTCCTCTTTTCTTCTTGGTGAAGGCTGCAGTAGGGGAAGTCTCAGTGGCAGATAATTGGGTGACATCTGTTCGAAGATTGGCTGTGCACTTTAGCCAATTCTCCCAGTCTGATTCTTGTCCCTCTGTTGGCGGTCCCTCTATTTCCTGTATTAGAGCAGTCGTTCGGATATGTTCAGATAAACGTTGAATGCGATCAATGAAATTGATGATGACAGGGGCCGGTTCCTTAAAAAGGGTGGAATAATCTTCATATCTAGGCCTTTTGTGAGTATGGGACTCAGTTGGCTGAGGATCGGAAGGTCATGTAGTGTCTGTAGAAGTGTTATGTCTCTTTGATGAGCTAGCCATCAGGACCTGCAAGGGAAGTTAACAGTGAAATCAGAACTAGAGAGAAAGATTTGTCGAAATAAAAAAGACAGAGAAAAAGCATAGGATCATTGTGCACCAATCTCTGTATGCTAACGGATAAGTTGTTGTGAACCAATCTGTGTGCTAACAGATAAGCTGTTGTGCACCAATCTCTGTGCGCTAACAAATAAGCTGTTGTGCGCCAATCTCTGTGCGCTAACAGATAAGCTGTTGTGCACCAATCTTTGTGCGCAGACAGAAAGAAACTTTGAACTCTCGCACAAAAGGGCTACCTGTCCTTGTGCAAAAGTAGTTGTGTGTGGAAAGATGTTGTGCGCAAAAGTGTTTTGTGCGGCAAAAGGTATTGTGTGGCGCACAACGGGGTTAGCGCACAACAATCTGGTTAAGAAAATAGCTTGACACAACGAGTAACAGAGGAGAATGGATTTAAAAGGTGAAGTTTCGTATTTATAGGCGAAAAAAGACCTGTTGTGCACTAGCCGTTGTGCGCTGACCATTGTGCGCAAACCGATGCGTGCGCACAATCTAAAGAGTGATTGCATAATGTGTGCAATAAAGGAAATGAAAATAAGAATGGTGAAATTAATTTTACTATTGATTGATCCTACATTATATACAGGTGTGAAAAGAATGCAGGATCAAGGGGGCATCTGTTGAGGCATGAAAAAATAATAAGAGAAAGAAGAAAGCAGGAGCTGTTGTGTGGAAATCACGTGGAATCAACTTTGTGCGGAAATCAGCTGTTGTGCGAAAATTTACATTGAGAGACAAGTCACCGCACAAAGGAGGAGCGCACAAAGGGGGAGCACACAAAAGGATTGCACAAGGAGTCCGCACAAAGGAGAAGCACACAAAGGAGGAGCGCACAAAAGGAGAAGCGCGCAAAGGAGCCCGCACAAAGGAGTCCACATAAAAGGGGGAGCGCGTAGTGCTGACGTGACATGTTCACACGTGCGAGAAGGGCTATAAATACCCCTAACCCCTTCAAAGGGGTCATTAGTAATCTGTTAGAGAGGAGTGGACCGAAGAGAGAGAAGGTAGAGTTTGTTAACCGTTGCGCGGAATAGCCTTTGTGCGGCGCACAGAGCCTCTAGCGCACAGAGCCATTTGCGCACAAACCCTCCAGCGCACAAAGCCCATTTGCACAAAGCCTCTAGCACACAAACACATCTGCGCACAGAGCCTCCAGCGCACAAAACCATTTACGCATAAAGCCTCCTGCACATAGAGCTCCAGTCTCCAGCGCACAAAGGCTTCAGTGCACAATGGACCAGTGGCTTTTAGCCGGATATTTGATATAATCAAATATCTACTTTCTATTGCAATTTGTGAATATTCTATTTTGGAATCAAGGGAGAATGGGATGTAAAAGAACTTGGAATGAATGAACAATGAGATTATCTTTCTTGCCTTCTTCTATTAAATATAAAGTGAATAAGTTTCCCTAAACAAAATACATTTGTTTCTTGTTCGAAACAGTAGCCTAACTAGAGTGTATTTTACTTGAAATTGTGTTCATTATAATACTATGCGAAATACACCTAACATAGGGTCAATCTAAGGTTATACCACCTGATGGTTGACTTATATGAATCTTTGAACCATGTCCTTTTATGCCTTGAGATGTTGAGTCTTCCCTAAGACGCTTGATCGAGTCAATGACAGTTCTTTATAACTTGTCGAATAGTATTTTCATGAGTGCTTGTATTTCTTTCAGAACTACGAAATTTGACAATCTTAATTGTGCTTAAGTATAAGCACTTATAGGAACTTCCTGGGCCAGGGGAGGCTCCCCCAAGTCTACCACCTCCACAGTTGGAGGTTGAGGAACCACCAGAGTAGGAGCTGAAAGTGCCCTGGTTTGTCAATTAGCTTGAGAGTCGAGTTGGTAAGACTAATGGGCCCTATATGAAGATCATCAAGCGTATGCCTCAACTGTATGTGTGCTCCAAACTCATTAAAGGTAAACTTAGCCTCATATCCCATGTCTCAAAACACCCAGGTATATAAAACCCCTTAAAATGAGTAGAACAACATAGGTGTTTTAGTATGAAAACTTATTTTGCAAAGCAGGAAAATTTCTAAGTTTTCAGCCGTTCTCGATATATCAATACGACATCGATGTGATCGAAAACCTGTTATCGATGTCCTCGGAAAGTACTCGATATCATCGAATTGAGGACCTCTTGTGTCCAGCAACCAACTTGATCCTTGGACAAAATTCTCGATGAACCGATGAACTATTCAATATCATCGGAATTCAAATTCTGATAACATCGAGACGGCTCGATATAATCGAATTTTGGCTAGTTTGTGTCCAGCGTGTTATTAAAGCAAATCTCATATTTTTTGATGACTCAAAGCAAGCCTCAATTCCATCGGAACTCAAATTTCGATGATATCAAGGGAGCTTCAATGTTATCGAATTCAAACCAAACTAGTCCAGTGAGCTCAATAGGAAAATCCTCTGGAAATTACTGAGGAATCGATGATGTCTCGATATGATCTTAATTCAAATATCGATGAAATCGATATATGTTCGATATCATTGAAATGGATTAAAGATTGTCCAGCAAGCTCTTTTAAAAATCATGTGGAAATGATCGATGTATCGAACAAATTGTCGATGAAATCGAAATTCAAACTCCGATGACATTAACGCACGCTCGATGACATCGATTCTCAGGAAAAAAATTTCAGGTATATACTTTAGTGGAGTTCGTATCATCTAACCTTCCTTCGATAGCATCGAAAGTATACGTTCGTTGACATCAAAGAAGGCCTGATCATATCGAACTCAGTCAGAATCTGACATCTTTATTACCATTAGAACTTTTTGTCTATTTAAGGAGAGCTTGTTCTTGGTTGCTATATTGAGAAAAGGAGAGAGCTTTGAGAGAGTAACTACATACCATCTACCCTAAGCCCTTTTTCTCATGGGAGTTCATCCTTCAATCCACCCTCATCATTGATATTCTATAGAGTGGATTGGGGAATGAACTTCCGCATTCAAGGATCATCCAGCTATCACCTTAATGGCGAATCATTGAGCTGGGATCCCTTGAATGCCTAAGACCTTGGAATCTCTCCATTGCTTTAATAGGTAATATTTATTAAAGTAGATTCTAAGATAACCTTAACCTAACCCGTCACCTTTATTAGTACATCATCAAGTGTTGTGGATCAAGGGAGCTGAAGAATCTTCCTCATCAAGGAGGAGATCTTCATCAATGTGCTTAACGAGGCTCACCTACTTATCTGTAAGTCATTAGAATCCAAAGACCCTTTTGATCATTCCTTTTGTAGGTTTGGGTCAAAGGTGCATCTCACCCCTTTCAAGTCCTCATAGGAGGCCTCCGACGGGAGAGTACGTGTGAGTGTTGTGTGTTGACCTTGCTCTTTTGTAGGGCATAAACTTAGGTCCTTAGTGTAGGTCCTTAGCCTGTGTGGCCAAAAAGTTAGGTTCCTTGAGTGGATCCTTTGCTCTTGTGTAGGGCGTAAAACCTGGGTGTTGTGTGTTGACCTTTACTCTTGTGTAAGGCATAAACTCTAGGGTCGTTGTGTGGATCCTTGGCCTGTGTGGCCTAAAACCCTAGGTTCCTTGTGTGGATCCTTTGCTCTTGTGTAGGGCATAAAGCCTGGGTGCTGTGTGTTGACCCTTGCTCCTGTGTGGGGCATAAACTTGTGTCTCGTGGAGACATGTTAGGTACCTTTTGTAGGTCTTAGAGTCAACCTTGTGTAGGTTGTACTGGTTTGAAGTGAACCTGATTTGAAACCTCTGTTAGTGAAATTCGATACACTCAAGGGTTGAGTACGTCCGCCGGGAGTAGAGTAGGCATATAGCTGAAGCACTATAAAATTACTATGTTAGAGATTGTTATTTGTATATTCTCTTATTGTGTATACTTTAAATGATCACATGATGCATGATTATTTAAAACTGATAAGTATCACATCTCACACACAGTCACTCAGTGCATCCATCATAAACTAAATTTATGTATTGTTTAAATATTGAATAGTCTTGTGATTGGATCCTCTATTTGGCTTGGAAGTCATTAGAGTTAAGTTAAAAATATCTTGATAAATTGTTATATTAGATTAAGATAATGGTAATAGGATTTAAATTGTCATAAAATTTTATAAAGTCCTATTCACCCCCCCCCCCCCCCCTCTAGGACACTTTGACATATTCTTACTTCTACTAGAGTAGTCATTACCGTAATTTCAGGAGCACCCTGAGCTCCTTTGTTAGCAGTGCCTAAAGTGGCTACTTTACAACGAGCCCTTCGTCGATGAACTCCGACCTTGTACCCACAGACGAGGAGCCCGCCAATCTTGTTGGAGGTATAATAACCCTCTCTTTCTTTGTCTTCTTTTGGGCCATCTTTTGGGCCATCTCGGCCGTAGATGGAGGTAGGGATCTCTTCGTGGGGAAGTGGACCATGTCTACACAATAGGATACTTTCAGTTAATAAAAAAAATTTTAAGAGGAATCTTGATATCAACATATGCCTGCGACCCACTGCATACGTGAAGGGGCAGGTCAGAAGAGTCTGGACTGGTGTAGAAGGTCGAGTGTGATCATCACACTTTGGGCTTTTTGAGCGGCTTTTGTCACCTTTGCTCTGTTCACTTGGGTGAGCTGAAGGTTGGAAAGAAGGGGCGGAGTTCGAGAAAAGCCTGCAAAAACGATCAGCGATGAGCAAATGTGACTACAAAAATATAAGGAAAATTCTCAAGTCTAGTGGCTCGGTGATATCTAACTTGGAGTAGCAAATTTGCTGGGGACCCAAACCCACAACTAGGCCAGTTTAGTAGCTGGTGCCTCCCATTCTTCGAACACCCAGGACCACTTATCCTTTCAATTTTGTCAGAAGACGGATTGCCAGTGATGAGGGCCTAGCCCTTATTCGCCCACGCCTAGAAATAATACCATCTCAAATGCTTCAGGTTAGCCTTTAGCTGGTATAGGCGCATGAACTCTTTGACCATTAGCTCAGCATTCCCAAGCTGAAACTAGAGGATGTAGGTCCCCAACAGTGCTCTCCATTCATTTGGGAGGATCTAGCCCGAGACCAATCTCAAGCAAGACCAATCTACTTAGTCGCCTAACAATGTGGCCTCTGCCTTCCGCGGTCATTACCGCAATTTCAGGAGCCCCCTAAGCTCCTTTGTCAGCAGTGCCTAAAGCGGCTGCTTCACAACGAGCCCTTCGTCGATGAACTCCGACCTTGCTCCCACAGACAAGGAGCCCGCCAATCTCGCTGGAGGTATAACAACCCTCTCTTTCTTTGTCTCCTTTTGGGCCATCTTTTGGGCCATCTCGGCCGTAGATGGAGATAGAGATCTCTTCGTAAGGAAGTCGACCATGTCTACACAACAGGATACTTTCAGTTAATAAAAAAATTTCTAAGAGGAATCTTGATATCAACATATGCCTGCGACCCACTGCGTACCTGAAGGGGCAGGTCAGAAGAGTCCAGACTGATGTAGAAGGTCGGGTGTGATCATCACACTTTGGGCTTTTTGAGCGGTGTTTGTCACCTTTGCTTTGTTCACTTGGGTGATCTGAAGGTTGGAAAGAAGGGGCGGAGTTTGAGAAAAGCTTGTAAAAACGATCAGCGATGAGTAAATGTGACTACAAAAATATAAGGAAAATTCTCAAGTCCAGTGGCTCGGTGATATCTAACTTGGAGTAACAAATTTGTTGGGGACCCGAACCCACAACTAGGCCAGTTTAGCAGCTGGTGCCTCCCATTCTTCGAACGCTCAGGACCACTTATCCTTTCAATTTTTGTCGGAAGACGGATTGCTAATGATGAGGGCCTAGCCCTTATTCACCCATGCCTAGAAATAATACCATCTCAAATGCTTCAGGTTAGCCTTTAGCTGGTATAGGCGCATGAACTCTTTAACCATTAGCTCAGCATTCCCAAGCTGGAACTAAAGGATGTAGGTCCCCAACAGTGCTCTCCATTCATTTGGGAGGATCTCAAGTGAGAAGTGACCTCCCTTACAATTCAGTGAAGGGGAAGGCAGAGGCCACATTGTTAGGTGACTAAGTAGATGGCCACATCGCCCTTGCGAGGGTTGTTAGAGACTTCACCGGGCTGAGGAGCTTGGAGACACACAAAGTTTAGAATTTAGTACTGAGATCTTATCTGAGCCAGATCAGTTCCTCCTCAACCTCGACCCAGCGGGACCGACGTCGATGGGCTGAGCTGCCACACTTTCTACTAAGGCAGGCTCCATCATTTGGTCGTGGCTTAGTGATATCGGAGATGGAGGATCAGAGGGTGCCCCAAGCCGGGAATCTAAGTTTTCCAGATCAAAATCTTTGTGAAAGGCTCTAGATTCAGGCCGTTTATCTGAGATATTGGACATATCGGATTAAGATGTAAAGGGGAAATAAAAGAAATGGGGGAGAAGTCTGCCAGAGTGAAGAGTTAGACTTACCGGAAATCGCCTAGTCCGAGAAGTCTGAAGAAGCGGTACAGAGAATGAAAGCAAATGACCGGGCTACTAGGGTTTTCCCCCTTTTTATAGGGATCCTCAGTCGTGAAAGTGCCCTTGTTTGTCAATATACGTGAGTGTTGAGTCTGTCAGTCAAGTGGGCCCCAAGTTGAAGACATCAAGTTCAAGACTCATCAAGATGAAGGCATATGATTGCGCTCAAAAGGTAAACTAAGCCTCATGCACCCAAAACAAACCCTAACAAGTATATGCCCCTAAAAGAACCTAACTTACCCATAACCACTCTTAAAAATTATTGGTAAGATTGGGTTGTTTGTAGCACTTTGAGTATTGGAGGAAGTATGAAACATATAGGTAAAACAGAAGTCATGACGATTGCTTTGATATGCAATCGAGGACACCTTCGATGGCATCGAACATGGTTCGTTTGCATCAAATACAGTTCAATGACATCGAAACTTAAGTTTCGATGGCATCAAACCCACTTCAATTGCATCGACCTTGGGCTTATTTCCTCCAGAACAAAAAAAAATACTCTAAGTGCTTCTCGATGTAATCGACGCTTCTTCAATAACATTGAGAGTAAGTTATCGATGACATCAAAATGAGGACCAGTTTGTCCAGCAAGCTTTCCAGGTAAAACCAATATGTTCAATCACATCGAAGACCGTTCAATTTCATCGAAATTCAAATTTCGATTGCAACGAAGGTCCGATCAGTTTCATCGAACAAGGGACAAAAATGTACAACAACCATTGTGTATATTTCAAAGAGGAATCCTAATGGCATCGAAACACCCCTCGATGACATGGAAGTGCACGTCGATAACATCAGATGGTGCTCGATGAGATCGGAAAAAATCTGTCCTACACCTAACTAAATATCCTGTGTAGGGAGTCAATGGAATCGGAGAAGGTTCGATGACATCAAAATTCAAATTTTGATGGCATCGACAATGTCAAATTTCCGCTCATTTTTTTTTACTGTTGGGGATTCAACTTTATAAATACACATGGCTTGCTTCTTAGTAAAGGAGCTAGAATTTAAGAGAGTTTGAGAGAGTTGTTGTACGAGTTAATACCCTCATCCTCATTCTCTTTTTCCCATTAGATTTCATCATTCAATCCTCTGCACAAGCATTTACTCTTATCTTCTTTGTTTGGATTGAATCATGAACTCTGACATTCATTAAGTTTCCAGTAGTTCTCATTAAGTAAATTATTGTGTTGGAATACTCGAATGCTTAGCTCATGGGAATCTTCTCTATGTATTTAAATCATATCATTTAATAGAGGAAATCGGACCAAACCCTAAACCTCACAATCTCACAGCATTGATCGAAGTATCAGAAGCGGTTGCGGTTCAAGGGTGAAATTGCAGTTTAGACCTCTAATATTGAAAAATGAATATGAGACAAGGTCCTAAAGCGGGTGAATAGGAATTTTTAAATATCATCCCTATTTAAAAATTCCTAGTTGCCTAACTTAAACAATCATTTAGTTTAAAGCAAGTAAGGCAATATAACTCTAAAGGTGTCTAAGCCAATAGAGGGTCTAATCACAAAAGCTACTCAAGATATACAACTAAAACAACTAGCCTAGTATTGTGAGCTTGTGTGAGGAATGTGCTACCTATCAATCTTAAGCATTCATCAAATCATGCATAAATAATCAAGCATTCAAACTTAAATAATCATGATTTAAACAGATGTGCAAATGATAATTCCAAACACAGGCATATATAGTGGTTTAGCTACTTGCCTACTCCACACCCAACAACCGTACTCTCTCCTAAAGTGTGTCGGATTTCACTATTAATGGTTTTAAATCAAGTTCACCATTAACCTTTATAACCTTACGCAATGCTCTTCACACGAGCAAAGGTCCTATACTAAGAACCTACGTTTAGGCCCCACGGCAAAGGTCTCACACTAGGCACCTACGTTTAGGTTCACCGACCAAGGTCCCACACAAGACACCTACGTTTAGGCTCATCGGGTAATGTCCCAAACAAGGCACCTACACGAGTTTGTTGATAGCAAAGTTTTAGCCTCAATCCTACATGATGATAAAGATTAAACTTTAGATTCTTAGTAATGACACTTACTTGTCAGAATGAGTCCTCTCTTGTAGCTTGTCTTGGTTTGCTTGATCTTCACTCTTCCTTACTTGAATCAGCTCCCCAATGCTCCCCCGATCGCTATGCTATAGTTTACCTATTATTTCAGCTTCACGATCTTGAACCTTGTTTATGATGTTCCTATTAAGGTAACTAAGGTAATAGGAGTTGGTTGAATCTCTAACAAAGGTTAAGAATGGATTTCCTAAGAGATTAAACTGATGGATGCACTAGATTATCGTTGAGACTAAGGATATACCTATACGTTTGGTCTCAATACTCTAGTGAAGGCTTAAGATCATGTTCTTCATTAAAGTGAGGTTTGAATGCTCATTAAGATGATGAATCATAATGAAAAGAACATGAATCTCATGTGGATAGAGTCTAGGATGAGTGAATAGAGCTTGGGACAACCTAGAGACTCTAAAATGCCTAAATCCACGCTTTTCACAAAGTTATGGGTCCTATATTTATAGAGAAAAGGGCCCAACGGATCTATAACGGCTAGTTATCAGTGCTACTGAGTGAACCGTCGGTAGTACCGAAATATTACTTGGTGGTACCGATTTAGATCTTGAAGTTGCTGGATGAATTTTGACACTTTTGGTAGTACTGAAAGTTGTTCTTCAGTAAGAGTTGGTGTACCAAAATTCCAGTTGATGGTATCGAATTTATCTTTGAAAGCTGCTGGAATGTTTTGGGCACTTTCGGTAATACCAAATGTATCTTCGATGCTACCGAAGGTGCCATTTGGTGACACCTGCTCTTGCCGAATTTGGACAGATTTTCCTATTTTAATATCTTGTCCTTTAAATCATTCAGCAACGTGGAACTTCCTAAAGCCATATCTAGAGAGGTAGAAAATATGAACTTAGAATGGCTTGAATAGATGATCTAAGTGGGTTTTCTTATTTAGGTTAGGATCATCTATAAGCAAGATCCAGATCGTAGAAGCTTCTTCGTATTCTGACTTTGTAGCTTAGGATTCTGCTCTAGTTGCACCATCAGTCTTCATTTGCTAATGACTCATCCGACTACTTGACACAACTAGTCACGTGATTGACAAACATATGTGCAAATGAGTGCACTAACCATCTCTCCCTTTGTCAATTACGTGATAAAAACAACCTATCTTATAACACTGTCATGGTCCATACCAATGACATACCAAAGCAATGAAAGATTACATATCATATACCAAATTACAACTCAAACATAAGACTAGATATGTAACATAGAGATGTTGCTCCCACGGAGTTTCTTTCATGATCAACCTGTATTCTGCAGAAAACAACGGAGTGTTTTAGTGGGTAGATAGGTTTCGTCTCCCCCTTTTTATTAGTCATTGGCAAAGGATTTACCAAGAAGCAAGCCAATAACCATATATATGTTAAAACGCAGGTTAGAGAGAGAGTATATAGATCACAGAATGGCAGAATAAAAGAAGAAAGAGTTATAAACATTATGTGAAAATTTCATGTTAGAAGGAAGATATAACCATGAAACAGAACCACTGACATGAACATAAAGATATCATCATGAATTCATCAAAATTACTACCCAAGCTTGGGTAGAAGCATTCATCATCCAAAAATAACAGGCCCTTAAGGGCATAATCATCCAAAAAAAAAAATATATTATGATCCAACTACAACACTAGAAAAAGATCATTTATAAGATCCATCCTCATATGGATGAATATAAGGGCGATGAGTCGGAAGCAATTCTATATTGTGCTCCCCAGTATGTTGAAGAGCATTAAGACGCAGTTCAATCCCGGAGAGTCAATTGTCGCACTGTTGGAGGCGAGCTTCTATATTTGACTGCCCTTCAAGAAGTTAACGAATTAGATCGTTCTGGCGAAGGAGGCGCCCAGTGTTAACTGATAGTGGACTTGGTGCAGGCACTGGTTGCGACAAGAGTCCCAGCCAGTGGCCGTGGGAGTGTCTTGAGCTTCTTCACCGCTCTTGCATTCCTGATTCTCCTCAAATGTAGTTGAATTAGAGTCTCCTTGGTAAAGCACACGTCAAGATATAACGTATCGTGGGTAGATGGCAAACCAAGGAATTTTGAGATTTTGCAGATAACACTTGAAAAGGGAAGGCTAGTACAATGAACACCCTTGATGACTAGGATCAATTGTTCAAGGTAAGGGTTGGTGGGCATACTTCAATCCCCAGAAAGATGTCATTAGGGATATTCAGAACAAATGGGAAGATTATATCTCCAGAAACTTCACATGGGTATGCATTTGTACTCAAAATGTTGTGCAATACTTTTGTGGTTGAGTCCAAATACGATTGAAGCCGTTGTCAAGAGTTTTTTTCTTCTTCTTTAGTCGTTTTCATGTTTTATTTAAGAGACTTTGGTTCAATCATGTCTATGGTTGGCTAAACCTCTTAGCTAGGGCTAAAAGGTGAAGCTTGTAACATGATGGAATGTTTCTATTGCTTTGATTCATGTTTATGTTGAACTCTCTTTAATTATAGTTTGATTATAAGGAATATTTTCAATTTTTAATGGTTTGTTGTGATAAATTACAATAGATCTGCGACAACTTTGAATATCGTCCTTTCCTATTTTGAGATTGATGGATTGGTAAATCTTGTTGTTTGCCATCATCCCATGGGCATGGTTAGGTGACGGAATCCCTTCCAAACTTCCCAATTCTCCTTCTTTGATGACTAGATACATGAGAAGTTCAGAGATCTGACCGTCTCTTCTTCCAACTGGATAAGATAGGACTCCAATTCTAGTTGTGCCTTGAATCAAGCATAATATCACCCTGATTGTTATAAGTGGATCCTTGGAAACCCTAGTTCCCACCTTTGAATTCTTAAGTTTTAATTACTTTAATCACAATTACTCTCTCAATTACTTCAAAATTAGATTCACGTCTTCTTCTAGTTCTAGTTCTAGTTACCTTCAGAATACACACAAGATTAGTCCCTGTGGATTCGACCTCAGTCTCACCAAGTTATTACTACATTGAGACCCTACACTTGGGGTTGTGAAAAAGTGTTTGGCGCCGTTGTCAGGGATTGTCAGTTGCGTTTTTCTGAGATTAACTAGTTTTGAAATTAGTTTAAGATTAACGTTTTCTACTTTCTATTTTTAGGTTAGGGTTTTTTCTGAATTATTTTAGAAACCTACTTAGCTTTCTATTTCTAAGTTTAGAAACATTCCATATCTATTTTTAGAAACTAATTTACTTTCTAATTCTATGATAGAAACTTTCCTAATCTGTTTTTAGAAACAAACTTTTTATTTTTTTTAGAAACTTTCTTAATCTGTTTTTAGAAACTAATTTACTTTCCTTTTTTAGAAACTTTCCTTTTTCATTTTTAGAAACTAAGTTGCTTCTTAGTTCCATTTTAGAAACTAATTTACTTTCCCTTTTCTTTTGCAGGATCCCAATATAGAAACTTCTAATTTGGTAACTTCTTTATAATTCTCTCTCTTTCTGTTTCTAGATTTCTATTTCCTTCTTTTTCTTTTTAAGTTTAGGTTAGATTCTGAAATTGAGGGCTGAGAGTGTTTCATGCCCAATTGGGCCCGTGATAACACTAGACGTCTCTTGAGTGAAGGAGGATTGGTTGAGGGGTTATCTATCCATCACAAGATTAGACACCACTCGAGATCAACAGAGTTAACTGAAGTTATGGCTGTCAATCAACCTCCAAATCCACCTTAACCTAGGGTTGAGGAAATCCATAATGAGAATAAGGTGCGTCAAGCACCCCTGCCTCGTACTTTAAGAGACTATTTACAACCGGCGGGGGTGAGCACACCTTCTTGTATAGTCTTTCCAGAAAATACAAGAAACATGGATATCAAGCCAGGAGTGATCCAACTCCTTCCAAAGTTCCTTGGACTTGAATCTGAAAGTTCGTATCTACACTTGAAAGAGTTTGACGAGATCATAACACTTTATATTTTCCTAACGTGTCTGAGGACACAGTCAAGCTGAAACTCTTTCCTTTCTTCTTGAAAGAAAAATCTAAGACGTGGTTGCACTCACTATGTCCGCAATCTATTGGCACATGGAATGACATGATAAAAGAGTTTATAAAGAATTTTTTGCCATATCATAAGACGAACACCATCAAGAAGTCGATCATGAACTTCACCCAAAAAGAAGACGAAACATTCTTCCAATGTTGGGAGCGGTTCAAAGATCTTGTCAGTTCATGCCCATAACACAGTTTTAAAACGTGACACATAGCAAATTTCTTCTATGAAGGACTAACATCTTCCATGCGCCAATTCGTCAAGACAATGTGCAATAGAGAATTTATGAACAAAAATGTCGATGACGTGTGGGACTACTTTAATAAACTTGCTGAAATCGCACAATCCTGGGACATCTCCCCAAAATCTAGCACCACTTCTAAGCCTACTCAATCAAAGGAGAGGGGCAGAATATATCTTTAGAAAGAAGATGTTGATATAAATGCTAAAAGTGGCTAATCTCACATGAAAACTCGAGGCCATGTAACTAAAGAAGGATGAGGCTACGGAAACTCTTTGCGGTATTTGTGCTTACAACATTCACACAACTGAAAATTGTCCAACAATACCTACTTTTCAAGAGGTACCAAATGAGCAATCTAATGCCGTGAATAATTACCAAAGACCTTTCAGTGGATCTACTTCAAATACATATAATCCTAGTTGAAAAAATCATCCAAACTTCAGTTAAAGGAATGGACAAACTGCTTCTCCTCAAGGATTCCCTAATCAAATTCTAAATCAAGGGAAACCTCAAGAGGATCCGGTTCTAAAGCATCTTGAAAATCAAGAGCGTTTCAATCAGGGTATGCTACAAGCCTGTCAAGACCTTACAAAGGTCATACAAGGGCTTGAGATTAAAAAAAAAATGTGATTGGGAAGAAAGGAAGCCTTCCTGCTCAACTCCTTCCCAATCCAAAACAACAATATGATTAGTAACCCGAGCTATTCAAATCAAATGGAGCAAGCTAAGTCTATCACCACTCTTAGGAGTGGGAAAACAATCGACAAATCTATTCTCGTAAGGGCTGAAAAGTCTAAGGACCCGAAAATAGATAATACTAATAGATCTAGCAACACTCCACAAGAGTTAGAACCAGAACCTCAAGGGAAGCCGATTACTTCATTTTTCCAATGGTTGGTTGCACCAAAACCTCTCTCTAACGCTCAGGACATTCTAGAGGTGTTGAAACAAGTGAAGGACAACATTCCTTTATTGGATGTCGTTAAACAAATACCTTCACATGCCTAATTTCTTAAAGACTTATGTATGACCAAAAGACGTCAAAATATTCAGAAGAAAATATTCTTAACAGAAAAAGTGAGTGTCATCCTAAAGCAAGATGTGCCACAAAAGTACAAAGATCCTGATAGCCCAACCATCGCTTGTATAATTGGGCATTATCAGATTGAGCATGAACTTCTTGACTTAGGAGCAAGCATAAATTTGATCTCATACTTGGTCTAGGTGAATTAAAACTCACCCAGACTACATTATAACTTGTCGATCACTCAGTTCGTGTACTAAGAGGGATAACTGAGGATGTGTTTGTCCAAGTTGATAAATTCTACTATCCAGCAGATTTTATCGTCTTGGATACTCAACCCATCGTGGACATGAGCACTCAAATTCCCATCATTCTTGGTCGTCCACTCTATGTATTCACAACTCCAAGTGTAGGATCGCGATGTAGTAATAATCTCGGCAAGACAGAGGTCGAATCCACAGGAACCGAAACTTGTACATTTATGAAATTAACTAGAAGTAGAACAAGAAGAAGATGTGAAACTAATTCTAAAGTATTTAAGAGAGTAATTGTGAATAGAGTAATTAAAACTAAGAATTTAAAGGTGGGAACTAGGGTGTCAAGGATCCACTTGTAGTGATCAGGGAGCCCCCTTACTTGATTCAAGTAACATAATTGGAATTGGAGTCATATCTTATCCAAATGGAATATATATATATATATATATATATATATATATATATAACCAAATCTGAACTTCCATTGACCTAATTCTCAATGGAGAACTATGATAATTGGCAAGGATTCCATCACCAAACCATGCCCAGGAGACAATAGCAAACAATAGGATTTACCAATCCCATAATCTCAAAGCAGGAGAATTGTGAAGATTAAGAAGGATTTCGTCACCCTACCATGCCCAAGGGACGATGGTGAACAACAGGACTTACTAATTTCACAATCTCAAATTAGGAAAATAAGATACTCAAAGCTATTGCAGATCTACTGTAATTTGAGTCATAATAAACTATTAAAAACTAAAAGTATTCCTTAAATATCAAATTAGAATCCATGGAGTTCAACATAAACATGAATCAAAGCAATAGAAATATCCCATCATGTTACAAGCTTCACCTCTTAGCCCTAACTAAGAGGTTTAGCCAACCATAGACATGATTGGACCAAAGTCTCTTAAGAAAAACATGAAAACAACTAAGGAAAAAGAAGAAAAACTCTTAGTGATGGCTTCTCCACCCTTTTGCTCCACTATTTAAACCCTAGAAGATGCCTAGGAACATCTTAGGGAGTCCTATTTATAGTTGTGGAACTCCAACTTTCACATCTAATTGGAAAATTTCAGAAACCGCCTCAAATTTACGTAATTTGCTAAAATACACTTCACTCTATGCGGTTTTTCAAAATAGACTTCACTTTGTGCAATTTCATAAAATGACCCAGAGTTTCAGAATATGCTTTTTCAGGATGATTTCAGGATTCTTTTTCTTTACTTCAAATCTTTGATTTTCTTCATTCCTCACTTGATTTTCTTCGATCTTTGGCATGTGAATTCTTCAATCTTGGTCTCCTAAGATCTATCATTTGCCTTGGTGATTCTTGAGCATCAAATCCATCCTTTTAGCACCCTTTTCAATCCAAGCTCTTAAATTCACCTTGTAACACAAACATGAGTAAAATAGAACATTAAGCATTATCATGTTCATAAAACTAAGATATAAATGGGGGATAATATGCAATATTTAACCCTCAACACAATCCCCAATTAACATTTTGCTAGTCCCGAGCAAAGTATGTGAAAAATATTTTGAGAACCAGAAGATAATTTCTAGAAGCTCAAGTGGTTTTTTAAAAAATAATCTAGATAATAGAATTCTAAAATACATCAATGTTGTTCATTACCTTCTTCTAAACTCTAGCACTCGATAAGTTTCATAATCAAGTTCAAAGCATTAATCCTCCAATTAGAACATTCCAAACATTGAGTTCCATGGGTGAAGGTTCAATTCTTCACTTTCATGATAACGTTGATAATTAAAAGAGCATTCAGGACAACCAAAACCTAAACCGAAAATTGCCTAACAATTCATCTTTTAATTCCCTCTTTTATTTCTCCAGCTTTTGATTTTTCCATTGATGGCTTTCACGTTATGTTAACCTTTTTAAAGATCTTTAATAGTTGGCCTTTTCGAAGATAGCTATTTTTTGTAGCTAGGTATTTTCTTTTTCTTTCTTTTCAATTCTTCTTATTGAACATGATGGACAAATTCCCCAGGTTGGTTCCTTCTATGCGTAATAATCATCAAGTTGACAATTTAATATCAAACTGACACTTTAGTGTGTAAGCTAGATGTGACATGTGAGATCATGACTCAATCAATATTTAAAATTTCTAATCGAGGATCCATGACTTAACTTAATTTTGAGATCTCCCAAGTGACTAAAATCTAAGAGACATAAGGCATTAACATTAAGTATCTTGTAATTCTAATTCATGGATTGACTTCGAGATCACTTAAATTTACAGAAATTTCAGAATTTTTTCTCAAATTTTCATAACTTCGCCCAAAGACTAAGAAAATAACTTATTAGCCTACTAATCCACACCCCCAGCCTAAAATCTACATTGTCCTCAATGTAAAAGAGATAAGCATTCAATGCAAATAAGGCAACGAAAAGAAAAGGAAAGCGGTGGAAAGGTAGTACCTGAAGAAGGAATTCTGATATATATTTTTTTAATATCTCAATGTAAAGAGGGGTTAGCATAAGAATTAAACCATTAGAAAGCAAACTTTCCTAAACAGCAAAAAGCAAACTATCATAAACAGTGAAAAATAAACTATCCTAAATGGCAAAAAGAAAACTATTGTAATCCTAAATTCTTTGAAAGCAATAAACCTAGCTAGGAAAACAGGAGAAAGCTACTTAGTCATGCCGCGAGGTTCGTCCTTCGTCCAGTATCTTGATAAATTTCTCAGTAGGTTTCGTAACAAGATCATCCAAAAGCCTTTTTTGCAATAGGCTTGGATGCCCTGGAGCATGATTTTCTAGAGAATTTGTAGACCTCATCATAAATTTTTCTTTTAATGTGTCCAAAGTACATATGATTCACCTGAGACAAAAAGTTTCAAAGTCAACATGGTGAATCAGAGACTACAAGTAGATAAAATTCAAAGAAATTCTCAGTAGGTGATGTAGTCTCAACATATTCTGAAGTTTCGGGCTTCAGTTCAACTTTCAACTCCTCCTCCCTTAATGGTAAACATTCAAGATCTGTGGAAGGAGGGGCTTCAGAATAAGAGTTCTCTCGATTAGTAACAGTCACCGAGGTATTGTTTTGTAAAGCATCCATTATTTCTTTTATCATGGGATCATTTGAATCTGTAAAATATGTCAAGCGATCTTTTAGAGAGTTGAGATAGTCAGTTGAGAGAGACTCATTTTCCACATTGAGTTCTGTGATGATATGCCCAATGATTCCTTCGTCTTCTCTTAGAAAAGAGGGAAACATAATCTCTTGCTATTCACCTTGGTGAGAGTCAATTGTCACTGGATACATCTCGCCCTGCCCTTCATAGACAAATTGTGGATCAGTAGGCACATTGATGTGAATACTTTGCTCATTGTTACTACTTAGTAAAGACATTATATTGTCAAGTGTTGATGGTTCAGAAGGTAGCCTTAACTGAGTGGTTTCAAATTCTAGAGTCATCTCAGGCAACTTGTCCATCTCCCTAATCATATTATAATCTAAATAAGGGGAGTGGTCTACACATGCCTCAAAAGAGTCATGCAGTTCACTTGGAAGGGACTCTTCCTCCACATGTAAATCAAATATGTTAAATAGGTGGAGTAGATCATTATGGTCGACAACATCCTTTATCTCATGATCACTTTCCTGAACCATAATTGAAATCGATTACAGTGAATCTTGGGCTGTAAACTCATGATTCTCATCCCAATACTTATCATCTTCCAATTCAGTACAGTTCACAAATGGGATGAGATCACTTTCCGCACACTGTTTTCCTAGGTTGAGTTGAGGCTCGAATAAATTAGCCTCTTCCTCCTCATTGAAGTCAAGTGTGTCATATGACTTGAGCGTGTCAGTATTATTATATTTGAAAGACACCCATGTCTCTTGATCATTTCTTTGGATAGTCATCGAGATCGACTCTTCGGGAAATTGAGATGTATGCTCGTTAACACAATTCGACTCTTCATTATCAATTTCAGTACTCTCCACAAGCGAGTTAGGATCACTTTCCTTGCATTGTGCTTTTAGATTGGGTTCAGATTGTGATAACCTAGCCTCTTCAACCTTATCGAAGCGCAATTCAATCGCTTTAAATGATTTCATCATGCCTGTGACAAGTTGGTTAAACTATTCTTGATAGTCCGTGAAATTCAAACATGAATCCTCTTGGATTGTTTTTGGTTAGATTTTGAAGGTAGGAGATCCAAGAGAATAGTTACTATAATCAATTGTTGGTTCATCTCTCCAATTTGATGTTTCCACTAATCATAGTCGTATGGGTCATAGGTGGGAGAGTCTAATCGTTGTTGGTACATATTATCACCCATAATATAATCTCTCATTATTTTTTCTTGTCTGATGGGTGATAATAGTTCTAACTCCAATAATTATGATAACCCCAACAATCACGTACTATTTTCTTAATCTATGGGATGTAACTATATCACCTGCCTATGATTGGGTAAGGACTTCTTAACCAGTGGAGCATTCTATTCTGGTTGGTTCTCGATGATGGTTTTAAAAAAATTTGAGACATAGGTTGTTTCCTAACATAATCATCTGACAGCCCTTCACAATTTCTTGCATTCTCTAAAATTAGCTTAGCATATTGACGTTCTCACTCTTCCATATACATGGTGAAACCCTAATTCTGAATCTAATCCTAAAATAGAATAAAAGAAAATTCCTACAACAATATGGAAAGTAAGTAGAGGAGAAGTTAGAAGTAGTTTACCAGTTTGGAGAGTTCTATGTTAGGATCCTTCAAAACAGAAAACAATGTTAGTTTCTAAAAATAAATCAGAAAAAACCCTAACTTAAAAACAAAACAAAAAGTTAGTTGAAAAAACAAATTAGTTTCTTTTTAAAAAAAAAAATTAGTTTTTAAAATTAACTTAGGAAAATTTCTATATCTAAAAATAGAAAGAAAAGTCAGTTTCTAAAAACAAATTAAGAAAGTTTCTAAATCTGGAAATAGAAAGAGAAATTAGTTTCCAAAAACAAATTAGGAAAGTTTCTAAATCAGGAAATAAAAAGAAAGAGAAGTAGGAAGAAGTTACCAAGTTAGAAGTTTCTATTTTGGAATCTTGCAAAAGAAAAAGGAAAGTGAATTAGTTTATAAAAAAGAACTAAGAAAGCAACTTAGTTTCTAAAAAAAGAAAAAGGAAAGTTTATAAAAATAGAAAGTAAGTTAATTTCTAAAAATAGAAAAAGGAAAGGAAATTAGCTTCTAAAAACATATTAGGAAAGTTTCTAAAAAATAAAAAAATAAGTTTCTAAAAACAAAAAGGAAAGTTTCTATCTTAGAATTAGAAAGTAAATTAGTTTCTAAAAAATGGTTTCTAAACCTAGAAATAGTAAGCTAAGTTAGTTTCTAAAATAATTTTGAAAAAACCTTAACCTAAAAATAGAAAGTAGAAAAATCATTATCTTAACCTAATTCCAAAACTAATCAAATCCAGAAAATGCAACCGTCAATCCTCGGTAACGATGCCAAAAACTTGTTCATAACCCCAAGTGTAGGGTCGCGATGTAGTAATAATCTTGGTAAGACTGAGGTCAAATATACAGGGACTGAAACTTGTATGTTTCTGAAATTAACTAGAAGTAGAACTAGAAGAAGATGTGAAACTAGTTTTGAAGTATTTGAGAGAGCAATTGTGAATAGAATAATTAAAACTAAGAATTTAAAGGTTGGAACTAGGGTGCCATGGATCCACTTGTAGTGATCAGGGAGCCCTCTTACTTGATTCAAGTAACACAATTGGAACTGGAGTCCTATCCTATCCAATTGAAAGATATATAAAAAACCAAATTTAAACTTCCATTGACCTAATTCTCAATGAAGGAGAACTATGATAATTGGCAGAGATTTCATCACCAAACCATGCCCAGGAGACAATGGCAAACAATAGGATTTACCAATCCTATAATCTCAAAGCAGGAGAATTGTGAAGATTATGAAGGATTCCATCACCGACGATGGTGAACGATAAGACTTACTAATTTCACAATCTCAAATTATGAAAAGAAGATACTCAAAGTTATTGCAGATCTACTTTAATTTGAGTTACAATAAACCATTAAAAATTAAAATTATTCCTTAAATATCAAATTAGAATCCGTGGAGTTCAACATAAACATGAATCAAAGCAATAGAAACATCCCATCATGCTACAAGCTTTACCTCTTAACCCTAGCTAAGAGGTTTATCTAACCATAGACATGATTGGACCAAAGTCTCTTAAGAAAAACATGAAAACAACTAAGGAAGAAGAAGAAAAACTCTTGGCGATGACTTCTCCACCCTTTTGCTCCACTCCTTAAACCTTAGAAGGTGCATAAAAACATCGTAGGGAGTCCTATTTGTAGTTGTGAAACTCTAATATTCGCACCTAGTTGGAAAAATTTAGAAACCGCCTCCAATTTATGCAGTTTGCTAAAATAGACACCACTCTGTGCAGTTTCCAAAATAGACTTCACTCTGCGTAATTTCACAAAATGACCCAAAGTTTCAGAATATGCTTTTTCAGGACGATTTCAGGATTCCTTTTCTTCACTTCAAATCGTTGATTCTCTTCATTCCTCACTTGATTTTCTTGGATCTTTAGCATGTAAATTATTTAATCTTGGTCTCCTACGATCCATCCCTTGACTTGGTGATTCTTAAGCATCAAATCCATGCTTTTAATTCCTTTTTCAATCCAAGCTCTTAAATTCACCTTGCAACACAAACATGAGTAAAATAGAACATTAAACATTATCATGTTCATGAAATCAATATATAAATGGGGGATAATATGCAATATTTGACCCTCAACACAATCTTCAACCAACATTTTGCTAGTCTCGAGCAAAGTATGTGAAAAATATTTCGAGAACCACAGGATAATTTCTATAAGCTCAAGTGGTTTTTTTTTTTTTTTAAAAAAAAAAAAACAATCTGGATAATAGAATTCTAAAGTACATCAATATTGTGCATTACCTTCTCCTAAACTCCAGCACTCAGTAAGTTTCATAATTAAGTTCAAAGCATTTATCTAGAGGATACCTGGTGATGATTTCTTCCCACCTTGAGGCAGAACAAGAGAGTATGTTTATCTTTACTCCCATTGAGCATAAAAGAGCCCTTTGATGGTCGATTGCGGATCTCAATGGAATTGATTTCTTTGATTTGTACTCACCGCATTTATCTAGAGGATAACACGAAGACCTCCCGGCAACCACAACGTAGATTAAATCCAAACATGAAGGAAGTGGTTAAGGCTAAGGTTCTTAAGCTATTAGATGTGGGTATCATATACCCTATATCTGATAGTCAATGGGTGAGTCCAACTTAGGTGGTTCCTAAGAATTCTGAAATCACCATCGAGCCAATGCCAACAATGAACTCGTGCCAACTAGAGTTACTACTGGTTGGAGAATGTGCATTGACTACAGGAAATTGAATACTGTCATGAGGAAGGACCATTTTCCTTGCCCTTCATTGATCAAATTTTAGAAAGGCTAGCTGGTCATTCATACTATTGCTTCCTTTACGGGTATTTGGGCTACAACCAGATAGAGATATCCCGTGAAGATCAGGAAAAGACAACATTCACATGTCCCTTTGGCACCTTTGCTTATTGAATGATGTAATTCGAACTGTGTAATGCCCCGCCATGTTTCAGCGATGCATGATGAGTATTTTTTCTGACATGGTAGGGAGATATTAGAGGTCTTCATGGATGACTTCTCTGTCTTTGGTCCATCCTTCAGCGATTATTTGGAGAATCTTAAATGTGTGCTGAAGTGATGTAAGGAAAAGAACTTGGTACTGAATTGGGAGAAGTAAGCCCTATATTTTGAATGTGTATGAAAATTTCCTTTAAGATTGATTTGTTTCTCTTCTGCTAAACTGCTAACTTTGGAAAAGAAAAGAAAAGAAAAAAATATACATGTGGAATTTGGTTATCCTTAAAGGTTAACACTCGGTTTTTTGGAAAACGAGTCACATACTCGAGTTTCGAAAACTCGAGGCATTACAATCGGTGTCAGAGCAGTGTTTAGACAAACCAGCCTTGGGGAAGCGATTTTATACAAACCTTAAATGTCTCAAGTTAGGATGTTTAAAATTAAAGATTTGAACCTAAGTAAATCTACCCTAAAATTAGAGAAATGTTGAAATTGTAAAGACCTAAATTTAGGTTCCCTAGCAAATTGTTTGGATAAACATATAACTTATAAATAAAACTTAGGTTCCCTTATAAGTGATTGGAATGGCAATCCAGACTTATGTGAAATTCCCTTAAAATTAGGAAAATTCGAGAACATAGATATCCAAAACTTTAGTCCCCTTCGAAATTTTTAGGGTGAGTCAATTGAACTCAAGAATAAGAACTTTGGTTCCCCTATAAACTACTAGAACAATTGTTCAAAACTTAGAAACAAAACTTAGGTCCCCATTGAAGAATATCAAGGTAGTTTCTTAATTTTAGAAACTAAACATAAATGTCATAGGAGAACAAATACCCACTACGATTTACATAAGACCAAACAAAAACATTCCTTAGACTTGACTCCTAAGAAATGACTCTTAGAGACTTAGATTTTGAACTCTTTTAGAAAATATCATTAGTTATAAATAACACTATCACAATATTCATCGAATGAAATGAACTTACGCTTCGTAGGAATTTCCTTAACCACTAGATTGTACATTTGATCAAACACAAGTGCTCTCTAAACATAAGAATCGCACTAGGAATTGTAGTTTGAATTCCCTTATACATCTCCTTACTTAGAAATCACATTTCCCACAATTTCACAACGTAAAATTAATTAGAGCTGAAGTTATAAAATTTTAGGTAAAATTTTGTAACGCCTCGACTTTTCAGGACCCGAGTACACGACCTGTTTCCCAAAAACTCGAGTGTTAACCTTAAAGGATGGTCAAATATATTTTTTTTTTTTTTTTATCAGAGTAAGCAGATGAGCGTAGAATGGACAAGTAAGCATAAAAGAAAATTCCATTATCATTTAGAATATATAAGAGAGTGCCTCTAATGACTTATACAAACTAATGCCTCCATTCTTACGAATACAAAATGAAGTAACATTATATGAGAAACAAAGTGAATTTGCAACAATCTTGAGCTGTGAAATCCTGTAGCAGCCCTTAGCAAATATAATCAGGCACCCTTATCAACCATAGCCAGCTCCTCACCAATATGAATCTGCCTCAATAATCGGAATCGGTCTCAATAATCGGAATCGGCCTCGATAATCAGCTTATATTATCGGCCTCAACCATCGGAATCGGCCTCGACAATCAAAATCGTCCTATACAATCGGCATCAACAATCGGAATCGGCCCCAATAATCGAAATCGACCTCGGCAATCGGTCTCGACAATCGGCCTCAAAAATCAAAATCAGCCTCAAAAATCGAAATTGGCCTCGACAATCAAAATCGGCCTCGACAATCGGAATCGACCTCGACAATCGAAACCGACCTCGACAATCGAAATCGGCCTCAACAATCGAAACTGGCCTCGACAATCAGAATCGGCCTCAACAATCGAAATCCACCTCGATAATCAGCCTATACAATCAACCTCAACAATCGGAATCAGCCTCGACAATCGGCCTTGACAATTGGAATCGGCCTCGACAATCGGCCTCAACAATTAGAATCGGCCTATATAGTCGGTCTCGATGATCGGCCTCGGCGCAAGGCAGGGTCCATAGATGGACGACCGATGATGGATCAAGAAATATCAATGGGGCCTAATAATTTGGATTAACCCTCTAGAGAATGATGAAAATGGACCTAACCAGGCCTAAGGGAAGGTCACAATGTGGACATTAAACCATCACTGCCCATCAATGTGGACATTCAACCAACATTGCTCCCAAGAAGTGGCCCACATTGGGCCAAACGTATAGTGGGCCCGTGACCTCACACTAGGGCCTAATATGCATTACCATGGGCCTCGCTCAAGGGCCTAATATATATCACAATGGGCCGCATCACATGGGCCTTATACACATCACAATGGGCCACGACATTTGGGTCAGAAATACATCTCATTGGGCCTTATCAAATGAGCCAGAAATACATCACAATAGGCCTCATATACATCACATTGGGCCTCATTAAATGGGCCCCAAACACATCCAACAAGCCATATCAAATGGGCCACAACAACTACACCATTCATCCACCTCTAGAGATCATTTTTAGAGCATTATCCAAACAAATGAATCATATCAAAAGATCATCTGGACCATACCACAAACAACGGTGGTGATAAGGATTTCCACTGTTAAAATTTAGAGGGCCCACCATAGCATTTATCTTCCATCCAATCAATTTATAAGGTCACAAAGACCCGAACTGAGAGGAAAAACAAATATCATATTGGTCCAAAATTTCTGTAACCCGAAGGGGTTTCAATGGTAGACGTTCAATCCCACTGTTTATACAGTGTGGTCCACTTGATAGGTTTACCTCATTGGGATGGACGGTGCGATGAAAGGTGGGTCCGACGTCCATCAACTGGACGGCACGGATGAAACACATATTTCTAGTGGAGTCCACAACTGGACGTTGTGGAGCAAACCTACATCATAGTGGTGTCCACAGCACCGTCCAGATGATGGATGGTCTGGAGATAACACTTACATCATAGCAGGCCACACATGTGGCAGGGATACATAATATGTACATCATGGTGGGGCCCATGACTGGGTGTAACAAGTCATTAAGGTGGGCCCATGCTGGCAAAATAGATGGACCGTGTGTGTATAAAACACTTACATGAAGGGGTGGCTAGCATGTCAGATGGATGGACGGTTTGGATGAAATACATCCATCAGTGGTGGCCCCATCTGCCACCGTCCAGATGGATGGATGGATAAAACACATACAACGAGCCTCATGGCATTGTCCAGATCCATCTGGACGGTGCTGATGCTCAACGTAAAAGTGGGTCCCACGTGGGAGTGGCTCACCCAATACACTTAATATATTATATTATATTATATAATATTATATATATATATATAACCAATGTAATGTAATATCTATATATATATATATATATATATATATATATATATATATATATATATATATATATATATATAATATATATATAAAAGGTGGCTGTCCAGATCCACCGTCCAGGCCCTGGACGTCTGAACGGTGTGGATGCAAGGAACGTACATCAAGGTGGCCACGTGGTGTGGCCCACCAGAGTTTTAGATCAGTAGATATTTGTGTTTTCCCATCCAGCGTCCAATCTGGACGAACGGTTCAGATATACCACATACCTCATGATGACCGACAGACCTTGCTGACGCTGAACAGCAGCAACAAGAGGTGGGGTCCACATAGATGGACGGTCTGGATGATCAGACTCCACCTGTTGACGTCAATACATCAGCTAAATTGCTACTGGGACACACTGTCTACGGACGGTATGTAAAATACATACATTACAGTAGGTCCATCGTCCTAGACAGATGGACGGAGTGGACATGGAATAAATACATCAAGGTGGGCCACGTCCATGCCTTGGATGGCCTGCCCACAACACGTCATCAGGTGGGCCACAAACTTCATCAACATTAAAAAAGAAAATGAGAAAAAGGGAGGGAGGGAGAAATAGAGAAGAAGAGAGAGATCGGATGGTGATGGAGGGACCCCCCCACTATGGGCCCCTCCAAGAGATACAAACCATACATCGAATGGGTCCCACTACAAGTGGGCCCTAAAATCATCAAATCCAAACAACAAATCACAATTCGAATCCTAGAAAAAATACCCATCATTGGATCTTGGACTCCTCCTTCCACCAATGCGTTTTAGAACTTTAAGGGATGCATTTCAATGGTTGAGATTGATTCTAGAGGGTGGGGATGGGATATAGGAAGTGGGCCACACAAAGGAAACTTGCTTGATCGTGGGTTGCTTAGAGAGAGAGAGAGAGAGAGAGAGAGAGAGAGAGAGGTGATGGGAGAGTGGGATGGTGAGTGATGGATGAGTGTACTTGGTTATAAGAGAGAGAGTTGACTTTAGGGGAGGGGTGGTTGTACTTGGGGATGGGACATGATTGATTGATGTGTACTCGATTGATGGGACATTTTTCTTGGATTTTACAAAGCGCGGCGTTTTCCTCGAACTGAACGCGGGCCCACATCTCCTGGCTCGGGTATCGCCTCAGTGCTCGAGACGCGGCGTCGAAACTGCGGCGATGGCGCGGTTGCAAGGGTACAAGTCTCATGTCAAGCCATCTTTGAAATACGGTATATGACTCAGGATCACGCGCAAACGCCGGTTACAGATTGTGGGTTGACGGAATTCGACCGGGAGGACCGCAGAACCCTACGGAACGGTATGGGCTAGGATACGGGTCTCACAATAGGTCTTTTACCTGATATGGTTTGGTTGGGAAGTGAGGTTTGATTTACCTGCATATCACTCTCAACTTATTCAACTTGGTGAGTGTTTAGTCTTGTAGTCTTCATATGGGGTCACTTGACATCAGGACTCAACATTCACGTACATTGACAAATAAGGGCACTTTCAGGGTCTTGGTGAAAGTATCCTTGAAAGTAAGGTTTGTGAAAAAATACTAAGATCACTTCCTAAAAGGTTTAATTCCAAGGTTACTATTATATAAGAATTGATGGACACGAACAAAATGAAGATTGAGAAATTAGTTGGATCTCTTCAAACATATGAATTGAATTTCAAAGCTTTGAAGAACAAGTCCATTGCCCTCAAACCATCTAAGTTAAAGATAATAAATAGAAATTTAGATAATGAGAAGAATGAAGATGATATGGCATTATTGGCAAAGAAATTTTATAAAATGTTCAAAAATAAAAGGAAAATGATTTTCAAATACCTTTTGACAAGAAAAAGGAAAATTCAAGCTACTAGAAATCAAAATCCAAAGACACCCAATGTTATAACTGCTTTGAGTTTCGGCAGCTTACTTCAAAATGTCCTAAAAATGATAAATTTAAAAGAAATGGTATGATTACCACTTGAGATGAATCATCAGAATCTGAAATTGATTCAGAAACTGATAAATCAGATCAAGAAGTAAAAGAACAAATTGCCTTAATGACAATAGCTAGAGTCACTATTTCAGAAGATAATGAAACATCTGAATATGAAACTCTTGAAGGTGACTCTGAAAATTAAGAATACCTTTAAGAAGCTTATGACTCTCTTTACATAGAAAGTTGAAAATTTGCGGCAAAGTTAAAACACAAAAGAAAAAATGTGAAGAACTACAATTAGAAATTGAAAAAGTTGTCTTGAAAAAATCTCATTTTTTTGACCGTTTTGAAAAATTAAAACTAGATTTAAGTTTGAAAAATATAAAATTTCAAAATCTTAAATCTAATTATGAGAAATAAAAAATAGAAGCTTCTTCACTTTAGAGTTTAAAGGATACTAGAAAATACACCCAAGGAGACCAAAAACTTAAAAATTACTAACTTCATCGTTGAGCTATTAAATGTTAGTGATGGTTATCCAATAGCTTTCCAAATGATCTAGTGATCTAGATGGAGAACAAGATCAGCACTTTAAAAGCAAGAAATTGGCACATAGCTGTTTCTTGAAATACATGTATGGATTCTTGTAATTCAATAAGCTGCTTGTTTATGTAGAATTTTATGATCCACAACCCGAGGATATGCACAATATGCTGGGGCTTTCGGAAGGTATGTTGACATGCTCATTAGGTGTATGTTTAAAAGGATCCTTATTTTGAAGGAAACATTTTTTTAAAACCAGCACCTGTCTAATCATGATAAATAACAGTGCAATTATTCTTCCTGTTAAAATTAACAACTATTAGAATTCAGAAGCGAAAAAAAAAAAAAAAAAAAGTCTTCCTTATATGCCCGTCAATAGGGCATCATCATCATACCCTATCCCAAGATCGCAACTAATTTGCACATGAATAGTATGATAAAATTAATAATAAATTTATTATTAATTATAATGGAAATGTCTATTCTGGTGTTCTGGTTGCCTTTTCATCTAGCCACTTCATGCATGTGCTTGTCTAAAAATATGGATGACAATCAGTAGTTCTGAAACAACGAAAGAGATCATCCACTATAATTATCTAGAACAAAGAGTTGGAAGGTGAAAATCTTCTTTAGAAAAACATGGTTTAGTGCATTAAAAAACTGACAATGTTTTTAATTTCATAGGTTAAAGAGAGTATTCCAATTGATAATATGGACTTAACCATAGAAAACTAAGATTTTTGTTCATCTAGCATCTTAATATCAGAAAAGATGTTACATGTGCAACAGATGTCAAAAGGCAATTAATCAGTAAACAGAATTTGTGAAAGAATTAATTACGTAAGCATCAACTCATAGTGCCCATCTTCAAATATCAAAATTAGGGAAATCAACATGTACTGTCTCATAATGTTGTCCTTAAAATTGAAAACCATCTCAGCACCGAATCTCCCATTTGCAATAGTTTATCTTTATTAACAGCATCACCAAAAGGACAAGTGTAAATGGAAGTACTTGAGTTTCTAAAACCAACTTGTATTAAAGGGGGCAAAAATACCCCACAAGAATTCCAAGACAAAACTTACTTTTATTCTCTACCAATCGGACTTGCTGAATGACTAAAGCATCAAGGGCAAGCTTTTTATATGCCCTCTCAATCACTTTAAGATGATATAATTGATGGTATTCCAAAGTTTATATAGTGCACCCTTGAAATAGGTCATTAAATCAAACCAAACCTCTATACAAAAAATGGAAAAGTTGAACTTCTTTTGGCTCATCCGATGGGCACGATCTTGAGATTGCAAATCCATCTGCAAGTTCCTGGTATACATAAGAGAGATTGGTTTCATTTTTTTTCCTTGCTTTAGTTCCTATGGTAGGAACACATTCATTTCCTATCATGTTTGAAAATTTAAGGTGGCTGAAAAATTGTGTTGATTCCAAGTTTTACTTTGCAACTCAAGCAAGTCATGAAACTTTGTGTAAAAACCATTGCTAAGAAATTATAAAAGAAATACCCAGGAACTTGAATTTAAATCTTAAATCTTTAGGTACATATGTTTAACTCGATTTAGTTCCAAGTGCTTACATGCAGAGGAGAGAGTTAAGTTTATGGAGAATGAGTGTTGGAAAACGAAGATTGTGAATCATCCTCTTAAGTATTTTGATAACAGAATTGGTTTTCAAGGGGATGTCAGAGAGGAGTTCCAAAGAAGTAACAATAATTAAATCACTACTCACCTAAACTAACGCGAAACAACATAAAGTTGAAACCAAAACCTATGCTTTTAAATTTTAAACTTTGTTGCATTCAAGAAACAAAACTGCAGAGGTAACCATTGGATTGTCTTCAAGGGAAAAAGTGGTCACATTAATTGGCTTGAGTTCTTTCCATAAGCTTTGAAATGGTTGATCTTTTGGCACTACGAGCTGGCCAAAACTGACTAATTCAGACAAGAACTGAGTAAACATGCCTAGGTTGTAAACATTGGGTTCTTTCCAATTACCTGACAAGGTGGTAAACATCTTTTTCATAAATAAGTATATGATTCATAAGATATTAACTTTATATGCATAAGAATTAGAGCTCAAATGTATGAGCACTGATCAGAGCAAGAAGATATTAACTTTACTTTTCCAACAACACTATGATTTAGGTCAGATTTTAAGCAATGGTGCATATTTAGAATATCACAATATCTGCATTAGATAAAGTGCTACAACTAAATCAGGAATATTGCATTAATAATAGGGTAAATAACCAGGATTTCCTTTACAACATTTTTAAAAGGGGAAATAATACGGTTCTTCTCTGCTTTGGTTGAATTATTAATAGAAAAGAAAAATCAAGAAATATAATAATTTTTATTCTACCTCTTGGTTCCATAAAAAAGAGTTGGTGGTTCAGAAGTAAAATCCAGGACCAGGGGAAGAACCTCCTACAACTTTCTAAACAAACATATTTAAAAAATTTTAAAAATTTAAAAAGGAAAAAGGAAAAAGCATAATTAGTCCAACTTAATAAAATTAGAAATTCCAAAAATCAAACAAATATAGAGAGAGAACATGAATTAAAGAAAACTCAGGAAGAAAAATCCAAGAAAATTGAGTTTCAAGAAGAATCATGAAGAATTTATATACCTCCTCTAAACAAACAGAAAGAAAAAGAAAAGAAAATTGAAGCAATAGCCCATAAACAGAAAATCCATGAAAAAATAACATTTGGAAGAGAAAGGAAATTACAAATTTAAAAATATGAGTAACAATAAAAAAAGAAAAATAGATTAAAAAAATAAACAACAAAAGAACCATTAGCTGATTAACTAATGAAATTAGAACATCCAACCTATGTAATCAACCTATGTAAGATAAAGGAGGGTCGTGTAGGGTTGTTGATCAATGCCCCGGACGTATAGTGGAAAAAAGGTGATAATAATAATAATAATAATAATAAGTAGCATTTGCATGTAAACGAAAAAAAAAAAAAAAAAAAAATCAATATTGAGTGTCTTCTAATGCCATGTGAATTTCAGTCTATGACTCACAGTTAAAGGCCATCACGTCAGGGAAAGACAACTAACACCTTGGTTCAATCTCGAATCCTGAATATAAGATGACAAAAATTAAAGTTGAGTAATTTTGGAGAACAAATCCCATAATATAAAACCATCATCCTCACATAAAACCCAAATATTACTGGGAAGAATTACCCAAATGCATCCATCCTTATTCTATAAACCCATTTAAATTGAGTAGGTACATCATTTTTCCCCACCAACATGTCACATTTGCATGACACCCGAGCCATGCATCCATGCTTACCATTTTTTGTTGACCAATATAATATTCCTAACACATAACCTTCAAATCATAATCATCTATAACAATATCAAAAGATCAAATATTTTAAAATAATTCCAAGATTAACTTTTCATTTCTTCAACGCAACAAAAAGGAATGGTAACCATATGGGTACCTTGCAATATGTATGTATCTTGGAGCAAAGCTACTTGCTTTTGCAGTCAGCAAATGATACACCAAATGAGAAATAAAAAAATCAATCTCAAATAATGATAGAGAGAAACTAATACACAACTATAGAAGTGACCCAGTTAGTAACACTTTCAATTAGTAAGGGGGGGGGGGGGGGGGGGGGGGGGGGGGGGGCACCATTTTTTTTTCCTTTATTTTGAAAGGCAGTGATCATTTATTATTGTTGAAAGCCAAAATAATACAGAATACAAAAGGATAAAATTCAAAAAGGAAATAATATATAAAAGGATATGATTAGAGGTCGTTGAAATCACGGAAGAGAGATTAGATGAAAATGATACTTGCCTCTGCTTCTCTATACATAAAAATAAGGTTGAAGTATTCCAATGTGTTTAACTACCAAAGTTCAGTCTCTAACATGTCCTGCAAAGGTTTCTAAACATGACCAGTTCTGTGAACAATTTGATCCAAAAGTTAAAAAGAAAATCAGAAATAGCACAAACAAAAAATTGACAAGTGTTGATAGAATCATAAGTGGGAACCAACAACAGTGATATAAGAAATCTTTGCCTACTAATTCGAGGTTCTAGCCCCATATGCTCCTCCACATGTGGCTATGCATGCTAACTCGGCACATGTGTATGACATCCAGGCCACATATCAGGTGTAAAAATAGTGTCGAGATGGTATTATATATAAATCAAGGAATTTATAAACCACTTTCCATTGCTTACAGTGCATTGAGAAATAACATAGACAATTGGAGAACAATCCCAGTTCCGGGGCAGTTGCAGATTTCACTAATTATTGTGTTGACTATTGCTTAACTATCGCTCCACTATTCTTTAGCTGTCCATTGCATGCCTTGCATGCAATAATAAATAATTTATTATGTATGACTATTTGGCTAAAAAAAAAAAGTCAAGTAGACCAAGAGTTTGGACCATCTTAAATGTTATTCAAATGGATGGTGGGGTTGTTATAGAAATCGGTAGGCTCACACATTTTTCAATCGAAAGATTCCTCCAATTCATCCTGGTGTATTGCAATAAGATACACCGGCACTTTAGCTTTCGAGCCAGGGTCATCTTGGAATGAACTAAACCATTTATATGATAAGTCTCACTTTGTAAGGTATAAAGACAATAATAAAAGCTCTTAATTGGATTTGTTCAACCCTTTGATAATTTGATTATTTTTCTCTGAATCATGAATGGTCATCGTTGTATAATCATTGGGTTGAAATTTTTAGTCTGAAAATTTTTCATTTTTCATTTTCCTATTTATTATTATTATTTTTTTTCCTGGACATTCCACCATCTAGATAGAGCCTTATTTTTAAAATGGTTTATATCATTGAAGGACTACATTCGACAGCTAGAGTCCCAAATTATTTTATCATACATTTGGATGTGTTCAAGCAAACCTCTAACAATAAAATCAATACTTATGAAAGATGCCTTGATTGTAAGAATAGAAAATTAGAACCAAGTTGCTCCAGTGCTAATTAAGATTTCTTCGTCTTATGAATAAGGTGGTAGAAGACCTATTGTAGATTTTTTACCCCCACTTTTAAAGAACGAAAATGCTTAACTTACTATGCATAGTCATGTGTGGTGCATGACCATTCGCTGATGTGGATGGAGGACTTCATGTGGTTGAGACCACCCAATCTATCAAGCGCACGATCGAGGCCCAAAAATCAGGAGGATTCAAAACTCAGATGAGCAACAACGTGGGGAACAATTGAGAGAGAGGGAACTCCCACCATTAAAATCCTCCAAATTGTATGTGGATGCACCATGGTGCGTTTGTGCCATCCAATCCATTCATCCGATGCACCACACCAGATGAATGGATTCCCTAAAAATAAGTATGGTCCAAGACTCATGTGGGCCACAAGAGGTGAATTTAGAATTTTTAGGTATGATTTTATGAACTTTCTTATGGTGTGGCCCACTTCAGTCTTGGATTGGACTTATTTGTAATACCCAGGGCGAGAATGTCGTGAATGACCTGATGGACAGGGTGGATCCGATGCACTTCCACCCCGTGGTGCTTGACCACAAGAATTCATGCTAGCACTTGGTACGTAGCTCCACAAAAAAAAATTAAAATTTTAAATTTAAAAATTAAAAAAAAATAAAATTAAAAAGAACAAGTCTCACGATGAACCGAGTTACACAGCAATTGCCTGTTAAAGAGGCGTGATCACATAGAGATCGAGTTACATGGAGCCCACCTATGATGTCTATGTGGAATTCAGACCGTGCATCTGGTGCGCCTTCTCATGTTCATCGTTCATTCCTATAACCGTCCTAATAAAATAAAATCTTAGGAGCAATATTGTACAATCACACCTAGAACCTAATAAATTCACATGGTGTGGCCTACCTGAATTTTCGAATGGCATGAGCTTTGCTATCTTCGTGGGGAGCACCTGATGAAATGGGTTTGATGGCATATGCACAACATAGTGGAACCCAACTCACATTCCATCCGGAAGTTTTCCTTTGGTGGAACATGACCGAGTTATGAATTAGGCTGGATTTGGGATCTAGGTCTAACAACGGGACCACATCTGGTGGAAGTTGGAATAGCATTCACACATCACGGTGGGCCGCAAAGCTGGAACGTACCTTCGAACATATGTGATCATTCCTACAATAGTTCACGAGCATTTTATAAATGGCGGTAACTTGCAAACGGGAGATATGGCATTGTTCTACGGTGACCAAAACATCCCATCCACAAACCCAATTGTGATGTAACCCCTGAAATTTCACTGAGCATGGTTAAAAGATTCACAACTCCGATGTACTCGTTCACCCTATAGTGGAGTAGGAAGGCACCCGAGTCCAGGCTGAATCGGCTTGGCTTGCCTGAGTTGGGGTGACTCGGGACACTAAACTGGATGGGACATTACCATATAGATATACTACATTACACTACACCAAAATCGCTTGTTCAGAAACGGCTTTAAGCTGTTTCTGATTTGAAACGGTAGTCAACCGTACTTGAATAATTATTGTTGTTTTTTGTTGGTGTCCTAATTGATTGTTGTATATTCTTATTTCTTATTATTGTAGTTTATTGTAATATTTTGAAACAGATGGACGGATAGGATTCTATGAAAACCCTCTATGTGGACCCCACATGGCCTGAGGTCACATTTACGTAAATCTGCCGCAGACTACTGGATCATTTACGATATGAAAAGAATCCGGGAGCGTATCGTACGATTTCCTTACAGAGAGAGAAGCAAAGGGCCCTTTCCTTCCGTGCGATTGTCTTTCTCCTTTCATCTCTCTCGTTTTCTACTTGATTTCAGAGAAAAAATGGCGGATCAACTCACGGACGACTAGATCTCTGAGTTCAAGGAGGCCTTTAGCTTGTTTGACAAGGATGGAGACGGTCAGATCCCTTCGATCTTTGCTTTCCCCCCTCTTTCTGCTGGAAAATCTGTTGAATTTGTGATTTTTTTTTTTTATAATTTGATTTGATGTTGATTTCATCAGATCTGATGGCGTTTCGCTTGGATTCGTTGAAATCAGTGGGGTTTTGGCTTGGATCCTAGAAAATTAGGGTTTGATCCGTTCTCATTTGCTGTATGTGTGTGTTGTGATTTGTGATGGCATAGGTGGGGATTGTTTCAGATCGGGTGGATTTTTCTTCGTGAAAGATCATTTATGTATTATTATTTTTTTTTTTTCCTTTTGTGTTGTGGATTTTGAGCTGTTGATTTGTTTGAAGCATGTGAGATCTGCATCTTTATCTTCTGCAGTTCTTTGAGATGGATTTTTTTAAAAAATTCTGTTTGAATCATGAATCTCTACGTTAATGTTCATTTGTGGTTCCTCATACGTGGATTCGATTCTCTTGTGAAATTTTAATTGATTGTTTTATATTTGCGTTTCGAAGCTACAGTTTACATTTCCTTCGTTGGATTTTAGAGTTCGGATGTATGTCTGGGGTTATGCTTCTAGTTTTTGTCTGCATACAATATTCATTTTTTGTCTTTTTTACTCTGGCTCTGGTTATGGTATTACAAAAATAAGAGAAACATATGCACACATAGTTCAAATTTCACTATCATTTATGCTTGTGATCTTTTTCTTGCCAGATGCCATGGTTCCAAATGTCGTCTGAATGCATCATGTCACATGTTTTGTATTTATTGAAGTACCTTTGATATGACACACTCTGATGTTTTGAAACTAGACAAGTGCCACATTTGGCAAGTGTTCAACTGGAGACATTGAATGAAGAAGAGTGAATTTATTATTATTATTATTTTATTTTTTTGCTATGGAGACTTTTGCATCAACAGGTAAAATGTAGTTGTGTGGTATTTGAATTATAATTGCAACACAAGTATTTTGCTAATATAAATTCGATGTTCTTTAATGTAGGCTGCATCACTACCAAAGAACTGTGTGTACTATGATGAGATCTCTTTGGCAAAATCCAACAAGCTGAGCTCCAGACCTCTTTATTATTATTTTTTCTGTTGTCTTTTTGAGAATTCTCAACGTCATGCTCAATTAAAAATGATGGCTCATATATGACATTTTCAACTTCAAACAGAGCTGCTTTTGTGAAATAGATTGAGGGGTTATCTTTGACTTGATTGAACTGATTGATTACTATTTGCAGCTGAGCATATTTCTCTTATTGGTAAATTGTACAAAACACAAAGCAGTTTTCTGCATATAGTTTCTTGTTTCTACTCTTCACCGTATGTGGTCTTAATCTGTTGTCAATGACATTCAAGAACTTAAAGTAGGATTCAAGCCTGAACTTGGTTCTTTGAAGTATTACAATGGTTTGTCACATGGATGTGAAATAGCTCCTTGACAGTACAATACATAAGTGCCCAATTTTGGAGTTCAGAATAATACATATGAATTTGCTCTGTTTTACAGTCTTTATAATCTTTTTATGGAAATCTGTACCCATGCATTGTTGGGGAAACTGAAAAATGGTTTCAAAGACTTTTGGTTCTTCTTCTCAGGTATGAAACTTCAAGTTCTTGTTCTGTTATTTATTTATTATTTTAAATTTCTATAGTTTGCTGACATATCATGTTGTCCAACCACCAGATTTTCACAAGTGCCTTTCCTGTTCATTATAGTCCTCCAAATGGTTTCCATTTTGAAGTCAATGATGAATCTTCACCTATACAGGTACCTACTTCTTCTGACAGTTCTCATGTACTCATCTGGATGTTTTTATAACTGTATCTCCTCATTGCTATCATGGAATAATTGTAGGATGATCCTCGTCTATATGACTACAATGTTGAACAATGCATAAATGATTTCATTGATGCTGCTAGGACTCAAGTAAGAATTTTGTGTACTCTTCATATGAAGTGTCCTAGTGGTTTCTGATAAGAGTCCAATGCAGCCCATGCATTTTATTTGGCTTTGATGAACAGGCAAATGTGACATGTACAAATCACATCATGTGGACAACGGGTGATGATTTTTAGTACCAATATGCTGAATCTTGGTTCAAACAAATTGACAAGTTTATCCATTATGTTAACAAGGTAACGCACTAGGACAAAATTCAAACCGCCCTTCAATCTTTGGTGGAAACTTGGAAGTAGTTCTATTCAACTTTAGAATATTGTTGCTTTTCTTCTTCTCTTATATATATAAGAGCCAATATATGACCAAAGAATGTAGGTGCAGAATAATCATACAACAGATTAACATTACATTTATTCTTGTTCTAACTTGGAGTTAATACAAAGAATGTATTTTTTTTTTTTAGTAGTTGAAGTTTTGTGATATTTGGTGGAGGTATCCAGAATGGAAAATCATTGTCTACCACTGATTTTTATATAACTAATAACTTGTAGGCAGTTATCTGTTTGGATGGTGATGGTTCCAAGTTAAGAAGTGGACTGGTGAAAATTGAGGAAGGTTTAACTCTTGACACGTTAATTGCAAGTTAAGAAGTGGACTGGTGAATTGAGTATGTCTTAATTTTCCTTTCCTAATTCCGCTGTTGTTCCAAAAAGGCAAAAAGGCCATTCCTCAGCTGGGATTTATTTTGAACGTGCTGGCCCAAGAAGAAGGGTGGTAGGCAAGATATGTATTCTAAATGCAAGCTATTGGTGGTTATTATTATTATTATTATTATTATTTTTCTTTAAGAGTTCTAGATTAATTTTGTTGTTCTTTACAACAACGTGATTGCACAGCCCATTCAATTTCCTAGTCAACTTTTGCTATTTTTAGGTAAAGGCATCAGACCATTCTTCTGATGTAAATTCAAGACTTTTTCTGCTGAACATTCAATAGCATGATAATCATGTCTTGATTTCAATGTCAGGATCTTTGGCTTTATGCTGCATTTGTTTAGATTGATTAATGCTTTTGCTTATCCACGAATTAACTTTCATCACTTACAGTAACTATAGTATTTTGGTATTTGCTCTTTATTGTTGTTTCAATAACTATAGTATTTTGCTTTATGCTGCATTTGTTTGGACTGATTATGTATTTTCTCTTCTCAAGCTGCTTAGGTATTGTTGACAATGATGTTGTTGAGCTAAATTATCTACAATGACAGGTGTGTACATGAATTGTGCTTTTTACTTGCAACTTCACTTTTCAATTCTATTTCTTTTAAATCATTAATAGATTTCATTGATGGAAGTGAGAGCCAACCTTGTTGCTATTGGCTCTAGGAATTTTTACTTTTGCAAGAAGTTGCTTGAATCATTTGCCTCCCCTTCTGTATAGAGAGATGAAAGTTATAAGTAGCCAATTCTACTTCTTTTGATTTTTTTTTTTTTTTTAAGGATTTTGGATGTCATAATTATGTTTATAAGTAGCTTTTCATCAATGTTTCACAGGGAGCTGTGCTGGTTAAAAGTATGGCTGCCAAGGAACCATCTGCATGCTGGAATTTCTCACTATCTTTTTAGCAAATTCTACCCTCTCCTTCCCATTCTCTGCTTCCTATTCTGTATAGAGAGAGATGGCTTGGAGGTGCCTTCTCACACAGGTCAGATTCACCATCTGAATAGCTTTATTTTTTTGAATCTGTTCAATGTTTTTTTTTTTTTTTTCCATTCATCTTGAATCTCAAACCCTTTTATTGTTGTTGCCGGTTCGCCCTATTCCCTTTTTTTAAAAGATTTTTTTTTTTTTTTTTAAGGTTTCAAGGATTTCTACAATTTTCTCTCGAAATCCCCTTCTTTCCGTCGTCAACAGATATTTCTTTCAATTTTCTGTATTTCTGCTTTATTCGAATGGATGGATTTTCAAGGTTTTCTGGTGTTTGGTTCTTACATCGGTTCTCTTGTTAGTCTTTATGCTTCAAGAATCTATTTTTTTCCTTTATTATTTATTTATTTTTGGAAATGAGTGTTGATGCAATCTGGACTTGCCGTTTTTGGTCGTATTTGGATTCTTTTCGATCAGTGGTGATCTTGTCTAGAGCATTGTTTGTTCGAATCTCTTTCTTGATTAAGAAAGTTGTTTTGATGAAAGCATTGATGGTCTGGATTTGAAAAAGAAAGTTGAAAGCTATGAATCTGGGATAATATGCTCAATTAGAGAGCCTGTTGATTGGAAGTATGGAGAAAATTGGCAGTTTAAAAGAATTGATCAACACATGGCCCACTGTTGAGCAGATATGCCTGGTTTTTGGGCCATGGCTTATACATGGTGGGTCACTGGAAAGAATTCAATAGAACAGGCATCCTTTCTTCAACAACATTATGAAATCTAAACATTTCGTTCGAGAAGACTGTTCTATAGGCTGCGGTACTGTTGTAAAGGGTGTTTTCGTTGTGTTGGGATGCACAAGTGAGTTGAATTGTGCATCCACAAATTTTAATGATGTTTGCTGGTATTCATAATGTCAAAGTAGCCCCTGATGTTCCTTTCGGGTCCAACATGATGGTAACCTAACTTAGATTTGGAGTCGATACCCTTGATGTGAATATGATGGAAGGAAATCATAATTGGTTCTTTTTTATTTTGTTAGATTGATAATTGCAGTTCAGTTCAATAGTGCATCCAAACACACCCTTAATCACGTATGCAGTTCCATTAGTTTCACATGGGGCATTCTCATGTGGATTTATCGACTTAGTGTATTTGGTATGTTTGGGAATCTATTTTATTTCATTGCAAATTTAGCCCTTTTTTGTACTGCAACAGGTTGCAAGACAACAGCGATGGGACATGCCACATTTGAGTGGACTGATTTGTGGGGGATGGATGAGAAGACATTGAAGAGGAGGATTTGCAGTGGATGTCATATCTGAAGGCAGTGATCATTTTAGAAAAGAGCAAGGAATTGTTGGATTATAGAAGCCCAAAAATGAAATGTCGTATTGAAATTAGAAATTGGAATTGAAATTGAAATGTGTACTAGAAAAGAAAGAAAAGATTATTATGTGTGAATCGTTCTATTGTCCTTCTCTTCTATTTGTGTAATTATCTGACATATAATACAAGTAGATTACATACCCCACTCTCTCTCTCTCTCATACAATGAACAAAGGAGTTTAAAATTGTTCTTAAAATTTTGTCCTAAAATCTGACAGCTGTCAACATAAGCATTCAAAATAGTTGGCACCAGAACGGTTTAAAACCGTTCCTAAAATTCTGTTTCTAACAATTGAAACGGTACCCAAAACGGTTCTGAACCGTTCCTGTTTTTCTGCAACGCCTCATTTAGGAACAGTTGGAAACTGCTCCTGAATCATTTAGGAACGGTTTAAAACCGTTCCTAAATGACGATTTTGGCATAGTGTTAAACATGCTAATTTAAAGAAAATCTTTTAGAAGCTTAAAAATTATTCACTAGGTGGTTGATTCACTGATCTAGGGGACTATGGTCATTACCAATAAAAGGACGAAAGATGATAGTCATATGGTGGTTTCCGCGACACCTTTTACCCGTCAGCAAATCACAATAAGCCAGCAACAAATCACAATAAGTTGTCGGTAAAAGCAAAAGGTTATTAAAACCTTATTGTGAGTGTGTTGGGGATTGGGTTGCGGAATCGCACAGATATGGATCTAAGATAGCAATCCAAGAGCATCAAGCAAACACAAGAGAACACAAAATTAATACGAAAAACCTTTCGGGAAAAAATCACCTCACAAAGCGACAAAAATTCACTATGAAAGCAGAAATTATGAAGAGAAAAGACTTACCCGATTCGAACAACCTCGAATCTCACCCTTGCTACACCCTTTGAAACCCTAAAAACTCTTCTAGAAACCCTTTTGAATACTTTAGAAAAGCTTAGGATGTTTTAGAATGGCCTTAGGAACTACTATTTATATGTTAAGAAACCCTACTTTCGCACCGACTTGGAATAGTCCGAAAACTGCCTCAAATTTATGCAATCCGCGTGCTGTCTGAGTAACCTTAGGCCAATCGAAGCAGAGCTTGGGCTGGTCGAGGGTGCCCTTCAACTAGTCGAGCCAGATCTTGGGCTAGTCGAAAGGTGCCCTTCGACTAGTCGAATCTATCCCTCGACTGGTTGAAAATCTCGAAAATTTCAAATACATTGTTGCTGGACTTCAAGCAGAACTTTCTATGGGCTAGTCAAACTTTTTCAGATTTAAGACATCTGTTAACAATAATCTCCACCATATCTTCAATCTTCAAACGTGTAGCTTCTTGACTTCTTCTCTTATCTTTGCATCACAATATAGCTTCAATTAATGCTTCTCGTGCACACTCCGTCCTTCTTTAACTCCATCACCAAGCCCAGAGAAGTTGTACAGAACTTAAACTTCTCTGTAGGAATGACCTTGGTGAGCATGTCTGTCGGATTCACGCTGGTGTGAATCTTCTCTAGTGTTACGCCTCCTTCCTCAAGAACCTGTTGGATTAAATGGTGACGAACATCAATGTGTTTAGTACGAAAGTGATAAACATAATTTTTAGCTAAATTTATAACGCTTTCGCTGTCACAATTAACTGACACGACTTCCTGCTGAAGCCCCAACTGATTTATCATGCCTCTCAACCAAACACATTTCTTAAACACTTTTGTCACTGCCACATATTCTGCTTCGGTCGTGGAAAGAGCCACCACAGACTGAAGCTTCGACATCCAACTAATCGTTTCACCCGCTAGTACAAACGAGTAACCTGAAGTCGACTTTTTGGAATCAACACTACCTATTTAGTCTGAATCCACATACCCTACCAACTTTTCTCTTGTCTTCTCAAAAGTTAAGACGTAATCTTTGGAACCTCGAATGTATCTAAGTAGCCATATCACCGCTTCTCACTATTGCTTGCCGGGGTTTGACATGTATCTGCTCACAACACCGACTGCCTGTGAAATATCTGGTCTCGTACAGACCATGTCATATATTAAACTGTCAACCGCATTCGAATAAGGAACATGAGACATAACTTGCTTTTCCTCAATTGATTTTGGACATTATTCTGAGGAAAGCTTGAAGTGAACCGTATGGGGAACGCTGACTGACTTTGCCTAGTCCATCCCATACTTAATCAGTACATTTTTAAGGTATTCTTTTTGTGATAACCAAAGCGTACTCCTCTTCCTGTCCTTAGGAATATCTATATCGAGAACCCTCTTTGTAGCCCCCAGATCTTTTATCTCGAATGTCTCTGATAACTGAGTCTTCAATACGTTAATTTCAGACATATCATGACAGGAGATCAACATATCATCAACATACAATACTAGGATGATGAATTTACCATCACTCAGTATCTTATAATAGACAAAATGATCATATTCACTCCAAGTAAATTTCTGACTCAACATGAAAGAATCAAATTTCTTACACCACTGCCTAGGTGATTATTTCAGGCCATACAACGACCTCATTAACCTGCAAATCTTTTTCTCTACCCATTTAACTTTGTAGCCCTCTGGTTGCTTCATAAACACTACCAAAAAATTGAGCAAAGGCTATGGAAGTTGAAAGCATTTATCTACGGATTTAATCCGTAGCAAAGTTAGCTACGGATTTAATCCGTAGCTAAATCCTACTTGATCTGTAGCTAAAACGTAACTCCTCACCTAAACGGTATTAAACATAGATGGTGCTTATGGGGTTCTATGGGGTCATCTAAGCCGCCCATTAATTCTGATATATAATTATAGTAGATGAGCTCAAAAATTATGTAAAATATTAAATGTGTAAGTGGACCACACCATAAGAAATAATAAAAATTAAATATCTACTGTTAATATGTTATGTGATTTCCTTAAAGATTCGATCTGATTCATTTTTTGTATTAGTGTATAAAATGATAATTTAAAATTAATGGACGAAGTGGATATGTAAAATACATATCCAGTGGCCCCACGGTCATAAAACTCAATTCCCAAAAGGGCCGTCCGTCACGCGCCCTTTAGAAATTGCCAGTAATGGGATTGCGTACTGAGTTGTACGCTCTTATCATATTGATTAAACTCAATCGGGCCCACCGTGAATGCAATTGTCTTATCCACTCCGTCCATCCATTTTTTCAGATCATTTTAGTGGTTGATACCAAAATTGAGGTATATCTAAAACTCAAGTGGATACATACCATAGGAAACCGTGGGAATAATGATTTCCACCGTTGAAACATTTCTATGGCCCTCAGTGATGTTCATTTGTCATCCAACCTGTTCATGATATCACAAAGACATGAAAGAAGTGAAAGCACAAATATCATTTTGATCTAAAACTTCTACGGCCCCCACGAAATTTTCAATGGTAGATGTTGAATTCACACTGTTTCCGATGGTGTGGTCCATTTGAGCTTTGGATGTGCTTCATCTTTAGACTAAAGACCTAAAATTATCTTCTAAAACGTATGGACGGAGTGGATAAAATTCACGATGACTGTGGGACCCACAGAGTTTAGTCAGTACGCTAAGCGTACTGAGTTAGTCAGTACACAATCCGCTTCCAAAACGCCCTCCCCCAAACCAAAAGCTTTCCGTCCGCCATTTTCTCCCGCGCGCAGGCAGACGAAAACCCATCTCTCCATCTCTCTCTCCATCTCTCTCTCGCACTCAGCCTCTCTCTTTCCCTTGCCCTCTCTCGATCTCCCGCTCTCCCTCACCCTCTCTCCCTGTCTATTGGCCGCATTCCCCTATCTCTGTTGTCAAAACCCCCATTCACCGCAAGAAGGAGAAGACGAAGGAGAAGGAGAAGAAAAAGAAGGACGGTAAGTCTCTCTCTCTCTCTCTCTCTCTCTCTCTATTTCTGAAATCTGTGGTGATTATTTTTACACACGCACGCACACCCCCACACACTCACGCCACACGCACACACACCCCCACACACTCACGCCACATGCACACACACCCTACACACGCACGCCGTGGGATTTCACCACTGTGGTGATTGAATGCCCACCATTAAAGCTGAATACAGACCATTGCTGCAATGGGAGGGGTTGTATTGAGGGGATTTTTGGGTATGGCCCGTCTGATGGGTTGATGGTTACTGCTGAGGCTAAGGCTGCATTGGATGCACAAGTGTATTAACCTGTGACCAATCTGATTAAATAAAATGGTAAAATTGAATGATGCATCCTAAGGGCCCGTTTGGATGCCTGTAAGTTGGGTAAGTGGGAAGTGACTCCAGGGCGATGGGGGTGGGAAGTCACTTCCCTGTAAGTCACTTACAGGCTGCCAAACAGGGTCGTAGGTTCTATTTTCAGATTTTGCTCAATGGAAGTTAGGGTATTCGGTCGATTTTTGAGTCTTTCTCTGGTCGAAACTAGGGTATTTAGTCGATTTCTGAGTTTGCAAAATTCCCCGAGGAATCCTCGATTTTAGCAAATAGTGCCTAGACGATTAAAAATTGCATGAAGGTGCCTTTTGAGGGGTAGAATCAGTTCAAATGAACCGATGTTGCTGGAGGTTATCTACTTGCATATGTGTGTACAGCTCTGCTCATCCCCATGTGGGTACATGTATTAATTTGAAACTTGTTTAACTGATCCAAGCTTTTGATCTGGTTTGCAACACTATTTTCATGTTTGTTCTAAAAATCAGGCTGTTTCACTCCTCTGGTGGGTCACGGTTAAATTTTATTTTACTTTCTAGCCATCCACCTGTTTTGCATGTTATGTCCCACCTGATGTGTAAAATAGTCTGTTTTCTGGGACAAGATCCAAAACAGTGTAGGCAATTTGATGGAAATATCAGATTTTACCAAAGTATTCCACACTGGCATGCATGCCTGACGACTGCCTGTGTTCTTTGACTTATAAATGGGTCTTCATTGCAAAATCTAGGCTCCAGTCATGTAATTGGCAAATAGACAAGGGAAGTTATTTGATACTCTGGAGAGTGTAGCCCATTTGATGGAGATATCAAATTTTGCCGAAGTATTTCACATTGCCATGTGTGCCCTGCATGCTGGACTTCCGTAAGCATGTTCATTGCAAAATCTAGGCTCAAGTCTCAGAATAGGCAACGCTAAGATGTTTTACACATGGCATGCATTAACAAATTAAACCCTCTGAATTGCCTACTTTGGATATGGGATCTTCCTAAACTTGGAATTGTTTTAGGATCCTGACCTAGGATTAATGGACCTTTGTTTGCTGAATTCAGATGGTTGGGGGTAGCTTTTGTTTCAGCTGTCATTAAATGCTCACCAATTGACCAGTTGGATAAGAACACAAGTGTAACTTATGTATCTTAATTCATCTGATTTTGGGGCACAAGTTGGATTATCCATCTTGAGTTACTTGTACACACTGTACAGCTTTTACTGATTGCACATCAAGCTTCACACTTTGGTTTCATATCAAAGATTTTCTCAATAGGCCTAAGCCCATATGCTTGTAATAGCCACTTCCTATGACGCCACCTCATGTGCCAATGTGGGTTATGAACATGAATTCCAAGCTATACATCAAGTAGAAGCCATCATTTAGATCTCATAGTCATGAAATTAATTTGGTCTGTACTCTTATCAGGTGGGCTGCAATATCATCAAAACCTGGACTACTTATAAAACTGCTTGAACTTTTTTCACCCATTCATTTCTTTTGTAAATTGTGGTGAATCTGCTGATCTTTGGCCTGACTTTTGTTCTATACCATTGAAATTTTGGGGAAGACTTGATGGCAGCTTGGACCGAGTGCCTCTTTGCGAAGCTGGAACCTGTGTTGACACTTGACACATATATGAGATGTCTTATACATGTGTGCTTGAAAAAAAAATTGTAGCCATCTCTGCTATTCTTCTTCTTCTTCTTGGGTCTTCATATTATATGCTTTTAGCTAACCTTCTAATCCACAGTTGGTTCTAGGTTCTAGCCAATGCAAATAGTCTTCCCCCCTCCATCAACAATCTGTGGCCATAGACAATTTGCTTCTTCTTCTTCTTCTTCTTCTTCTTCTTCTTCTTTTTTTTTTTTTTTTTTTTTTTTTTTTTTTTTTTTCCAGGTATTTGATCCAGGGTTCAATCCCAAGTCAACTGACCTAACAGAAATTTTTGAGGTGCAGGGCTTGATGACTCCAATTGTAAGGAATGCAGATCAAAAGACTTTGTCAGCAATCTCCTTGGAGGTATTTTAACAAATCTGCAATAATTTCAGTCTAGATTCCTCTGTTTCATTTCCTCAATAAGTGGCCGAGGTTGATTCGAAGCTTTCCTTGTCCAAATGATTTACTCGTCTGTTCTAAAATGTGCATTCTTGGATGTATGTCTTCAAGTGCAGCAATTGATAATTCAATAATTTCCCTGAGAAGCAAACCCAAACAAATTTAAAGGTTCTCTGGGTTGCTGATTTTGTATGGCAATCACTTTATTTGTTCTTTTCTAAAACATGAATTTTTAAACTTTAGTTTGAACCATTCTTCTTAAATTTATGTATTAATTGGTGAAAGTGTGTTTATTGATGATATGACCGTAAGGCCTACACACGACCCAGGCATGCAATAAATGGTGGATCTTTAGAATTTGCTGGTATTTGGCACTGCCAATACAATCAATTAAATTCTTCTGCACACGTGTGGGAAATAATGCATATTCATTGATTATGTGTCTAATACTATTCTATTATTTTCAGGAGAATCAGATGATGACCATGAAGAGCTATTGGCTGCTGCAAATGCTGTTCTGGATACCAGTATTGAGCTATCTAGAATGTCTGCTCGAAGTCTTTTTCACTTCCATGCAGTAATTTTATTTTTAATTTTTATGCAGGTCACGCATGTTCGAGCTCATTTTGGAAGCAAATAGAGCCATTCTTTGGTTTTGTCTCCGCAGAGGATATAGACTTTTTGAAGCAACAGGTAGTTATATGCATATGTATCATTTGCATGAATTTAAGAATTTTCATTTCCTCCTAAAAACTGGATTTCAGATATATATACATATATATATATATATATATATATATATATATATATATATTAAATAAAAATTTTTTTTAGAGCATATCTCCAATCCGTACCACTTTACCCTAATGGTTTAATTTTATTGCACCATAAAATGAAATCAAATTCGCCTTGTGGATGAGTCAGCTGCAAATATTTTTGTTCCTAGTGATTCTAATCCAAACTCAAAGGTATGAACTCCTTGCAACACACGGTAACATTCTTTTAATTTATATGGTGGTTTGCTGTGATTTTTCTTGATGTTCCTTGTTGTAAACTAGCTTCATAAGCTATCACTTAGTTGTCAGAATAACTTTATTTTTCTTTATTTGATGTTGATGCTTTAACAAGGATTTCTGGCTGGATTATTGAATCTCTTAGAGTTTTGCACTCTTTCTTATTACTATACAAGAAGGGAATTTATATTTGATCATTTTGGGCCCCTTTGGGTAGGTGATTCAGTAATTCTTACCGAAATCCTGATTTCGATTTGCCCAATATCTCCATGTCAAACAGAGGTGGTGCTTAACATCAATCAACACCCAATATCTCCGTGTCAAACAGAGGTGGTGCTCCTTTCTCTCTATCTTCTCCCCACTTCTCTCTCTCGCTCCCTGCCCATCCTCGACTGTGTGAGGGACTTATTTAGCTTTAACTGTTGTTTGCAGTCTACTTTGCTGTGTATATGTCATCCAAATCACTCATCAAGTAAGTCTCACCAGGATAAGATGGGATGCCCCAAAATCTGATCTATAAATCATTAGGTGGGCCAAATCATTAGATAAAACAACAGACATCCACCCAAAAACTTCTGAATTAAAAAAAAAAAGCTTTTCTACCAACATTATTTATTTATTTATTTATTTTTCTACCAACATTATAAGTATCCGACTTCCTCTGTGAAGTACCAATACCATGATTTATTATAACATGTCAGAATTTCGATAATGAGGCATTGTTTATTAGTTGGATTCTTATTACTTTTGTATCCGGATGTGTTTGTCAAGAAAATATCACTTCCTTTGAACCAACATTTGCTACTTAAAAGTTACTTTTGAAATCACTGTTGCGATGAATTTCAATAATTAGACACTTCACATTCATATCTAAGGCCTAGGTGCAGATATAAATTACACCACACTGAGAGGTCCAATAGTAATAATTAGATCCTTCACATTCATATCTAAAGGCCCAGGTCCATATTGAAATTACATCACACTGAGGGTTGTTTGGATGACTATAAAATTTTGAAGTTGTAAACACTTTATATTTGAAAAAAGTTTTAGGTGTAAGCTACTATATGCCATTCTCTTTGGCTTTGAAGTAGTAATTTGTTTAAGCTAAACAGATTATGTGTTGGGCTAATTTATAAAGTATTTACAGTATCTTGGAATCTCAATGCCCTAACTAAAAAGTTACCAAACAATGTAGTCTACATGGACAATACTTATGATGTTTGGTCTACTTGATTGATTTTCTCAAAGCAATGTTCCACCCATATTTCAACTCGTGCGCTTCATCAGTTCTCACACACTAGGCCAATCGACCATTCCCACCCACATATTTTTCTAGGCTGAAATCATATTGGAATGAACTATCCTTCTCTTCTTTTTCTTTTTCTTTTTTTTTTTTTTTCTTTTTTTTTTTTTGCACTTACTTCTCATCACTAATAACAATATCTCATGCAATTTCTTATGGGGCTTAATGAATTTATTCAGCAATTTAAGGACAACTCTTACTTATGAATCATCTTCCTACAATCAGTAAAGTGTACTCTTTACTATTGCAAGAATAAAAACAACGAGAAGTTTCTATTGCCCACAAACCTTCCGATGATGCCACAACTTTGCTCGCTTTGAACAGTCGATCCAATGTGAGTCATTCTCACGATCCAAGGAGAAACCTTTCTAAAGACAACAATGACTGATGTCGCCATCGACCCACTTGTATCACAAATGAAAATTTTTATGCACTTCATGGTTATCCACTTGGTCATCACCTCCACAACTCAACTCCTTCCAAATCAGGCGCACTACTACTCCATGGCAATACAAGTCCTGTCGGCCCTGCTACATTTGCTCCCACTTTCACACCAGATCAGTATCGCTAGTTCTACCAATAGATGGCAGCCACCACTCTTTGCCTTATGAATTGGCTTTAGATTTTTATATTTTTTCCTTTTGATAAAACTTAGAAGTAGGGGTTCAACCCAAAATTATGCATATACAAAGCTCAACAGGAAAAAGTAGAAGTATTGATTTCCACCGTTGAAACATTTCTAAGGCTCCCATTGATGTTTATTTGTCATCCAACCTGTTCATGAGATCAGACAGACATGGATGAAGGGAAAACACAAATATCAGCTTGATCTAAAACTTGGGTTGCCCCCAAGAATTTTTCAACGGTAGATGTTCAATTCACAATGTTTCTGGTGGTGTGGTCCACTCAGAGTTTACTCAGTACGCAATCCGCTTCCAGGGAGATGGGCAGGTAGGGCTTTCAAAAGTGCTGTACACTGGCCCAGCTAAATATGGAGGAATATTTTCTACCTTACCTAAATAGAAGTAGGGGTGAAAATGTATCGAATCGACATGGGTCATTGGACCTGAGTGGGTCTATGTCCAAATATTTGGACCATGGTGCAGCTCTAGGCCTAAAAGTTTGTAACGCCCTGAAAATCGGGGGTCGAGCATAAACTCAACTCCCGAGTTCCAGAACATCACTTATGCAACAAAATGAATGATGATTGAATGTTGACTGTATTCGTGCATTGAACATGAGTGAGATTAAGCCAAAACAGCATATCATACTCCAGAGACAGTTAAGTTTGCAAGCGGAAGACTGTGATAGATAGATAAAATATATAATTTATGATGAGTCTCCAGAGTGTGATAACATTACCAGGTTAAATAAATACAAGTGCGGTTCTAAAATGTACCAAATGTGAGGAAGTGTAACGCCTCCTATCCCATGTACCATAGCCCCGTCAATACAATATCAGGTCTTCATTGACCTGCCAGAGAGATACAGATAGGAGAACTCCTCCTATCATCGCAGAAGTAGTCCGGCTCTGCTTCACAAGCATCGCCATCACCTGAAATTCAACAAATCTAGTGGGTGTTCGGAACACCGTCCCGTAACGTGGGAGTGAGTGATCAACTCAGTGGAACAGTAAAGCATAAGTTAACATGTTATCAAATCAATCAAGCAGTAATGATAAAGCAGTACAAATCAAGCATTTCTAACTACTCTTGTTAAGTGCAAAAATGATATGACATGATGCTGTATGCCCTTGCCAAACCACCCTCAAGCGACATCATCTTACGTTCGCGAATGCTAACTCCCTCAGTGCGCCACATCTACAAAGCACATGCGGTGCGATGATGCTCATGATTACCAAGTTTTTATTAGTCCATTTCAAACAGCAGTATTGGGAAACTAAGGTACTTCCCTTGTATCATTCCCAAACATGATCCATTCTAGGGTCGTCAATCCTAGTTATTCTCATACGATGTTATGGTTTGAGAAACGTAGTGAAGGCATCGCAAAGGGCTCATCACCCGTCAGCGCGGATACAGATCTCACCGTATGCGGCTCAATTGCTGGCCGTCAGCTCGAGTACAGGTCTCACCGTACTCGGCTCAATCACTAGCTGTCAGCTCAAGTACAGGTCTCACCGTACTCGGCTCAACTCACACTCTAGTTGCTGTGAAAGACTCGTGGCCAATCACAGACCCTTGGAGTGTACTCGATGATACCACGGAGGACTCGTCGCCCGTCAGCACGAGCACAGATCTCACCGTACTCGGCTCTCGCCGAAGTATCGACAGCTCGAATACAGTGTCCCATACCACCGTATTCGGCTCACGAGATAGTGGCGCAATGGTCACTACGGGGAGGCACATGGCCCCAGCATAGGCCGACAGCTCGACCACGGTGTCCCATACCACCATGCCCGGCTCATGCGTCTTAGCGGATCTAGGTACCATGGTTAAACGGGAATCACCACTGGTAAGTTTGGTACCCTAGGTTCAAGCAGTGGCGACCAAACAGGGTGAACATGCATAAGGCAGATCGGGTTACTTGATGAGCTCGACTAGCACGATCGCCCGTTGAGCTGCACGACATGAAGTGCATAAACAACTTCGTGTGGCCTAGCCACTGCCGACAGGCAACGCACGACTCGAGTTCGTCGAACACATCCCACGTGGCAAATGAATCTCAGCCACGAGTTCAATCTCGTTACCGATTGCCTGGACTACAATCATAGCCCCAAACACAATCAATTACAGAGATATAAAGCAGTAATGGATCAGGATTCAAATCATACAATCAGTCTGGTATTATCCGTTTAGGGCTGCCAGGGCTGTTGCACGCACTCGTTGCTCCGCTCCCCCATCACCCATGACGGATCATACAACATAAATATAAATTCAAACATATGCATTACATAGTTAAAATCATAAAACAGTTGAGCATGTTATGAAGCACAACACAAGCATGAGTTTGTACATGTTCAAATCCTAATCACACAACTATTAAAGGAGATCATACACATAGTGAAAAGAGGTTGAGAATCATATCTCAACACCCTTATATATTACAATTTGCCAACTACTACACATTCAGACATTTCAAGAAACACTTAAACAAACATACATCAACATACATGACATATGTCGATCACATAGGCATTAGGCCAAATCCTTTCGCTAGGGAGTTGCCCCAATCATAACACGCGTACACCCACGACGGATAGTCATGGCAAGTAGGAATCCAAGTTCCATATCCATTCAGTCATTTCCACAAACACTTGGGCCACACATTTTAGCATATATAGGGTATAATGGCCGTGGCGTGATTTAGGGCAAATCCTTTCGTCAAAGGGATATCGCCATTACAACAATCATATATCCATGACAATTAGTCATGGCGAGCACGAATGAGAATTCTATACTCATTCAGCCATTTCCACAAACACTTGGAATACACTATTCCAACATACATAGTTTATGTTAGCAAACATGTGTTAGGGCGAACTCTTTCGCCAAGCGGTTATTTTATCCGCGTATACCGTATTCATACAACAATTAATCATGACAATTACATTTCCAAAATCCGCACGTATGCGGAATTTCTAGAATGCGCAATTTCAACATACATGACATTTACACATGAACATGTATTTTTGCGATCCCTTTCGCCAAACTAGCATTTTATCCACACATGATATAATCAAACATTAAATAAACATGTCAAACATTTTCCCAAGAAAAATACGTATACGGTATTTCTACGTATATCTAGAGTATGTGAAAATCCATATTCTTTATCGCTAATCGAAACAGGAAACGGAAAGCACTTTGTACATGTGCATTTGCATGCAGATCATGAATCTATCATTATCTGACATTGAAAGCGTTGAAAAACGTAACTTATACGCTTAAAGTCCTCACCTTTTGTCGTAGAATCGTAACGGAGTTGATAGGTTTGCTAAGCTTCCGTATACGGCAACTAGGCGACTTATAGAATGAAATAGGTTAGCTATTTCACAACCTACAACAGTCTAAACCCCAAAACAGATTAGGGTTAGGGTTTCTTACCTAGAAACGACGCCGGAAACGCCGGAAAAGCGTCAAGAAGGATGCGGTGGAGCATGGATAGCAGCAGGGAAGGACGGCAGGGAGATTCTCCCACATCTCCCTCACTTTCTCTCTCTTTTCCCTCTCTCAAATCCAAATTCGTATGGCTGGAATGGGAGAGGGTTTAAGGTCCTTATATAGTCTTAAAACTCACCGAAATAGACTCCTGTTCAAACGTTACTGCTAATATAGGTAATTCGTCACTTTTCCAGCTCAAAAGAGAGGTTCTGGTGGCCCTCCTTGAGCCAAACGTCAGACTTAAGCTCACCACACATGGATCTATGAGGGATTACGTTTTTGACTCGATCGGATTTCCAGATCGCACGTGGCGGACCACTTTCAGTTCAACGGTCAGTGGGCCATGATCCGAAATTCCGAGTATATGTAAATGTTCCTGAAATTTTTCCTGATCCGAGGGTGTAATTTGGTCTGATTCTGACGGTCTGGTTGCTTAATACTGATGCGCAAGCGAATGGTGCCAGATCACTATTCCTGATATTTTTATTAGGATGGAAATAGTATTTTTCACACTCCCTCGCTCCGGATCGAAATAAATGACCGTGGGACATCGGTCGGAGATGATTTTTGAGATGATTGTCAAGCCCAGTGGGGCGGTCCTGGTTCCTTAGCTTCGTGTTAATCGGACTCCCGATGTGCGATCTAGACCTCATACGAAGTTTCGTTTCAGTCCCGAGAGCAGACGGGTAATGAGTTCGGTTCTAAACTTTAGGGTAACCTAGAGTCACATGTTTTACAAGTTTTGGGTCTTGCAGATCGTATTTAAAGCGATCCCAACGGATTTCATGGCTAATCGAGTTTGCACTTAGTTAACTTTGTTAAATTTCTAAAGGATTTAATCCTAATTGCTTTCTGGTTGAGATGGTACTTAGGCCTTTGTAGTTTGTATATAAAGTGATCCAAGTTTTACTACTTAGCTAGTTTAAGTTAGTGTCTAGGGCGAAAGTGCTTTGAAAAATTGAAAGCACAAGGTAGTAAAGGGGTGGGATTTGTGAAGGAAATGGGTTCAGAAGCGATTTTAGACTGTGGGGTTCAGTTCTGACGAAATAATAAGGTGTTAGGAGCAACCTATTGCCTAAGGACATCTAATCCCAGGTTGGCAAAAATCCGGGATGTTACAATCTACCCCCCTTAAAACAAAATTTCGTCCCCGAAATTGGCTAAGGGTAATAAGGGAAAATTTCTATTATTTCATTTGCCTAATGACTTATTGATTTTAAGTTTCTACGCGTGGTAAGGTATATACCAGCTGGTTCATTTTAGTCTACCCCCCTTAAAACTTAATTCTTTATCCATTTCTCATACCCTGATGGTTTGCTACCATTTATTTCCTTACCTATTTGGGTCTCGACGACAATTCCCAACAATTTAGAGCAAGATAGCTGTTTTCATTGTTTGACCAACACGGAGAGACGGTAATAGTGGGCTCGATCCCGATACATCGATCATCTACCGGGCCAGGGTAGGAAGCTCATCGTATCCCTTCCGAATCCTGGTGGATCCTGGTCGTCCGCTCGTCAGCAGAGAGTCCATCAGTAGTCGCCCAGGATTGAGAATTGGGTCAAGCCGCGAATGTTTCGCAGTTGTATATTTCAGTAACTCCGTAGTCCGATCAATCTCTAAGAGTAGGGAATGCCCATCATTGAAAGGCTCAAATTGTTTATTCTAAGGTTGCCCTTTAGGTCTTAGTCTAAGAGAGTCCTCGTTATCATCTATGTCCAAGGAAATGGTAAATCAAATCTTACTAGATCATCCTAAAACGGTTTCTCATAGTAGGGCAGGCTAGGGCTTCTATAATGTTCGTATTCAACGAGCACCGTTTCGATCCTGGGCCAGTGGGGTAGGGTCCACCGCGTTTCAGCTGCGCCACCCAGATCAAAGAGGCGTATTAGGTGACCTAACTAGATTGGGTTCATAATGTTCTACCCCCCCTAAAATTTTATTTTCACCCTCAAGGCTCAAGAGCTATGCCCTGATCTGTATGTCGGAACAAGGTGTAATTTAAGTCTTATCCTTGACATGAAATGAAATGCGGTCTCCCACAATATCTGTCTTGGTACCTAGGATTATAGAAAGGGAGTATCACGGTCCCGACCTACCTTATGTACTCATGTCAAGCCTAAGCGGCTGGCTATCTTTCTGCGTTCATATGCACAAAAAGTATGCCGACATGGCATGTAACTTGGGATCTAATTCCTAACTATTTGTTGCCCATTTGGGCAATTCCTTAGGCCTAAAAGACAATCTCTATTGGCTACATGTTCTTAACGCTTCTCGAAGACGAAGTTATAAACTTTTAGTTGTAAGTGGTCGGGCCAACACGGAAGGAATGTTGTGTAGTGGGTCTGAGTCGGATACATGAATCTTCTGCCTCGCGAAGACAGAAAGTTGCCATATCATTTCTTAATCCTAGTCGATCCCGACCTTCTGCTTGATCGGAGCATAGGGTTCATTGGTCACTACCAGAATTGAGAATTCGATTCAGACCGCGAATACCTCGCTTATGGATAGTTTCTCCACTCCGTGTTCCCGATTGTACTAAGTCCTTGAGAAGGCAATTCTAAGGGTCGTATTGATTTGACCTAACATTAATTCTCTAATCGTGAATAGTTTCTACGTCAAACAAGCTCCCTAAGAGTTACTAAGGAAGCCTGTGTGTACTAAGGGAATTTAACGAAGGAATGGGTCCTCGCTCCAACCAACTTAAGCCGGCCAAACTAGTTCTATCATTCAATTGGCTTAGCCTAATTAATTAGTCTTTTACTTTCCTTAGCCTAACCAATAGTCTAGTCTTAATGTAGGAGTAGCGGTAATCCACTGGTTGTAATCCAAAGTCTATGCTTATACACTAGATGATTTTATACCCTTTCTAATATAGAAAATTGTTTATTGCTTAGGGTCAAACGTTGTCTAAGTAGAATTGAGTTGCCTGAACTTAAATTTAACTATACTCGAGCACTACACATATGCTCATTCCAACTAAGAGGGTCCTAAGGTTCACATTACATATTTGTTGGATTTCCTACACGGTCAGGCCTGTCTAAGTCTAAGAGCACCGCTCAAGTCCAAAACTCCGAGGGTCTATTTGTCAAACAACCATTTACTCAGAAAGCTTAAGCTATCAGAGTGCGGTAGGTTAATGTATATCAAGGGACTTTATCACTTCAACACTATTTGGCAAGTGGTCTTAAGTTGTATTAAATGTGACCGCATTACTAATCCTACCTCGGGATTGGGAGTGACATGGTTGGTAGGAGGGTGGGTGGGGATCAAAATTATTGGTATAGGCTTTGGAAAATGAGCCTGGTGTCGGAAAGTGTGAGATGGGATTTCCAAATCCCAGGATAATGATTTTCTAAGCGAAATTTGGAAGGACAACTCAGAGTTTACATTTAAATGCATACATCCCAAACACGGTATTAGAAAACATGGGATACAACCAATCTAGGGCCATACCATACACATACATTTATTATTACTTTTACAATTCAATCCACCTTACTCACCTAACGCAGTTGGCCGAACGGGCCCTAGAGGGAGAAAAGGGGCTGAAGTTTTTGGTTCTCCACGAACTTGGGTCTCAACAGTGGTTGTAGAGGCCCAAAGAACAGGGATTTGTAAAGGGAAGTGGAGAGATGGGTTGGGTAGAGAGGTTACACGTTTTTGAGCTCCAAATGAGGGGTGTAGGAGCTCAAATGAGAGAGAATGATGAGGGTAGGAAGATAGGTAGGGCTGTAAACGATGGAGTGATGTATGGTTGGACAGGAAACAACGAAATGGGCGATTGGAGTGGAGGTTTGAGAGAGAAAATAGCAAGAATAGGAGGAAAAGAGAGATGGGAGGGGCGTTTGAGAGAGAGGGGGCTTCCAGACCTAAAAATCCCAAACTCCAGCCAAAACCGCACGTGCCAGGGGGTAGGGGAGGTCAGGCCGACCAATCCCAGCCCCGGCCCGACCCGTACGGCCAAGTTTGGCGGAGGTCCACCGCCAAAGTGGCGGTTCCACCGCCGACCAAAGTGGCCGGTGGGCTGCCGCCGCGGGTGGGATGTGTTCTCCTTGGTCCCAAGGTGCCAAATGCACCCGGGTTCGACCTTGGATCTTAGTAAATTTAAGTGGGGAGGCCCCCGACTCCAGTTGAGGCATTTTCGGGGCCAATTTACAAAGTAGAATGATTTTATATATCGTGTGACATATGATTTTGGGGTAGGAGGAGCTAATCTATCCAACTAACCCATTTACTTAGTTATATTCCAAAGTTTGAATGGTCAAAAGTCCAATTTATACATATATTTACTATTTATAGTAAATTTTTGTTTAGGTGTTATTCTTCGTCATTTATACATTAGAATTTATATTTGGTATGATAGGATTTAGAAAAATTTAAAGAATGAAGTGGTGCAAGGAAAGATTTTGAAGAAATTGGGTAAAAAAGGGTTTTAGGCTTTGGTGTTGTGGTTGACCCACAATCTAAGGACATTCGTCTCTAAGGAATGACTCAAACCCGTCGACTGATGGCCTAGAAGTGATTCGGGATTGTTTCGCTTGATCATGGGTGTGTACGGCCCAATCTCAACGGTCGATTTCGGTTGGTTTCGCCGTTCGGTGAATTTGGAAAATCCTAAGTTAGTTTCTATGTTTCGTCGCTCCCTCCTAAGTCAGAGTGCGTCAGAGTGCGTAGTGTGACCATAACCCAGGTCCAGTTTAATCAAAATCATGCTCTGATACCATCTTGTAACGCCCTGAAAATCGGGGGTCGAGCATAAACTCAACTCCCGAGTTCCAGAACATCACTTATGCAACAAAATGAATGATGATTGAATGTTGACTGTATTCGTGCATTGAACATGAGTGAGATTAAGCCAAAACAGCATATCATACTCCAGAGACAGTTAAGTTTGCAAGCGGAAGACTGTGATAGATAGATAAAATATATAATTTATGATGAGTCTCCAGAGTGTGATAACATTACCAGGTTAAATAAATACAAGTGCGGTTCTAAAATGTACCAAATGTGAGGAAGTGTAACGCCTCCTATCCCATGTACCATAGCCCCGTCAATACAATATCAGGTCTTCATTGACCTGCCAGAGAGATACAGATAGGAGAACTCCTCCTATCATCGCAGAAGTAGTCCGGCTCTGCTTCACAAGCATCGCCATCACCTGAAATTCAACAAATCTAGTGGGTGTTCGGAACACCGTCCCGTAACGTGGGAGTGAGTGATCAACTCAGTGGAACAGTAAAGCATAAGTTAACATGTTATCAAATCAATCAAGCAGTAATGATAAAGCAGTACAAATCAAGCATTTCTAACTACTCTTGTTAAGTGCAAAAATGATATGACATGATGCTGTATGCCCTTGCCAAACCACCCTCAAGCGACATCATCTTACGTTCGCGAATGCTAACTCCCTCAGTGCGCCACATCTACAAAGCACATGCGGTGCGATGATGCTCATGATTACCAAGTTTTTATTAGTCCATTTCAAACAGCAGTATTGGGAAACTAAGGTACCTCCCTTGTATCATTCCCAAACATGATCCATTCTAGGGTCGTCAATCCTAGTTATTCTCATACGATGTTATGGTTTGAGAAACGTAGTGAAGGCATCGCAAAGGGCTCATCACCCGTCAGCGCGGATACAGATCTCACCGTATGCGGCTCAATTGCTGGCCGTCAGCTCGAGTACAGGTCTCACCGTACTCGGCTCAATCACTAGCTGTCAGCTCAAGTACAGGTCTCACCGTACTCGGCTCAACTCACACTCTAGTTGCTGTGAAAGACTCGTGGCCAATCACAGACCCTTGGAGTGTACTCGATGATACCACGGAGGACTCGTCGCCCGTCAGCACGAGCACAGATCTCACCGTACTCGGCTCTCGCCGAAGTATCGACAGCTCGAATACAGTGTCCCATACCACCGTATTCGGCTCACGAGATAGTGGCGCAATGGTCACTACGGGGAGGCACATGGCCCCAGCATAGGCCGACAGCTCGACCACGGTGTCCCATACCACCATGCCCGGCTCATGCGTCTTAGCGGATCTAGGTACCATGGTTAAACGGGAATCACCACTGGTAAGTTTGGTACCCTAGGTTCAAGCAGTGGCGACCAAACAGGGTGAACATGCATAAGGCAGATCGGGTTACTTGATGAGCTCGACTAGCACGATCGCCCGTTGAGCTGCACGACATGAAGTGCATAAACAACTTCGTGTGGCCTAGCCACTGCCGACAGGCAACGCACGACTCGAGTTCGTCGAACACATCCCACGTGGCAAATGAATCTCAGCCACGAGTTCAATCTCGTTACCGATTGCCTGGACTACAATCATAGCCCCAAACACAATCAATTACAGAGATATAAAGCAGTAATGGATCAGGATTCAAATCATACAATCAGTCTGGTATTATCCGTTTAGGGCTGCCAGGGCTGTTGCACGCACTCGTTGCTCCGCTCCCCCATCACCCATGACGGATCATACAACATAAATATAAATTCAAACATATGCATTACATAGTTAAAATCATAAAACAGTTGAGCATGTTATGAAGCACAACACAAGCATGAGTTTGTACATGTTCAAATCCTAATCACACAACTATTAAAGGAGATCATACACATAGTGAAAAGAGGTTGAGAATCATATCTCAACACCCTTATATATTACAATTTGCCAACTACTACACATTCAGACATTTCAAGAAACACTTAAACAAACATACATCAACATACATGACATATGTCGATCACATAGGCATTAGGCCAAATCCTTTCGCTAGGGAGTTGCCCCAATCATAACACGCGTACACCCACGACGGATAGTCATGGCAAGTAGGAATCCAAGTTCCATATCCATTCAGTCATTTCCACAAACACTTGGGCCACACATTTTAGCATATATAGGGTATAATGGCCGTGGCGTGATTTAGGGCAAATCCTTTCGTCAAAGGGATATCGCCATTACAACAATCATATATCCATGACAATTAGTCATGGCGAGCACGAATGAGAATTCTATACTCATTCAGCCATTTCCACAAACACTTGGAATACACTATTCCAACATACATAGTTTATGTTAGCAAACATGTGTTAGGGCGAACTCTTTCGCCAAGCGGTTATTTTATCCGCGTATACCGTATTCATACAACAATTAATCATGACAATTACATTTCCAAAATCCGCACGTATGCGGAATTTCTAGAATGCGCAATTTCAACATACATGACATTTACACATGAACATGTATTTTTGCGATCCCTTTCGCCAAACTAGCATTTTATCCACACATGATATAATCAAACATTAAATAAACATGTCAAACATTTTCCCAAGAAAATACGTATACGGTATTTCTACGTATATCTAGAGTATGTGAAAATCCATATTCTTTATCGCTAATCGAAACAGGAAACGGAAAGCACTTTGTACATGTGCATTTGCATGCAGATCATGAATCTATCATTATCTGACATTGAAAGCGTTGAAAAACGTAACTTATACGCTTAAAGTCCTCACCTTTTGTCGTAGAATCGTAACGGAGTTGATAGGTTTGCTAAGCTTCCGTATACGGCAACTAGGCGACTTATAGAACGAAATAGGTTAGCTATTTCACAACCTACAACAGTCTAAACCCCAAAACAGATTAGGGTTAGGGTTTCTTACCTAGAAACGACGCCGGAAACGCCGGAAAAGCGTCAAGAAGGATGCGGTGGAGCATGGATAGCAGCAGGGAAGGACGGCAGGGAGATTCTCCCACATCTCCCTCACTTTCTCTCTCTTTTCCCTCTCTCAAATCCAAATTCGTATGGCTGGAATGGGAGAGGGTTTAAGGTCCTTATATAGTCTTAAAACTCACCGAAATAGACTCCTGTTCAAATGTTACTGCTAATATAGGTAATTCGTCACTTTTCCAGCTCAAAAGAGAGGTTCTGGTGGCCCTCCTTGAGCCAAACGTCAGACTTAAGCTCACCACACATGGATCTATGAGGGATTACGTTTTTGACTCGATCGGATTTCTAGATCGCACGTGGCGGACCACTTTCAGTTCAACTGTCAGTGGGCCATGATCCGAAATTCCGAGTATATGTAAATGTTCCTGAAATTTTTCCTGATCCGAGGGTGTAATTTGGTCTGATTCTGACGGTCTGGTTGCTTAATACTGATGCGCAAGCGAATGGTGCCAGATCACTATTCCTGATATTTTTATTAGGATGGAAATAGTATTTTTCACACTCCCTCGCTCCGGATCGAAATAAATGACCGTGGGACATCGGTCGGAGATGATTTTTGAGATGATTGTCAAGCCCAGTGGGGCGGTCCTGGTTCCTTAGCTTCGTGTTAATCGGACTCCCGATGTGCGATCTAGACCTCATACGAAGTTTCGTTTCAGTCCCGAGAGCAGACGGGTAATGAGTTCGGTTCTAAACTTTAGGGTAACCTAGAGTCACATGTTTTACAAGTTTTGGGTCTTGCAGATCGTATTTAAAGCGATCCCAACGGATTTCATGGCTAATCGAGTTTGCACTTAGTTAACTTTGTTAAATTTCTAAAGGATTTAATCCTAATTGCTTTCTGGTTGAGATGGTACTTAGGCCTTTGTAGTTTGTATATAAAGTGATCCAAGTTTTACTACTTAGCTAGTTTAAGTTAGTGTCTAGGGCGAAAGTGCTTTGAAAAATTGAAAGCACAAGGTAGTAAAGGGGTGGGATTTGTGAAGGAAATGGGTTCAGAAGCGATTTTAGACTGTGGGGTTCAGTTCTGACGAAATAATAAGGTGTTAGGAGCAACCTATTGCCTAAGGACATCTAATCCCAGGTTGGCAAAAATCCGGGATGTTACAAAGTTACTAATTAATAAGTTAAGTCTAGGTCCTCTCAAAATCAACTTGATCCAACCCAATTTGGATCCTGGTTTTAAATGGGCTTGATTTTAATTTTGGTTTATAATAAAATGGAGCCAAGCTAAATCCAGCCCAAATTCAAGGAAAAAAAAAAAACAGTAATTGAGCATATTGGTCATTGAATGCGCTCCGTTAAAAACTTCCTTATGATCCACCATAATGTTTATTCACCATTCAACCAGTTGATAAGGTCACATAAACCTAGATGAAAAGAAAATAATAATATTATTGATAAAAATAACAAATATCACCTTGATCTAAAACTTTTGTCACCCACAAAAGATTTTTAATTGTCAATAACTAATGTTTCCTGGGATGTGGTCCATTTGAAATTTGTATATGTTTCATTTTTTGGACCATGCCCTATAATAAGCTGGAAAAGCATATGGATGGCGTGTATATACAATGTACATACATAGCTGGTTCTAGGATCGCAGCCAACTCGCGCTCAACACAGGGGAGTGGATTAGGTGTGGTCCGGGCTCAACCGTGTTGTCCTTACCATTGGGCCCACCTTGATTTATGTATTCTATATCCAATTTGTCCATCCATTTTTCCATATCATTTAAGCACGTGAACCCGAAAATGAAGAAGATCCAATTCTCGGGTGGACCATACTATAGGAAATAATGGTGATTGACTATTTGTGTGCCACAAAAGTTTTGGATCAACTTGGATTCGACATAACTATTCCTGTTTGTTGCAGTATGTTCTTCACCTGCAGCTTCAACATGGTTTCCTGAATCACAAGCTTTATCTTCCTCTACAACTTGAACATCATTTCTAGAATCACCTGCTGGATGATCAACTGGCATCTTCTCTTCCCTAGTCATTGAATTCAGAATGGTAGTCCCATCAAGACCCATGTCAGCTTGAAAAGGAATAGAGGGATTTTCGACCAAAGCGCCTATCATGTTGTCGCCATTCCCAACAGGGAACTAATCTCCACTAGCATTAATCTCTTTGTGATTCTCACTGTCTAACAGAGTCGCCTTTTCCTCATTCACAGTGGCAGCACCATTATCGGACAGGCTCATATTCATGCTAGTAATTGACTGAGGCTCTGCTTTGTGGCATTTGTTTGCTCCCTGTTTGTAATTGTTGTTGATTGTACAGATATGGAGACCTACATGTATGGCTTAGGTTTCCTATTCTTTCAACATGCATGCAGGGCTCTCTTTCATCTTCCATAGATTCTATTGCCTCTTTTTCTTATTCTTATATTTGTTAGACAAGAAGAAGTAATAGGTTATAACTACAACTCGCTCGATCAGGTATTCTGACACTACTTTCCTCTCTCCTTGTTGCTTTTCCTTGAATTCTTTCACTCGCCATGTTTGTAACTAACCGAAATAAATAAATGATGATTGTAGATTGGTAGATGAATTAGAAAGTCCTATTCATCAGATGCTTCACTGCATGTGTGGCCCATGGTTTAGGGTTCCAAACTGTTGATATGATGTTCCTCATTGTGGAGGAGGAATGCCCTGTAATATCCCAGGATGTTCCAGACACTTATCTTGGTGGTCTAAAAATGTAGACTGAGTACATTAACACTCCATATTTCATAATGACAAGTCCATATATCAAAGGCTTACATCACTCAGCTACTGTCAAGGCTGGTAGATGAATAGTTTGAATCGGAGAATACCATGGGCCCCTAAGCAGGGAACCCTGTATGTTAGAAAGCGAAGGGCCAGGAAGACCAGCCACACATCTCGTTGAGTCAGCGAGTTTTAAAACTATGATCATGGTCAGGTTACCTATACTGAGCATAAATGCGCAATCTCATGTTTTTTTTTTGCTTCCTAGTTGTTTAAGGATAACAAACAGTGAAGATGTCATGGTTCTTTAAATATGCATGTGGACTGAGTTTTCTGTATTGCCATTATATTCATGTGTGGGAATGTGAAACTTCTGATTCATAAATGTAAATAGGGTTGGGAATGTGAAATGAACACATTTCAAAATCACTAAAATGAATGCAAATGTGGTTGTGAATGTTTTGTAATTCCTATAACAAATTGTAAATGCAAATAGGTTGTGATGGTAAAAACTTATCCATGCACTAATTCATTGACCGACTTTTCCTGATTGCAGCAGATCCTAGACTTTGAAACTAATGTAGACGCTTGTGAAGTGCTGCAGATCAGTGGAGATGCATTCTAAGTGGTTCATAGATTAACCCTTTTTTTTTGTGATTTCTGAGTTTGGTTGCAGGTTTTGTGAAGTGGTTTGTATTAATGGTTTTTTTTTTTTCAAATCAATCGTTACTTTCCTTTTGTGCAATCATTTCTAAACTGATAGCCATCGATGCAGACCTGTCACCACATGTAGGAGTAGTACTTGGGCTTCATGCACTCATTTGTAGCCTGATTCATCAACTCATTTGTGTAACTGATTGACTTTTCCTTATTGCAACAGATCCTAGACTTTTGTAACTAATGCATATGCTTGTGAAGTGATTCATTGACTTATTCTGTGATTACAGTGATGGGTTGCAGGTTTTTGTGAAGTGATGCACATTAATGGTTTTTTTTTTTTCCAAATCAATGGTTACTTTTCTTTCTTGCACTCATTTGTAAACTGATTCATGCACTCATGTGAACTGGATTGTATCATGTGATTGCAGCAGATCCTAATCTAATTTGTCAACTGATTCATAGACTAAACTCCAGACAAATCTGTGATCAGTTGTTTTTACCAGTTGCTGATCTGTTGTTTTTACAAGTTTCTTTCATAATGATCAGTTGTCTCCTCATTTTGGTACCTAATTTGTAAGTCCCATCTTCTATTATTTGTTTATTGCTTTATGATGCTATGGGACCTTACAAGTTGGTTCCTTTGAAAAACAAAAACAAAAACAAAAACAAAAACAAAAAAGGAATGAAGAAGAAGAAGAAGAAAGAAAGAAAAGAAAGGGGGAAAAAGTTAAGATAAAAAGTGGAGTATGTGGATCTTATATGTTAAACTGGCTGGAAAGTTAATATCTTCTTGAGGTTTCTTTTACTGCTCTATTTGTTTAGATGAAGATGAAAGTTTCATGAGTTTTTATGTACTTGAAATCTGCTTCACCTGATTAAATGTTATTTGCCATAGGGATGTTTAATGGGTGTTAGGTATTTTTTTTTTCTGCTTATATTTATCTTTTTGTTGATTGTTAGCTCCAAAAGATTAATGATGAACAGAAGGCCCGGATTCGTAAAACTGAACGCGCTCTTCAAGCGGCGGAGGTGATTTTTTATTTTATTTTATTTTTGTTTTTCTACATGGGTTTTTTATATGGTGTTTTGCTAGATGATGGTGCCGCTGTTTTTTTTTTTTTTTTCCCTCTCCCTTCCTTTCTTAGGAAGAGATGAAGAAGGCAAAACTAGAAGCTACATCAAAGTCTAAGGAGTTGCTGGAGGTAGGGATAGGAATGCAACTGCCCAGATTTTGATGCTTCTTTGTATTGATTTCCTAATATCTAGCTCTTTAAGGGATGTTTCATCAAGCTTACTGTCAGTATCTTCACATGGACGACCGTTAACGTTACGTAATGACCTCGTAACGGTCCAATAACAGATACAGGAAGCATTCATCTTAACTACATCAAATGAAAATTTTCTATACATTGTCTAATTTTTTCAAATTTGTGTCTACTTTATTTATATACTATCTCCACTACAGCCAAAGAAATAGGTTATGTTCATAGGAATGTATCAACTTGTGACCGTAACATTCTCAAGAAGTTCAGTTAACGGTTATAGCATCACTGCCTTATGTGCAGGAATAGTAAAATCGGTAACAGCTGTTGCAAGAAATGCTCACTGATGTGAAGTATAGATTGAGGTGATGTTGTTATCTATTTACTTGTGAAAAAATATCATACCGTTAAAATATATCTTCTCTTTCAATGCTTTATCATTGAAATTTCGGGGTGAAGTCAAGCAAATTTCTCTAATGAAGCCAAAGATTTGTATTTTCAACATTATTGTAATTGTAATTGTAATTGATTGAATGAAGGATTGTACTTGAATGAATGAAGGATTGTAATTGTAATTGATTGAATGAAGGATTGTAATTGAATGAATGAAGGATTGTAATTGTAAATGATTGAATGAAGGATTGTGATTGAATGATTGAATGATTGTAATTGATTGTAATGGAATGAATGAATGATTATGTAGGTGGTAATTGAATGAACAAATAATTATAATTTTTTTTAATGTACGAAATAACTACGGATTAAATCCGTAGCTGTAGTGATTAAATTCGTAGCTGTTGTAACCTATAGCTACAGATACATTTGCTACGGATAATATCCGTAGCTGTTGTAACATATAGCTACGAATTAAATCCGTAGTGGTTGTGATTAAATCCGTAGCTCTTGTAACCTATAGCTACAGATACAATTGCTACGGATTAAATCCGTGGCGTTTGGAACCTATAACTACAGATTTAATCCGTAGCGATAGGTTCCAGACCTATTGTTACTGCACCTACGACGACGGTCGTGCGATGGACTAGAACCGTAGCCATAGGTCTAAGGCTACGGATTTTATCCGTAGCCTTTGCCCATTTTTCTGGTAGTGAAATTTTTGCTCCTCTAACTCCTCGTGTAGGAATGCAGTCTTGACATCCATCTGTTCCAGCTCGAGATCGTATTGGGCAACCAGTACCAACATGAATCTAATGGATACTTGATTAACCACCGGCATGAATATCTCTGTGAAGTCAATTCCTTCTCTCTGAGCATACCCCTTCACTACCAGCTTCACTTTGTATCCATCATGTTTCCTTTTGAATATCCATTTGCATCCGATCACTTTTCGGCCTACTAGAAGCACCACCAGTTCCCATGTGTGATTTTTTTGCAACGAGCCCATCTCATCATCCATAGCCACCTTCCACTTTCTACATTAGGCTCATCAAAAGCCTCCTGAATAGTTGACGAGTCCCCCTCATCTGTAACGAGGGCATATGCAATATTAGAGTCGTCCTTGTATGCTGCCGGTAACCTGCAATCACGCGGTGGGCTCCTTCTCATAGGTGGCTGCTCCACCTGATCATGTACCTCTTTTTGCGCATTTATTTCTATCTGAGTATCATCTGTGTCAATCTCGATGTCTATGACCAGCCTTTCTGGTTCCTCTTTTGTAACATTCCGAATTTTCACTGCCAAAGTTTATACTTGTGCTCGAGAAAACCGATTGTTAATAATGTAAAACTTGGATGCATTAGAAATTACACCTTATTTTTTATTTAAATCGCATTCGGATACATTCATGAAGGTAACATTCACAAGAATAAAATCGACTGGATTGATTATTTCATCAGAGTAAAGAAATTCAATAAATAATCAAATGTTTTCTCAATGGAAGTGTAACGTCCCGGAAAAATTCGTACAAAGACCCGAGTACCACCTCAGGTAGAACAACCCAAGGACTGTATCCTGTTGTATAATTTAGATGGGATTCAGTTAAGTACTAAATAATCGATGGATTAAGCTTGGGCCATCATTTTCACAAATGAGAAGTCAGGAATACCACTGGCTCAATGCCACCTGAAGACCTAGGAGGAATCCTAAGGGCCTGTCGCTCTCGAGAGTACATTGAAACTCGATAACGGACATAAACCACACGTAGAGGGTCTGATAACCGTGAAATTATAGGAAGATATCCGTCCTGCTGGGCTTGACAACCATCGCGGGAATAAAGCCCAGATAGTGTCCAAAAACACCCAACTTGAGCCGTGAGTTATGAGCGTGAGAAACGCGAATATCCTTAGAAAATGAACTGAAACTTATGTGAATTGGGTTGTTCGCTCTCACGCAAAGTTGAAGAATTTAAAACGTTATTTTGTGACCAAACTTCACCCATAAGGAAAGGAAATTTTCCCGCACATATCTGTATAACCGTGGCCCTAATTGAACACGTACGACCGTTGATCTGAGACAGGCTCTCCACGGTCGATCGGCTTATCCGATCGCACCGAAATCATGTCCTGGCATGGATTCATTATTAGGGAGATTACCCTATGACGTAAATGAGTCATGGGCCTCCCTATGAGCCCTGCTCGTCAGAAACTGCTGCCCACGGGTTATAAACCATGTATAAAGTAGCCCTGGGGCTATTTGCATCACATCTGAGGCTATAAATAGCCTTCATTTCACCCTCTCTCTCCCATATCCGAATTTCACAAACCCTAGAGTGAGAGAGAGGAGAAAAGAGATGAAAAGAGGAAAGGGAGAAGGAGAACTTTGGGAGATCGCTACAGAGATCTTCTCTCACGAATCCTCACGCCTAATCACTGCCCCGTTGTGCTACCAAACCTCCTTCGGCTATGGTTCGAGTAAGAAATACCAACTCTAATATCGATGTAGAGCTCAAGGTGTAAGACCTGTACCCTAGATCGTACCGTTCTGTAGGCTTTCGCGATCCTACCGGTCGAATTCCGGCAACCATCGACTCATTCCGACGTTTGCGCACGATCCTACGCCGAGTCCTTCCTACCAGAGGCGGCTCAATCCGAAACTCGTACGTTGGTGACCGTGCCGTCGCCGCGGTTCCAACGCCGCGACTCCCGCACCGAACCGATACCAAGGTGGGAAGATGTCAGTCTGCGTTCACTTCGAAGAAACGCCGCATGTTGCGAATCTCGAGGGAATCTCTACGATGTGTCCCATCAATCCATCAATCAATCAATGTCAAGTCACTCCATACCCCAAGTATAACAACCCATGCCTCCTTTACTCAAAGTCAACTCTCTCTCCCATTTTTCAAGGCCACCCTTACCCATAACATCATCACACCACTCCCTCCATCCCTTATTTCTTTATTTTATTTCTTTCTCTCTCTCATTCTCTCATTCCCTCCGTCTCACACGTCCAAGCCTCTATAAGCAACCCAATCTCCCAAAAAATTTCTAAGTGTGGCCCACCTCCTCATCTTCCATCTCGACCGTCCAATCATCATCCGCACCGTTAAAACCCAAGCAAAGGAGCTAAGGAGGCTTAAGGAGCAAGGAAAAGGCCAATAAATTGGGTGATCAACAGTTAAATTTCTTTTCTTAGGGCCACTTGTTGGTGGGACCCATTTTTGATGTACGAATTGTATCATGTGGGGCCCATAGTGGCGGGGCCCCACCATCACCGTCTTTTGTCTCTTGTCTCTTTCTCTATCTCTCTCTTTCCTTCTTTTCCCCTTGAATGTTGTGGGCCCCACCAAATTATGTTAAATCCACTCCATCCATTAGACGGTGTGGTCCACTGCATTTTAGGTGAAATCCACCCTTCATATATACATATATATGTATCTAGTAGCATATTATATATATATATATATATATATATATATATATATATATGAATATGCATGGTGGGCCACGTTCATGTGGGACCCACCAGGAGGCCCGTGTATACACCGTCCAGCGTCTAAAGACGCTAGACGTGAAGGTGGGTAGCATGGAGTGTTGTGTACTGACATGGGTTTGTACTTTCAAGCTAACACACACACACAAAAAAAAAGGGAGAGTTGGGATGGGCCGCCCATACCGGCCCCACCTTGATGTTTGTACATGATCCAAGCCATCCATCCCAACCCTTGCGTCATTTTAGGTGTTGAACCAAAATCTTAAGGTGATCTGATCATCGGGTGGGCCATACCCTCTAAAACCATGTGAAGACATGCCAGAACCTATAAAAGTACTTGGTGGGACCCACCTGAAGTTTGGATGCAGCTGAAACTCGGTCTGGACGGCTAGACAAGTGGGACATAAAAAAAAGTCGCTGCTGCTGCTATTAACAGCAGCGCAGGCGCTGCCTACAGTTACTGGCGGGCGGACGGGTGTACGGGCTGGGCCTCACGGCCCAGCTGTGGACCCGACCATGGTGCGTTTTGAAAATCTTCACTGTGCATTAGGTGGGCCTCTCCCCTGGCTATGGCCCACCTGAAAATCAACCGTATACGGGACTCAGGTGGGCCACACCGTCAAAAATCATGTGATGACATGCCTAAAACGTATAAAATTATTTGGTGGGGTCTACCTGAAATTTGCATGCTAGTGAAACTTGGTCTGGACCCTCCTACAGGTGGGACACACATAATGTATGGGTTGGATTTGTGAACCACCTCGCGGTGGGACCCCTGATCGTGGGCCCAGGTCACGTGTGACCTTATGAACAGGTTTGATGGCAAATAAATATCACGGTGGGCTCCAGGCCCACCCCAGGTCCAGCGACCTTATAAACAGTTGGGTGGCAAATAAATATTCCAGTGGGCCCACGGTCATGTGGCCTTATCAACAGGTTACATGGGAAGTAAACAATATGTGGGCCCCACGTTCAAAAAATAAAAATAAAATATAAACATTATTTAGGCCCCTGTTTGGGTTGGAAAGTAACCATTTTGTGGGCCCCATTTGAATGATAAATAAATACTGTTTTAGGCCCCAATTTGGATGCAAATAAACATTAAGTTGGGCCCTAGGTTAAGTGAAAAATAAACATTATGGTGGGCCCTGCTTAGGACACTAAATGTATGTGATTTATCTATACCTTCCGTCCCGACGGGACCTAGCATGATGTATGGGTTTCATCCAAACCGACCAATCATTTTTGAGATCTTTTTAGGCCATGTGGTGAGGTCATCTTAACGTATTAGTGGGCCATCCACCGAGGCCCACTTTGGTATGTATAAGGCCTGATATTGAGGCCCACTTGGATATATAAGGCCCTTATGATACAGTCCATTTGATTTACCTAATGCCCAATGGAGTGCAACTATATTCATTGCGACGTATGATTCCCCGCGATGCATATAATGATGTTTATAGAAGGCTATACCATGGGAGCAATGATGGTTTGACGTCCACATTGCATGATCGGTGTCGGTTAAAGGTCCGCACCACCACTCTACCTGAGGCCCACTAGCAGGCCCGTACTCGTAGTGCATTGGCCGTCTAAGCCATCTTCGCTTTGCACAGACCCATCACTTTATATCATGATTAGTATAGATCCATGATTCATGATCATACGCATCATATGTATGCTTGATATGGAGAGTGACTGATCATAGCATATGCCTACGGGCAGATCGTTTATGGGCTCCCTGATATGCAGAGTTGCCCTACATGAGCGCACGGTATGCACAGGATTGATGTATGTCTGGCAGTATGATTCATGCACTTGCATTTATGTGATTGTGATATGCCCTATCGACATCAGGGCCATAGCCTCCATTGATATATCGTGGGTGGCTGGTTGGATACTGAAAAAATATTGTTCTAAACAATTGGGGCGTCATAGATGTCCCTGGGTGAGAGTCCCTGAACCCGATGGTACCAGAGGATGACTCCAACATCGAGACCGAGTGGATATACGAGCGCATGAGGGCCGAATACCAGAAGGCCGTGTCTCCCACTGTGTCGTGGTCGGTTGGAAAGGAGTGGTGGCCTTACTCGTCCGAGAGCAGGGGGCATTACTAGGCTGAGTTTAACCAGCTCGAAAATGGGTTCGCTATCGACGTGCCGGATAGGTATTGGCTGACTATTGGCCAGGCAGATAGTGAGGTTTCTTACGCTCACTTGGACTGTGCTGCTTGGAGAGAGACAGTGTCATTTGGAGTGTACTGAATCCCGGTGATTATCCATACTGAGAACCATAATGATTTGATGCTCTAGTGAGGAGTTGCATTAGTATGAGGATTGGCATGCTTGACTTACATATTGCATCGCATGGCCTTGGTATGGCCGATGACATTCACATCTTGTACTGCATAGCCTTGGTACGGCTGGTTGCATTTACGTACTCATCAGCATGATTCCACATTACTCCGACATTGCATTCTGAGCACGTTCTCACACACTTACACCGCCCTCTAAGCTTTTTATAAGCTTATGCACGATTGATGCGTGTAGGTGACGCCAGGACGCAGTTGTAGTCTCACCATAGTTGGAGCGTGCCGCCAAGCTTTTGGAGTTTTGATATTACCACTATCTTGTATTTCCCTTTATACGCACTCTACTCAAAGTTTTTGTTCATAGTGGATTTTGTGATGGTGTTCTTGTGGTTATTGTTCGTGGGTTATGCTTGTGGTTATGCTTATTACGAATCAACTGATTATTAGAAATCCTCCTTGTAGCATCCCAGGATCGGAACCTGGTATATGGGTGCTGGAGGCCGAGAATGGGATACTTCGGAGGCTGTCAGCGCCGGATTCGGCAATCGGGAATTTTGTGAGCCCGGTTTTCGAGTTCGGGGCGTGACACAAGGATAGTTTTTCATCAACTTAACTAACCAGTTTCATCATTTAGGTGCTCGACATTCCATTTTTGGAAACGTAGAATTTGGATCGAGTCCAAGTCGAGCATACTAACGAAAGGTGTGGACTATAAATACTTAGGTTGCGGTTTATCGATGTTTTCATGACAAATAATGATTTATGTCTATCTTGATTGCTATCGTATTATCTTAAATGTGTTGATTTCGGTATGAGATACACCTATGAACTGATATAAATAAATGATGTACCCTATGTGTTTGTTGAATGTTTAAATGAGTAATAGGAAGTGATTAGTGCTTGCCATGATTTCTAATCTAGGATTCATCATTGTCATATACATGTAAATCTCTCTGTATAAAGAATTGATAAAACATATGTTGTAACTAACGTAGTCTATGTGTTTGATAAATTGTCTAAATGAGAAAATTGTTGATGATTTGTATTTACTACGAGTATTAAGATAGGATTTTGATTGTCTTATGCATATGTATAATTTCCTCTATGAAATCAATTGATAAATGCATGTTGTATTAGCATGGTCTATGTGTTTGATAAAATTGTCTAAATGAGAAAATTGTTGATGATATTATTTCTGATTGTCTTATGCATATGTATAATTTCCTCTATGAAATCAATTGATAAATGCATGTTGTAATAGCATGGTCTATGTGTTTGATGAAATGCCCACATGAGAAATCCACATGGATTGTTTATTGATGCTGGGACAATTATTACATGTGGTTGTTAGCCGCATTTGAGTAGGATTGAGGCTACAAACGTAACCCGGGCAATCGGTAAAAGTCCTTGTTCGAGTGGTCGAATTAGTCTCACCACCTTGGGTAAACTCGATGAATCCTAGTCGCACGACGATTGTCGACAGTGGCTAGGCCACGAGGGGCACTTACGCGCCCCATGTCGATTAAGTCAATGTGCGCCCATACCAATCAAGCTTGCTTAATGAACCGATTGACATATTGTGTGTTTACCATATATGGACATGACTGCTTGAATCTAGGGCACTCCTTACTAATGTAAAGATCCAATTTAACCATGGTACCACGATTCACTACGACTCATGAGTCGGGCATGGTGGTATGGGACATCGTGTCTGAGCTGTCGGTCTACGCTGGGGTGACAAGCCTCCCCTTTGTGACCAATGAGCAACTAACACTTGTGAGCCCGACATGGTGTCACTACGCCAAAATCGTTGATTTGCAACGGACCAAATCTGTCGTAAAACCAAATAAACGTCCGCCGCTTGGTCTGTCGCTGTTTATTGGGTCATTTTTTTTCACCGGATAAAATCTGTCATTTAATCTGCAATTGATAAGGTCCATCGCATCATAGCAATGGATAAAATTCGTCGTAAAAAATATAAAATCCATCGGTAAAATTCAAAAAATTAGTCATCACTAAAAACATTAGTGATGGACAAGGTCCGTTGCTAATATGAGTAAGCGATGGACCTCAAATTCGTTGTTGATTTTCAACGGTCAGAAATTAGCGATGGATAAGGTCCGTCGCTAATATGAGTAAGCGACGGACCTCGAATCCGTCGTTGATTTTCAATTATTCAGAAATTAGTGACGGATTTGGTCCGTCGCTAAAATATCTGTGAATAAAAAAAATATCGAGAAATTATTATTTTTATTTTTTTAATCTTGCACCTGATAGTCATTCAAAAAATAATTCACACTATTGTTTGATAAGAATCCTATTCACAAAATTGGTAACAACTCAATTCATTAAAAGAGGAAATGACCCAAGTGGCCCACTCCAACAAAAATTGACTTTAACCCTCCTAACTTATCACTTCCCCCCCTAAACTAGGACTCATACAAAAGAAATTACCCAGAACTTCAACTGTTGGCTATGCCTTGCCTTGAATTGGCTACTTAGTATCTTCTCTTGTTCAACCTTCTTTTGAGCCCTTCTTACATATATTACAAACAACTAGATTCACTCCATGAAAGGACTAGTTTAGTCAACCCTTCACATATTACAAATAACCAGCTCAAATCCATGAAAGTGAATAGTTTAATCAACTACAACCAATTAACAAAATAAAAGATTAGAATTCATCCTAGCCATTAGAGGTTCAGGTAAGAGCGTTTCTTAACTTCATAGCATTCACTGGGAGAGCACATTACAGTTTGAAAAGATCTTCAGATGTTGGAATCAATACACAACAGCGCAATGCAATTTGCATTTAATGCACTAGTGTCTAACAAAATGACCAAATGAAAGTGTAGGAACTGCGAAATTCCTATTTCCCAACAAGATACACCTACATAATCAGAAGATAGCAGCAACTTGTCAGTGCTTGTAACTGCTTTCAGTTATGAAACTACATCTCTATTACCATTTGGTCCATGAAACCAGACCCAAAAAAATATATTTGATTCCTCCATCCATCCATTCAACCATCATACAGTTATATTCATAAATACATACACATAAATGTATCATACGATTATATACATATGCAGGGATGGACTTGTGTCAGACCATTCATCCAATGCACTCTACCATTATTTGCCCACAAACCAAAAAGAAAATAAAAAAAATTGCCTTTTCTGGACAATCCTACCCATTCTTGACCGTCTTATCAATGAACTTTTCATTCAAGATGAGCCATTGCTAGCCTGTCTTTAGTGTCCATTTATACAAAACTAATTAAACAGGATTGTCCAACAACTGATCTTCTTTTTTTAAAGGTCCATTCCCAATTGGACCTGCTGAACATATGGTTAGGATATCATATGCATATATGATGCATATGGTTAAGAAATAAAACTTTAGAGTGAGAATGGATCTGATTAAATAAAATATCAGAACAATAGAAAATAGATACGTTGGAATTATGCTTCAGGAAGGGCTCCTTTCTTAGATGCGTAATTAGAATATAGTTCTAAACTTTGTGATTCAACTGAAACGCCACTCAGTGAGACACCAAGCCAAGAGAAACTGACTCACGATTGTGACTCGGTCCAGGTCGACAAGGCTTGTTAACTAAGTCAACTCCATGTGATTTGCAGAGACGTTACTCACCTAGTCAACCTTTCTAAAAATAATAAATAAATAAATAAATAAATAAGAGTTAAAAAAAAGGCCAGTGAGTTTCAAGCTCACAAGCTTTTGCAAGGATGCAAAGATCTCTAGCAGTACACTGGCTGTAAAGATGTTAGCATTAGCACTTTGAAATATTTTACCTAACATGCCAATTTTAAATAATTATTACCATTTCAGATAGTTTATTTTAATTATTAAATGTCGAATTGTGTAACACCCTGAAAATCGGGGGTCGAGTATAACTCAACTCCCGAGTTCCAACGCATCACTTATGCAACATAAATAATGATGATTAAATGTTGTCTGTGTTAGTGCAATAAACATGAGTGGAATTATACCAAAACAATAATTCATACTCCAGATCAATTGTATAAAGGCAAGCGGAAGACTGAAACTGTATATACATGTATGTAAAAGATATAAAATCATTTCCTTTTCCAGAGTATGAACCCATCTGAGTCACCATATACATATATTTATTTAATGTTTCAAAAAGTCAAAAATACAGCTAAGAGTGTAATCCCAACAAATCCTGTCGATCCGGCAGTCTAGTCGAAGCCGCCAGCATACTGCATATAAGAGAACTCATCCTGGTCCTCGTCGTAGCCAGGCCCCGCCTCCTGAGTCATCAGCTCATCTAAACCTGAAACAGAGTCTGGTTGGTGTGCGCAACACCGTCCCATAACGTGGGAGTGAGTAGCTAACTCAGTGGAACAATAAGGCATAAGTTATCATGTTATCAATTCAGTCAAGCAGTAATGATAAAGTAGTAAAATCAAACATTCCTAACTACTCTTATTAATGTAAGTATGAATGTAGTCATGATGGATGCCCTCACTGACATACTCCCTAATGCGACACCCTCTTCGTTCGCTGCATGCTTTCATCCCTCAGTGCTCCACATCTTCCAGGCACAGGCAATGCATGATGAGCATGATTACGGAGTTTTTATTAGTCCATTTCAAACAGCAGGATTGGGAAACTAAGGTTGGGAAACTAAGGTACCTCCCTTATATCATTCCCAAACATGATCCATTCTAGGGTCGTCAGTCCTAGACAATCTCATACGATGGTGTGTTTCTAGGTCACTACAAGGGCTGCCAGGGCTATTACACGGAATCATTGCACCACTCCCCCATCACCTTATCAATATAGGCCTAGCCTATACTCTACATACCGTGGCAAAACCCTAAGGCTCACTGCGATTTTAGAGTATGCTCGAGGTCACTACACCGGATACGGTCAGGGCTACCAGGGCTGTTACACGGAATCGTTGCACCACTTCCCCATCACCCATCAAGTAGTATAGGCCGACAGCTCGAATATAGTGTCTCATACCACCATAATCGGCTCACGAGTCAGGTTGCTTACTGGTCACTACGGGGAGGCACGTGGCCCCAGCCTTGGCTGACAGCTCGACTACGGTGTCCCATACCACCATGCCCGGCTCATGAGTCTTAGTGGATCGAGGTACCATGGTTAACAAGATTCCACTAGTAAGTTTGGTACCCTAGGTTCAAGCAGTAGCGACCAAACATAGTGAACATACATTAGACATATCGGGTTCCTTGATGTGTTCAGCTAGCTCGGGCGCACAACAAGTTGAGCGATATGAAGCGCAGAAGCACTTCGTGTGGCCAACCACTATCGCCAACCGAAGTACGACTCAGGTTCGCCAAACACATCTTATGTGGCGAGATGAATCTCAACCACGATCCCAAGTCTGGTACCGAATGTCTGGACTATAGACATAGTCCCAAACTCAATCAATACTCATTTAGAACATGTATAGTAAAGCATAATAGACAAAGTAAATCAAGCATGTTAACAAACATATCATAAAGCATGTTATAAAGCATATTGTAAAACACTATGTAAACAAAAATACAAATACATGTATCTCCTAAGTAAGCGCCTAAAGTAAACAGCCATATGGAGGAGATCATACAGGTCTCTAAGGTAGTTGAGAATCCCATCTCAACACCTATCTAAGGCATTAACATCTAAGCACTTGCTCTCACAAGCATTTTCACAAACACTTAGAATACACAATTTCAACATACATGATGTATGTTAGTAAATCATGCATTAGGGTTATCCTTTCGCCAAGTGAGTATTTTATCCGTGTATATCCTATTCATACAACAAATAATCATGACAAATACACCTCCAAACTTTATACGTATACGGTATTTTATAGAATACACAATTTCAACATACATAGTGTATATAAGCAAACATGTATTATGGGGATTCCTTTCGCCAAATAAGTATTTTATCCATATACCATATATTCATACAACAAATAATCATGGCAAACACATTTCCAAAATTTGTACGTATACGGTATTTCTACGTATACCTAGAGTATGTAAAATTCCATATTCTGCATCTTTAATTGAAACAGGAAACAGAAAGCACTTTGTACATGTGCAATTACATGCAGATCATGAATCTATCATTATCTGACATTGAATGCGTTGAAAACCGTAACCTATACACCTAAAGTCCTCACCTTACACCTTAGGATTGCAACGAATCAGGTAGGTTCGTTAGGCTTCCGTATCCGGCGATTTTGTAGCCTAAAGAGCGAAACCGATTAGCTATTTCATAACCTATAACCATCCCACTCCAAAATAGATTTAGGGTTAGGGTTTCTTATCTTAAAACGGAGTCGGTATCGCCGGGAAAGCGACAAGAAAAGGGTGGTGCAGCCCATGTGGTGACTAGAAACAGTAGCAGGGAGATTCTCCCACAACTCTCAAGCTTTCTCTCTCTTTCTCTCTCTTCTTACTTAGGGTTTATCCCAAATTCGTATGGTTGTGAGAGAGGGTGCTCTAAGGTTCTTATATAGCCTAAAAACTCTCTAAAATAGACTTAAGTTGAAGGTATACTAATGTTATAGCCAAAACGACATTGTTTCAGCTCAACGGAGGACTTCTGGCGGGCCTCCTTGAGCCAAAAGTCGGACTTAAGCTCACCTATCCTAGATCTAGATGAAGTTAAGTTTTCGTTCCAGTAGGGTTTCCAGATCACACATGGCGGACCGGTTTCAGTTCAACGGTCAACGAACTTCGATCAGCAATTTCAAGTACATGTAAATGTTTATGAAATTTTTCCTGATCCGAGGGCGTATTTGGATCAGATTCTGACGGTCTGGTTGCTTATAAAATGTCCGTAAGTAATACGTGCTAGATCACTATTCAAGATATTTATTTTGTAAAGAAAACAAAACTTTTGACACTCCCTCACTCTGGACTCGAGCGAACGGCCGTGGGACACTGTCTGGACTTGATTTCCGAGATGGTTGTCAAGCCCAGTGAGGCGGTCCTAATTCCTTAACTTCGTATTATTCGGACTCTCAATGTGCGGTCTAGACTTGATACGGAGTTTCAATGTGTTCTCGAGAGCAGTCGGGTAATGAGTTTGATCCTAGACTTTAGGGTAACCTAGCGTCAACGAATCTACAAGTTTTGGGTCTTGCAGATCGTATTTAAAGCGATTCCAATGGATTTTATGGCTAATCTAGTTTAACACTTAGTTAACTTTGTTAAATTTCTAAAGGATTTAATCCTAAGTGATTTCTGGTCGAGGTGGTACTCGAGCCACAGTACAGAAATTTTCAAGTCGTTACAAATTGAGTCATGTAAATACTCAGTCGAGTCTTCGAGACGGTTCAAGTTCTACAGTGTCTGAACTACAAATTAGGATGGGGAATCTCAGTCTAATTTGGGAAATAGAAAGTGAGACTGACGTGTTTACTGTGGATGGGAATCCACTTGGTCCTCTTGGTTTATGCTTTTGGAGAACCCATTTTCATGCTTGGTTTAACTCAGGGGTTGGGTCAAAATACTAGTTCATACCAATGTCACCTAAACATCAACCCCTACGTTTCCCATTCCGATTTGTGCTACTTTGAACCACCCGAATTTATGGTTCTACACCTTTATTGTTGATTATTTTGTAATGCAAATTTATATTTACAATGTAGAGATTTTGTACTTTGCTTTATTTGGTAGCATGCATATAATATAATGTTATGCATGCTGCATTTATAATAATAGCATTAATGATTTCACATATAAACTGCAAAAGATGTTTTGGACATCTAAAGAAAAACAGTCAATCATACAAGGAAACTTGATGGTAGAATGATGATGCTCAAAAAACTAGTCACGAGGAATGTTTATGTTTAAAAGCCTTGTAAGGAACTAGAAACAATGACAATTTTAAACAATATAGAAATGCCAAAAAGATTATTAAGAAAGTAGCAAGTGAAGCTAAACTTAAGGCTTACGATCTTTACATTAGATTGAGTACAAGAGAAGGTGAGAAAGATATCTTCAAACTTGCAAAAAAATTGTGAGAGAGGAAGGTTAGGGACCTAAACCATACTTAATGCATTTAGAGTGATAACCAAAGGATACTAGTAAAGGACAATGAGATCAAAGAATGATGGAGAAGCCATTTTAAGAACCTTGTTAAATGTCAACCACTCTGATAGCATAAGTATCTATCCCTAGTGGGGGTGGCTAACAGTGAAGTGTGAACTGACAATGGGGTGTACTAACAAGCTAAACAAAAAAAGGTACAGAAGGAACAATATACTCAAAGGAGACCAATGATACTTCTATAAGATAAGGACATCTAAAGTGAAAGAAGCTTTTCAAAAAAATGAAAACAAGAAAGGCCCTTAGACCAAATGGTATGCCAATTAGAGGTTTGGAAGTATTGGGAGATGCTAGGTTATTTTGATTGACAAAGTTGCTCAACAATATTTTTAGAATGAAGAAAATGCTAGACGAACTGAGGAAAATTAGTGTGGTACCTATTTCTAAGAATAAAAGAGAGATACAAAGCTGCACTAACTATCATGTGATTAGACTTATGAGCCATGCTATGAAACTTTGGGAGAGAGTGATTAAGGACTAAGACATGTGATGGATGTCTTAGAAAATTAGTTAGGTTCCATGCATGGGTACCACTGAAGCTATTTTCCTACTTAAATAATTGATGAAGAAATATGGAAGAGATAGGATCTCCACATGGTCTTTGTTGGCTTAGAGAAAGCATGTGATAGGATACTTAGAGAGCAAGGTATTCCATAATGGTAATGGTGGCCGACCACCTCCATTATTGTTACAACATGAGTTGTACCGGCCATTACAGCTTTTAAAAAAGCAAAAAACTATTTTGGCCACATAACGGAATGTTATGGGACCATTATGGGTCAATTTTTCCATAACGGCCATTAAAATTATCATTATGTAATGGTCGTTATGGAACCATTTTGGGATACCTTGCTAGAGAGTTAATTTCGTGGATGTTGGAAAGAAAGAATTAGCAAAACGAGGGAGCGGTAACAAATATGAGGACCAGTAACGCAGAGAAAAGTGAGTTCCCAATTATTGTAAGCTTGCACCAAGGATCGTTGTTGAGCCCATACCTTTTTGCATTGGTAATGAACAAGTTAATGAGGCATTTACAGGAAGAAATCTAATGTTTTATTTACAAATGACATAGCTTTGATGGACAAGACTAGGGCAGCGTAAACATAGAGCTATATTTATGAAGGGGCTCTTAAAAATTGGTTAAACTAGAATAAAGTATATGGATTGCAATTTTAGTAACAATAGGATTGAAAATAAGAATTAGTTAAGATTGTTAACCTCAAAGACTCCCAAGATGACCACTTTCAAAACCTAGTTCAATAATTAGTGAGTGGAGAGATTGAAAAGGATGTTGCCCATAGGATGTGCCTCGAGAGTTTTAAATGATCGCCAAGTACCATTCAAACTAAAAGGAAGTTTTATAGAATAGCTATAAGACCAACCACGCTTTAGGGAACAAGTTATTGGGCAAGGGAAGGCCCAAAAGGATGTGGATGGAGGTAGTAAGAAAAGACCCGATGACCTATGGTCTAATTGAAGGTATGACCCTTGATAGAGTGGAACGGTGGAATAGGATTCATGTAGGTGATCCTAATTAATTAGGATATGGCTTACATGATGATGACGATGATGACGATTATTTCATATATAAATTGTAATATGAATTTATATATATATATATATATATATATATATATATATATATATATATATATATATATATTACATACACTTAGTATATGTATTGGAATTTGGAGCAACTGACATTATCCCACCCCCATTGTACCATGTATTGGAGGAACTGCTGGTGAATGGATGTTTGGTTTATCCAAAAGGTATCCAGTTTGAAGTTGAAAGGCATAAAAAGTCTCTTCCAAGTTCTTTTACTCAGTCTTCCACTCAAAACAAAATGTTTACTATTGATCCTAGTAGTATCTACTACATACTAGTAACATACGACCAATATTGGGGCACCATACCACAAGCTACAAAATTTCATGTCCCCGTAAACCAATATATATATATATATATCATAAGTTTTTTATTTTCATTTACATTCACAAATACATTCATCATCCATCCAACTATTAACAACATTTACAAAAAATAAAATATATCCAACCAACTCTTAATAATAGTTTGCAACTTAACCTGCTAAGAACCGTCATGCACTGTAATGTCTTACGGCAGAGCGGGTTCTAAGGAGTTACAAGTTGACCCTGACAACAACATATAAATGAAGCGATAAAAATATAAATGATTCAAGATTAATTAAAGGTTTCGAGAACTTACATCCACCTCACTCTTATTGCCAAGTAGTCCTGACAAAAATGCATCCACACTACAAGAAGGGGAAAAAAATAAAAATTGTGGCTGCACCGATACGGTCTAGTATGAATGGCTACCTATGTACCCAATGTTGGAAGATTGGGCTCAAGCCACTACGTAGTTCTTAATATTTAAATCAGAACATTTTATGCATAAGCAAAGAAAAAATCAAAACAAATCATAATAGAAATGTGTACCTTTTGTCACGTATAAGAAGATGAAAAGCTGAAACAAATCACTAGATTAGTCAAGCAAAAATATTAAATAATTCAAGATAAAGATTTAGTCAAATAATATCCAAAATAACCTCAAACACAATCGACATGTCCTGACCAAATTACAAAAATATGTTCTTGACTTAGGAAAAGTTTTAAGTAAACTCCTTTAATATCTATGTTTTCGTCAACACTCTAGGCCAAACGAGAACATCACCCACGTCGCAATCGGCTAACGTCTTCTCAATGTCACCAAATGCATTCACACTGGGAACTTCAACAACATCCAATATAACTTTGATGCAATCTGGAGGGATGCCTGCATTATCTCTAATCAGACGCCCACGTGAAACAAGTCAACTACAAATATCTGTCAAATGACAGATTTGTTCCACCCATAGAAGTGGAGGTGGTGGTGGAGCTGACTCATCATGATGACTTGAGGTATCACCAGATCGATAAAACCCCTACAAGATTTTTTTTATTTTTATTTTCATGGATAAAATAGTAACTATACATTATTCTTTAATTGTTAAAATACCCAAGAACTAGTAGTGCGAGGAGAGCATTGCATTGGTTGAACTAGAGTATTTATTTGATTCTGAACTTCAACCAAATGTTCTCCAATGTTCAATATCATGTTCTTGCACTCGTTGAACTTGTTTTCCAGTTGCTCTTTTAATAACAGTGAACTGACTTAATGGAAGGTACATATACATACAGGTGATGTAAATGGCAACAATACCCATGCAACTATTGTGTTCTCAAATTTTGTGCTATGAGAGCTTTCTATGTTTTGCTTAGCCCGGACATGTGAGTCACTAGCTCACATCTCCCACATTGTAACTGATTCACCACAGTAATCCAGCTCATCAACACGGTGGGAATATGTAAGTCATGGCCCACCTGATAAGTTGCCTAGCATCTACACGGTGGGAAACCAAGTAATGGAAAGCTCTAGCGATCACCATACATAGATGGGAAGACGAATAAGAAGGAAAATGAGAAGAATTTAAGGGAAGAGCATACCCGGAGCTAAGGTCATTTAACAGATACAAAAGTCTTTGCAAGAATCAAAATACAATCTTCTCTCTCTGCGATTCTGGTAGAGAAAAACCAAAAACGGAATATCCTTATATAGAGCTGCGAAATGCATTTTACAAGCACACATGTGAAAGTGAAAAGTCAGAAAATGAAAAAGCTCAGAATTCCACAAATACTAAGATCTCTGACAAAACCAACAAAACCCATCACCCAAACACATGATCTAGAGGTACCCAAACATGAGTTTTTTTTTAATTTGCACCCACTATTTTATATACACATACACAAAGTGCATGTCACACCCCGACTCAGTACCTAGACTCACAACGAACCCGATGGCCGGTTCTGGCCTCAACTGCCTCCGTAGTACCCCATTCTCGGCTCCTGAGGCAGGTTCCGATCCTGGGATCCTACAAGGAGGATTTTCATAACAGTATAATCATTACCAATATGAGCATACCCAAGATCACAGCAAGTACATCTGGAAGTAACAGAGGATACACATCACAAAATCCACTAAGAATTTGAACTTTTACAAGCTTACATAAGGTCCAAAAGGACATACATAAGATAATGGGAAAAGAGAGAAAAAAAGTCAACAACACTGGAGTCCTCAAGCTCAACTCTACTCCACGCTCTGTTGTTACGACGCCTACCTAGGATCTCCTGTATGCATCAATCGTGCATAAGCTTATAGAAGCTTAGAGAGTGGTGTAAGTGTGTGATAATAGTGCTCAGAAGAAGATAGAGAATGCAGAAGGGAGTCATGATCAATACCAATACTACTAGCCTTACCAAGGCTATCATGAATGTAAGAAACTATACCAAGGCAGTACGATAATGCAGGAAGCCATACCAAGGATATATAATGCAATGAGTACTGTAATGCGATAAGTACTGTAATGCAATGAGTACTGGGCGCTATGCCAAGGCGATGCAATATAAGGCTTACACAGCCGATGTAAATACAATGCGAAGTAATGTCAATGTTCATATCCAATCCACATATCAAGTACATTTCCATCATAACGAAATCACCGGGGTCCATTACACTGCTGGATGACTGCCGCTTTACAGACCCCGCACAGTCAAACGAGCGTAAGAGACCTCACTACCCTGCCTACGGACAACCAATCACTAGCAAGGTCCTGAAAGTTGCGAACCCATTCACGAGCTGGTCAGACTCAGCCTAGCAATGCCCCCTTACATTAAGCGAGTAAGGCCACACCCCTATCCAACCGACTACACGACAGTGGGAGTCGCGGCCTAACGGTATGAGGCCCTCGTGTGCTCATATATTTCACCCGGTCATGGCGCTGGAGCAAATCCTTGGTACCATGAAAGTTTTGAGAATTTCACCCATGGGCATCCTATGCACCCGGTATGCTCAAGTAACATTTTCGGTATCCAAACATGGCCATCCACGATGTATTTGTGGAGGCTACAGCCCTAATGAAGCAAGGGCAAAAATGTTTATATGTTATGCAATGTCAGATGCATGAATCACACAATCAACCATGCATCAATTCCAAGCAACCAACGTGCTCAAGAGGGAATACTACGTCCTTCGAAGAAGGTAACCTGCAATGACCAATGGCACAATATGACCATACACATATAGTGGTTCAGTGTTAACCAAGCGTACGATGATGTACATGGGTCATAAAGATGAATTTAATCACATTATATGGCGATATATAATGTAGTACACTCCTCCTATCTAAGAAGGGACCAAGACTAGGTATTTAGACAATATCCGTAAGGAATCTCACCTTTGGTGGGGATCCATTTACCTGGGGTAGCCCACAAGACTGAGTATACAAGCTATGGGTCTAAGTAATGTAGAAATGAGCCTAGCAAGAGTCTAAGATGAGTATCCAATCACTCTTAAATACAACCGGGCCTAGAGGGGTCCATAATGAGGACATTTAACCACCATTCCCCAAAAAAGCATATCAACTATGAACTATATGGATAAAAGGCCCAAGGCCTACATTTAAGATAAAAATAAAGGTAACCACATACATAGATTCCTCATAATAGGCCATAAAAAGATATAATACCACTTTTAACAATATGGGCCCCAAGAGGGAAATTAAGGCCCAAGGCTCAATTCCCAAAGGCCATAGAATCCATGCATTAAGTTGGACTTGCTGGGCAGCCCGCGTACACAATATACGGCCCAAAAAAATAATAAGTTTAAGTTTGGATGAATGGGCCCCGCTACATCAGCCCAATAACTAGCAATTTAAGTAAGCAATTAAGGGTCCAATACTATCCTTATCTCAGGCCACAAGTCCATCAAAATGGTGGAAGTCGGCCCAATGTATGGTTGGGTCAAGCTAGGACGTCCCAACCCAATCTGGGCTCATGGGATGCCCCAAAAATCTGATCTAAGATGGGGTCCTCATGTGATTACTAAAGGTGACCCAAAAGAATGCACTGATTAAGCCCAAAGATTATAAGAAAACACAAGCATGCAACACGTACACAAGTTCTCAATATGGTGGGTCCCATGTCCAATAAAGTTTCAACCATAACAATGTACATTTGAGGCCCCTTGATAAACGTTCGGCCCACTCAGCTTCTTGGGCCTGCTAAAGCCCAGAAATTAGTCAAATAAGTGGGAATGATCTCATGAAGGCCAACAATATTCACAGGGGGCCCCACCAGATGGAGGGTGTGTATACATCAAGAAAAGATCAAGTGGGCCTGCTACTGGATTGTGAATCCAGCAGCAACCCAAGGCAGAGAGTGCCTCCATGATCGGGCGATCCAAGACTTGGATGGCTTGGACCAAATATGTGTTAAGGTAGGTTCCACATATATACACATTGAGCTTAAACAAATGGCCTAAGGTTAATGGTGGGCCTTTAACCATCCATAGAAGAACCCATGGGCCTACCTTAGGACCACCCAGGAGGACATCCAACCTCAAATGGTTCCCAAGAGGTAGCCCGCCACTACTCGAGCATGAAATAAGGCCCAAGGCCTAAGCAATCCATGGCCTAGTGGGCCATACAATAAGCCCAATACTTAGGTAGCATGGTGGGCCCTTAAGCAACGTTTGGGCCCAACCATAAAGGTCATAAATCCATATATTGTGGTGGGCTTCATGGGCAGCCCAGTAATTCATTTACATGGGCAAGTTTCACATTTAACACAAGTGAGTTGGGCCTCACTTTTGGCCCAAGTATAGGGTCAGTTTAGTGGGTAGTCAAGGGCCCAACCTCTTGTGTATTATTACCCCTAAACCCATCACAATAAATAGGAGAGTATAGGCCCAAGATCAATGGGTCTATCCAAAAGAACTGAGTCCACAAGGCCTACTTGCTAACACAAACATGCATATAATATATCACATAATGGGGCCAAAAGAAATGACCCAAACAAAGCCATCCAATTCATACATTATGGTGGACTTGAAGGTAGCTCGTAAGCCCAAGAATACACATGTGCAAGGCCTATACTGGCAGTGTGGGCCTTACCACACCAGCCCAAAGATTTAGCAAGGCCCTCCACAATATATATTTATGTGGGCCTTGCAAGTCAGCCCACAATTAAGCATTTTATGAGGGCATCAAGGCTAATAAATGCACATGATCAGCTTGTAGACGGCCCATTAGGCCCATAAATTAATAAGGTCAGCCCTTACATAATCTTGGGCTCAAGGGATAGGTTTCCAGCACATTAGGCCTATAAAGCTATCAAAAATTCTGGTTAAGGCTAACCCACAAACCACCATAAAGGTGAGCCTCAAAGGGCACTAATTAAGCCCAAAATGTCTAAGGAAGGAGGGAAAAGAGTGTGTGCAACACACCCTTAAATCTAGTGGGCCGACACGGCTCCAAAAGATCAACTATGCACAAATTTGGGCCCCTTACTGGAATTCCAGCCCACCCACTTCCTGGGCCTACTGGAGTCCTGAAATTTATTGAATTTAAATGGGTTACTGACCCATGGTGACCCACACATATCATAGTGGGTCCTACCAGATAAGAAGGGGGATATACAACACTTACTTCAAGTGGGGCATGCCGTTAGAATGAAGGCTCAGTAGCCCAAGGTAGGGGCATCCCATGGTGGGTTGTCCTACGGGCCTGGATATTTGACCCAAAACTGATCCAAATTGCAGGCCACACCACGATCGGTACAGGGACTCGATGACTCTTAAAATTTGTAGGGTGGTCCTTCCATAGGTGGTCCACAACTTCACAAAATTTCAGAATTTTTGGACACCTAGAAATATTTTAATTAATTTAAATAAAACGGTCTGACCTGGAGTCCCAACGTGGTGGGCCAGTCCGGGCCTTGCCACGGTGTGCACAGGGGTCCATTAGACTTGAAATTTGGTAGGTAGATCCTACCATGGCTGGAACACGCCTCACAAAATTTCAAGATTTTATGATACTCAGAAGTATTTTAATTAATTTAAAGAATACAATCTATCTAGGGTGAAATATTGCTGGAATATAACTGTCCTGAATTTGGGCCATCGAATGGGTGGGTTCTGGGCCTCCAAAATTCCTAAAATTTGGACCCAAGGTCCCTCATCAAGTCTACAACAAGGTGGGACCTAGAAATATGGCCCACCTTCTGAGAACATATTTTTTTTAAATTCATTTTTATGGAACTATGCTGTTGGACTACATATCAAAAATTTCTAGCAGCCCACTATATTGGTCCACCCTTTTGGGATGCCCAAGTGGGGTCCATTGGCCCTACAATTTTGTAGGTAGGCCCTATCATGGGTGGGACACCTCTCTACAAAATTTTAGAATTTTTGGGATAGTAAAAGTATTTTATTTAACTCCTACAATTTATGGACAACAAGGTATTTCAAAAAAATTTTGTTGCTGAAACAATGCTGCTGCCTCTGATTTGTGCACCCCATTAGAGTGGGCCCAAGTCTGCCAAATTTTAAGAAAATATAGGACCAATATCCCTACACAAGTATACAACAAGGTGGGGTCCATAAAGGTGGCCCACTACTTCAAAAACAAGCTGATATTTATGTTTTTACAGCAGCAGAATGGCTGGACAGTCCAGAAAAATCTGGACCATCCAACCTTCTTGGCCAACCCTTTTAGGTGATCAAACAGGGACGGATGAGGGTGAAATTTGGGGGACATCTACGTGGGGTCCCCACCTTCAAGAGGCATATATCAAATGGGACCAAACACCTCACCAATCATCCCCAAAATTGGGCTCAAGACAACTCAAAAATCTGTCCAGATAGCTTTTGGACAACGACATAATACTGAATTAAAATAATTATAATCACTATAAAAAGAGGAAATCAATACATGAAAATTATGGTATGGACCACCCCAGTGGGCCCCACAAACATCCAGATGATTCCCATCAATAATTACCATTTACATGTATCCTTTTTGGGTACATTTAGGGCCCCAACGTCCAAGAGTGGACTGTCAAGGACGTTCTCCCTCTTTGGACGGTCTGGATGGTTTCAGGCTGAAAGGTGGGCCACACACATCTTGATTTCAGAGATATAAACAAGGAAAATAAAAGAATCCAGCCACAAGGGAAGGAGCTCCTTGCATGGACCATGCATGCACAAAGGATGGGCTATGAGCCACATCCATGAAGACATGGGGGCAACCACCATCATTTGATTGGCCCCACAAGCTTCAAAATGAAAGGAATGGAAAGAACATCCATGAAATCAAAGAAATCAGAAATTTCTATCTAAGGAACACCCACAAGTTCCTAAGGAAGATGAATGAGAATTTAAGAGCACCCACCTCCAATGGACAAGCTCCAACTCCAAGTGCTAGCTTCTATGCTTCAAGGGAGATGCTTTAATGGTGTAGATGGGGGTTGAGGGTAGGATTGAGGGGAAGATAGGAGGAAGAGTTACTGGAAATGAGGAAAGGTGGAGAGAAATGAGAGAATGAGAAGGAGAGAGAATGGAGAGAGGGGTATAGCAAAGAAATCATTTGTTTTCTTGACTAGGGAAGAGAGTTGTAATCATAACACATGGGGGGGAGAACCCAAGGCTAATGATGGGTTTCTAGAGAATGTAACATACTACGTAGGCTAGGGGTAGGTATGATGGTGCTAGGGTAGGGTAGGTAGGTTGTATAGATAAGGGAGTTAGGTGGGACCCACTCTTGGAAAACGTGCACATAGGTAAAGTGAGCCCCATAACATGGGTCCAAAAATGGTGCGGGCCACAACTTTTGATGGACACGTCGGATTTACGCACGAGATACGACATTGGAACCACGGCGACGATGCAGTCGCAATGGTATAGATCTCGGGTCAATCCGAGTCGGGTTTACATGACCGAACTCAAGGATGACGCAAACACTACCCGATGGTCACGGGTCACCGAAATTTGACTGGTAGGACCGCGAGACTAAGATGAACGAGATGCATACTCACACACGCACATGCACACATGCAGACTCGGTTCGGGTCTCACAGTGCATGCCTACATTGCATTGCCAATGAGTCCCCAAAGGGGGTGTATCTTCAAACCAAAGGGTGTAAATATCAATTCCCAAACAAAGAACAGAAAACCCACATCTGACAAAAAGTGAATGACAACATTGCAACCACAAAGAGTCCACACAGAAGGTGTATCTATCAAAACCAAGGGGGTGTAAATATCATTTCCAAAACCAAGTACACATAAACCCACATCTGACAAAACAAAGTTCATGGCAACATTACAATGACATTGGGGGTGTATTTGGACATTACACTCATCAAGCAAACCATACAAGTTCGGACCATTGGGCATGAAATTGTTGGAAATGGTTGGACATGAAATTGATTTCCATGTGTATGGTATTTTTAGCTATTTGTATGATAAAAAGTAGCTATGGAAATCATTTTCATTATTACATTTTTCCTCAAAAAATGAACAAAATGACTTCTTCCAAAAAGACGAGGGAAAGAAAAAAAAAATTCCATGCACATTTCCTCTCTTTATTGGGGTCACCAACTGACTGTTAAAGGCTCTTTTTCTTTTTGACTTTCGACACTAAAAAGAACTACCACCCAAACAATGGAAAAATCAATTTCAATGGAAAATTTAGTAGCAAAACAAACAGTAGACTGTGTACTCGTTTACCCAGTTTTACACTTCTTTTTTTTTTTTTTTTTTTTTTTTCAGTAAAGGTTTTCAATATCCACATTTTGAAGTTTTCCTATCCAAACAAGCTCATCAAATGCTTTTGTCATAATTCACCTCAGAAAGGCAGCTTTAACATCAACCTATGTAGGTTGACAAAAATAAGCCTGGGTCTTGAAAAAGGGTGCCAAAAAACATCAGCCATCATATATACAGAGGCTGTTTTTCACGTTTTCGCCATCTTAAATGTAACTGGTATTTGTCACTACCCATTTTGAAGACGTGAGGTTTAAGCCTATGTTACCTTTGCATGAATTGGAGTTTATCCCATCAAAAGATAGAAGTGGAAACAACCAACCAACAAATGTACATGCTAGAAGAAAGAATGTCTATGTTTACAACACAATCCAGTTAGATGATACAAAGAAATCATATAGACTAGCCTAAAAAACCAAGCAAGTTTCAAGTCCCATGATTTCTATTTCCTTACAATTTCATAGTTGTGATCAGTTTATAAGGTGGTAGTGCACTTGTGCAACTGTCCCAGGCAGAGTGGCATGATCTCGTGATGTGTAAAAACAGATGGGTTTATGCAAGTCAATACAGTGTGTCGTGTTTGCTATTTTACCTTCTAAATCTCATCATGTACGACAACATTTTCTGCTGCATATTACAAAACACGGCAACAACTACGAGGTGAGAATATTTGGCAATATGACTGAGCAAGATTTTCCATGCAAGCTGATCTTGTGATCTTTAGAAGTTATTAATGAGAACTGAAATGGGTATACATAGTGACAAATCTCGTTCTCTGCCATTTCTTAAGAGATTTTCAGATTTTGATATTTTTCTCACAATATTAAGAGGAAAATCTCGTTGAAATCAAATATTTAAATTTTAAAAATGTTTATTATAAACTACTAAAATAATTTAAAACTCAAATATAGAAGTATAAGCTGAATTATTTTAACTTCTAGACAATTTTCCTGTTAAAATCACGGTAGTTAAAAACTGCCGAGATTTTGAAAATCTGACAATATTATCATGAAAATATCATTTAATCAAAATTCCACAATAATATTGCGAGATTTTGGGGGTGTATCTCGCAATATTAGACATAAACCAAGTCCAAATTCAACATTACAAGTTCAAAAAGGGGTGTATCTATCAAAACCAAGGGGCTGAAAATATCAATTCCCATAACAATTACACATACACCCAACACCCAAAAATCAGGGGGTTTCCAATCATGGGGGTTCCGAATCTAGGGGGTTTCCAATCATGGCGCTGGGAGAGAGAGATTGAGAGATGAATGAAAAGGGAAAAAAAAAAAGAAGATGAATGAACGTTCCAGCATTTTGATGGAAATGCATGCAAGATATTTGGTAAGGATAGTAAGGAGAAGAAAAGGAAGAGATGGATTAGAGAAATCTGTTGTAATACAATTCGAGGGAGGGATGAAATAGGAAAGTAGAATATACCTCAGTGGAGGTGAAACGGAACGCAGGGCCTTCCGTTTAAAGGTGATGGTCGATGGACAATGACGCTCCAATGGCCCTGGGAGGATTTCTCGATGGAAGATGAGGGAAAAGTGGAAGAGAGGGAAAAGAGGAGTGGGCCTGGGATGGTTTTCCTCTTTTAAATAAGATAAAATTTTCAAATCCATATATTGTTAGTTTACCATGATTTATAACACAATCTCTATTAACGGTCGTACATGCATGGGACCATTTTCTGAATGGTTAAGATTTTTTTACATAATAAAATTATAAATATTTACTATTTACACCTAGACTAATTATTTGGATGGTCTGGATAACTCTGTATCTTAGCCACTATTGTTATGGACGAGTCACCACTATTTTACATAAAATACATGACTCACAATGCAAAACCTTGGATTCAAAACGGTAAGTTGACGTTTGGACCTGGCATCGCTCTATGGGCCCCACTATGATAGATTTGTTTCATCCACGCTGTCCATCCATTTCACGACATCATTTTGTATAAGATCCCCAAAAACTAGATTGAAATAAATCTTGGGTGGACCACATAATCAGAAAACATTATTGGTTGGACGTACATGGGTCCACTGGAGCTTTGGATTTAAATCTTGGGTGGACCACATAATCAAAAATAATAAGGGAAAACACAAATATCAACTTTATCTAAAACTTTCGTGGCCTTTAGAAGTTTTTAATGGTGGCCTTCACTGGCCAACTATTTTCTATGTTGGGGTCCACCAGAGCTTTGGATTTAACTCGTTCTTTGGATATTGCCTTAAAATGATCTCTCCAAATGGATGGAATGTGTGGATACAAAATGTACATCATGGTGGGGCCTACGGAGCTTGCTGACATCACTTCAGTAGCTAGTCTCCCCCAGCACCAGCCCCTTGGCTGGTGGTCGGTGCTCTGTGGGCCCCACCATAAGGTATGTATTTCATCCATTACATTCATTCATTTTTAAATATCATTTTAGGAATTTATTCCAAAAATGAGAGGTATATAAATCTCAGGTGGACCACACCACATGAAAACAATAGTGATTGGATATCCATCATTAGAATCCTCCTAAGGCCCACTGTACTGTTTATTTGACATCCAATCTGTTTATTAGGTCATATAGGCCTAGATGAAGGGGAAAAACAAAAATCATCTGGACCTAAAACTTTTATGGCCCCCGAAACGTTTTTAATGGTTGACGCTCATTCAACACTGTTTCCTGTAATATGGTCCATTTCAGATTGGGATATACCTCATTTTTGGTCTCATGCCATAAGATGATCTTTAAAAATTGATGGATGGCATGGATGAAACACATACATCATGGTGGGGCCCACAGAGCACCGACCACCAGCCATTGGCGGGTGCCAAGGGGAGTAACCAATTTGTTCTCCTTATTTGTAGCGTGGTCCATTTAATCTTTGGATATGATTCATTTTTTGGATAATTCTCTAAAATGATCTTGAAAAATGGATGAATGATGTGGATTGATTCCAAATTTTCAGTAAATCCAAAACTCAAGTGGACCATGCCACATGAAACAGTGTGGAATAATGATTTCCATGTTGATACCTTCCTTGGGCCCACAGTAATGTTTATTTGCCATCCAACCTGTTCATAATATCAAAAATATATGAATGAAGATAAAACAAAAACATCAGCTTGATCCAAAACTTCTATGGCCTCCAAGAAATTTTCAATGGTAGAGGTTCAATCACACTATATTCCTTTGGTTTGGTCCACTTGAGCTTTGGATATGCTTCCTTTTTGTTCTTTAGACCTCAAATTATCTGTTAACATGGATGAATGGAGTGGATAAAATAAATAAATAGTTATGGACCCAACAGAGTTTACTCTGGTAAGGGTAATGAGTAACTCACCTAAATATAGTAGAGGGGTTTCCTTGAAACATTCATAATCATATATTGGGCCTGCCTAAATGTGATTCACATATCCAACGCACTCATTATGTGTGTCCCACTTGGACGAGGTGTGTGCCCCACCAAGTGCTTTTATATTTTTTAGGATGTCTTCACATGGTTTTAGATGGTATGGCCCACTTGAGTTTCGTATATGGATGATTTTTGAGATATCTCATAACCTAAAGGGGACACATCAAATGCATGGTGTTGATGTTTGACACACATCATGATAGGGCCCACAAAACTTACTAACATCAATTCTTAGGTTCTCACGATGTCAATAAGTTGGGTCATAATTTTGACCAAAATATTTGGCCCATTTTACATGTCTGGTCCATTCACTCTACTCTACTGATCAATACCCACAATTTGACTAGTTACTCGCCTCGATCAAGCTACATATGAGGAAGATATTGGGCATACAAGATTGATCAACAATTTGAGTGAAATTTGATTTAAATGGTTAAAGGTTCAATTAGTGGATATGCCTAATAATTTATTAAGGAATATTTTTTATTTCACAGATAAATTTCAATTTCTATTTAAAAATAACATTTTTTTTTCAAAATGTATATTTTTTTTATCATTAATTTTTCTTTGAAAACTTTTAACAAAATATCATTTTTATTATAAAATATTTCAAAAAAATTAAAATACAAATTCTGAATTTTTATTTTCAAAATCTCAAAAAAATCCCAAATTTTAAATTTTTTTTCCCAAAAATTCCAAAATGCCGATCTTTTTCTTTAAAAGCATCATTTTGTTTTCAACTTTTCAATTTTCTTTTTTAAAATGATATTTTTTTTTTCAAAATCTCAGTGCTTTTATAAAATATTATGGTGGGGCCTACATTGTGAAAATTTTCACATTTTTTAAAATATTTTTAATTTTCTTTTTCAGGATATTATTTTTTTCTAAAAATCAAATGCTTTTTTTTAAAAAAAAAAAAAAAATTATCAACTTTATTCAAAATTCTTTTTTTTTTTCCCCACAAAATAGATTTTTATTAAATCACTATTTTTATTTTTTCAAAATCTAATTTTTTTCCTCAAACATTGTTAAATTTTTTAAACTTCTCAATATTCCTTTTCATGTGATATTACAAATCATTTAAATATTGATTTTAAATTAAAAAATAAAAATAAAAATTTCACTTGTTTGATATAAAATAAATAAATTTTCTTTTTACATTCAATCAATTGTCAAAAAATAATCTTAGATACATATATGTACAATTAAACTATTGAAATTCTATTAAAAAACAATTATTAGACTACAAAAAGAAAAAAAAAAACCCTTAATTTTCCACCATATTCCTAAAAATATGAAAAAAATTAATGTTAATTCAAAAGTCCTTTTACGATGGACCATGATCCGTCGCCATTTGGTATTTTGGGCGGGAATTTGCAACTGTTTATATTCCATCACAAAATCAAAGTTTGCGACGGATTTCGTCCATCGCCTAGTTACAACGAACAAAAATCTATCGTAAATGCGTCGTAAATTAGATTTTAGCAACGGATTTTGGTCCGTCGCTAAATTCAGCGACGTTCGGACTATGGATTTTCAAGAAAGATGGGTGTAGCGACGGACTTTTTCCATTAGCGACGGAGTAAATCTGTCGTTAAACCAAGATTCGTCCGTCGCAAAAATTCGTTCCAAATTGGTACTTTTGGCGTAGTGTGGTATGGGACCCGTGTCCAAGTTGTTGGCCTATGCTGGGGTGACGAGCCTCCCTGTAGTGACCACGAGCACAACTTCTTGCAACTTGCCTATCGCATGTGTTTGACTAGGAGTGACGAACCTACAACTTGCTTATCGTATGTGTTTAACTAGGAGTGACGAATTTAGATGAATGTATAAAATAGGAGTAGGACCACTGTGGTTGTCCAATGCCAAATGTTTAATTTGGGTCAATGATATAAAGAGAGGTACCCTAGCTTTCCAAACTTACTATATGAATGAGCTGAATTAATGACTTAGCTGACATGACCATGCATCGTACTGCATTAGTTAGGATGTGCCAAAAAGGCGTTGGAGTTGCACCGTTTGAGGAAGTGTTGTCATATGCGAAATAGGCTGTCGGAGTGGCGTGTGAGGGAGCATTGATGGGTGAGGGCATGTATCATAACTTACACTCCATTTCTGCATTAACAAGAGTAGTTAGGAAGTGATTGTTATGATTGCCTTATCGTTACTATGAGACCTGTATCCTAGCCCGTACTGTTCCGTAGGCCTCTGTGGTCATCCCAGTCGAATTCCAATGACCTGCGATCTGTTATCGGCGATTACACGCGATCCTGAGTCGTGTCCCGTATATCAGAGTCAGCTCGACTCGAAATTTGTACCCTTGCGACCGCACCATCACTGCGGTTCCGACGTCGCCTCTGGCGTGCCGAGGCGATACTCGAGCCAAGAGATGTGGGCCCGCATTCAGTTCGAGAAAAATGTCGGGCGTTGCAAATATCGAGGGAATCTCTGCGACACATCACATCAATCCAGCAATCAAATGTCAAGTACAACACTCATCCCCAAGTACAACCACCTACCCCAAATTCAACTCTCTCTCTTACAACCAAGTACACCCATCCATCACTCACCATCCCTCTCCCATCACTTCTCTCCCATCACCTCTCTCTCTCTCTCTCATTCTCCAACCAACCCTCGTCCAAGCAAGCTCCATGAGAGAGCTTTGTGTGGCCCACTTCCTATCTCTCATCCCCACCCTCCAAAACCAATCTCGACAGTTGAATCTCATCCATTGGAGCTCTATAATGGGTTGATGGAAGGAGGAGTCCAAGAAGATCAAAGGTGGGTGATTTCGTTTGGTTTAATGATTTGAGGGCCCACTTATGGTGGGACCCATCTTGATGTATGATTGGTATCAAAGAGGGGCCCATAGTGGAGGGGTTCATCCGTTACTCCGATTTCTCTCTCTCTCTCTCTCTCTCTCTCTCTCTCTCTCTCTCTCTCTCTCTTTTTTGGAGATGATGTGTCATGCCCCAAACTCGGAAACCGGGTTCACAAAATTCCCGATCGCTAAATCCGGTGCCAACAGCCTCCGTAGTACCCCATTCTCGGCTCCCAACGCTCATACACCAAATCCCAATCCTGGGATCCTATAAAGAGGATTTTTAACATAAATTTGTCTCATAAGAAGCATAACCACAAGTATACCCAGATCACAAGAACAACATCATCATCACATATCTACTAATATAATCATTTAAGTACAATGCTGAAAGAGAAATACAAAATAGAAATATCAAAGAAAACTCCAGGAGCACAACCGCACGCTCCTACCTCAGTTCGGCTGCATCATAATGTCACCTACACGCATCTATCGTGCCTAAGCTTATAGAAAGCTTAGAGGATAGTGTAAGTGTGTGAGCAGTATATACGTGCTCAAAATATGATATCAGAGTAAACAGAGATACTATTAAGTCCACGAACCATACAATATCAGAGTAAGCAGAAATATTGACAAGTCCATGAGTCATACAATATCAGAATACTCAATACAAATCAGTTATGCAAATGAGGAGTTCAAGAGAGCCAAATATTAGATGCCGAGGGTACAATGCAATATGCGGTGCGAATGACCATGTAGGAGTGTGAAGTCGGGATGATAGTACGTAGTATCGCAGGCTATGGGGTCCATCACAAGGGACTTCTATCCAAACTAGTCCCATACCTAAATTTGGATAGTCAGACTCAATGTGGTAAACCCCTGATCTTAAGTTAGTCGCGCGCCCCAACTAAGATCCTGGCTATTGCGAAGGTACATGTAACAAATAATTGCGCACCACTAGCCCGAGTGGATAGTGAATGAATGAATGAATGAGTATGCAACTCCTGCTTAATAAGTCCACATATCAATATTGTATATCTCTAGGATCATCACCGGGGTCTATTACACTCAACGCCAGCTTGCCACCCCTATCCGAGCACACAACTGGGTAAGTGGAAGAGACCTCACTATCTGCCTACTAATATCGGGCCCGGCTGGTCGATAGCGGACCCATTCCTCAAGCTGGTCAAACTCAACCAAGATATTGCCCTCTCACTCAGGTGGGTAAGGTAACACCCCTTCCAAACAGACCACAACACAGTGGGAGATGCGGCCTACTGGTACAAGGCCCTTATACACTCATATATATCTACGCAGTCTAAATGTTGGGGCGTCCTCTGGTACCAAGAGGGTTTAGGGATTTTCACCCAGGGCCATCTATGGCAACTCGATGCTAATAACAGATTTCCAATGTCTCATCTGGCCATCCACGATATGCCTATGGAGGCTATGGCCCTGATGTCGCTAAGGCGTACAGTAATCACAACACACAATGTAAGATGCGTAGTCATATAATCCAGTCATGCATCAATCCTGCGCATACCATGTGCTCATGAGAGACAACCTCCGCCTATCAGGGAGTCTCATAATAACCTGCCCAATGACATATGCAGTGATCAACCACATCTCATAACAAACATGCAGATGATGCGTACGGGCATGTATCATGATGTTATGTTGTCACCTACTCATAATCGGTATTGACAATTGGCCTCGATAATCAGCACCGGCCTTGATAATCAGTATCAGCCACAACAATTGACCTCAATAATCGAACTCGGCCTCAATAATTAGAATCGGTAATCGACCTTGGTAATCGGCCTCAATAATCAAAATCGGTAATCGACCTCGATAATCAGCCTCGACAATCGGCCTATACAATCGGAATCAGCCTCGACAATCAGAATCGGCCTCGATAATCAACCTCGACAATCGGAATCGGCCTTAACAATCAGAATCAGCCTCGATAATCGGCCTCGACAATCGGAATCCACCTCAACAATCGGAATCATCCTCGACAATCGGCCTTGATAATTGGAATTGGCCTCGACAATCGAAATCAGCCTTAACAATAATAATCGGCTGCGATAATCGGAATCAGCCTCGATAATCGGAATCAGCCTCGACAATCAAAATCGGAATTGGCCTCAACATTTGACCTCGACAATCGGAATCAGCTTTGACAATCAAAATTGGCCTCGATAATCGGAATCTGCCTTAACAATCAGAATCGGCCTCGATAATCGGAATCGGCCTTGATAATCAGAATCGACCTCGATAATCGGAATCGGCCTCGACAATCAGAATTAACCTTGGCAATCAGAATCGGCCTCGATAATTGGAATCGGCCTCAACAATCAGCCTCGACAATCGGAATCGGCCTCGACAATCGGAATCGACCTTGACAATTAGAATCGACCTCGATAATCGGAATCGGCCTCGCTAAATGGGCCATAAATACACAATAGGTAGGCCCTGCACATAGGCCTTAAATACATTAAGTGGGCCGCATCAATGAGTCGTGCCAATGGTCCTCATATACATCAAGTGGGCTGCATCAATGAGCCATGCCAATGGACCTCATATGCAACACATCAAGGTGGGCCTTGCACATATCAAATGGGCCCCAACAGATGGACAGTGCGCTTGCTATACACACATCAAGGTGGGCCACATAAGTGGATGGCATAGATGAAATAAGTACAACATGGTAGGCCCTACGAATACACAATAGGTGGGCCCACCATCCAGCAAGTTGGATGGTGCAAGTCAAACATATACATTACAGTTGGCCCCATAGCACGTCCAGATGGACAGTGCTGAAATATAATACATACATTAGGATGGGTCCCACCCCAAAAAATAGATGGACGGCGTGAATATACATGAGGTGGGTTACCACCGTCTTGGGGCAGATGGATGAATAGTCAAAGTGGAGTCCACCGTCCAACAAACTGGACAAACGGTGGATATAAAATATATACACTAAGGTGGGTCTCATTTATTAGGGATGGATGGTACGAATATACATCATATGGGCCCCACGTCCCAGCCCATGTACAGCATGGGAAAGACACATACATCAGGGAGTCCCATGTGGATGGGGTCCACGTCCCAGCAAGTGGACAGACGGTTGGGATAAAACACATAAATCATGGTGGTTCCGGGGGCATCCATTTGATGGACGGATTGGATATACAACCCACACGTAAGGTGGGTCCCACCGATTGGACGGTGTGGATATGAAACACATACATAATGGGCACCACCATCCACTGCTGGACGATGTGCATACAAAACATAAATCATGGTAGGGTCCACATGGGTGGACGGTCCAACTGAAGAACAGATGGACGGCATGGAATAGGACCCACAAAACTTGCTGACTTCACAGCAACTGCCAGCTGCGTGGGTCCCACAGAACTCATTGACATCACTACAACAGCTGTATAGCTGGAGTGATGTACGCCAGCCGTCCCACTTCACAAGGTGGGTCCACACGTGGGACGGTGTAGGTAAAACACTTTCATTAGTGGGTCCCACGTGGGGCCCACCATAACATTTATTTTCCATCCCATCTGTACATAAGGTCACAGGGACCTGGACTAAAAGGAAAAACAAATTTCATATAGGTCCAAAACTTCTATGGCCCAAAAAGGGTTTCAATGGTGGACGTTCAATCTACACTGATTTCTACAGTGGTCCACCTGATAAATAGCGTGGATATAAAATACATCAATGGTGGGTCCCACCGTCCAGCCATCTGGATGGTGTGGATAAGACCCAAACATCACAGTAGCCCTCACAGTAAGTGCTTTTATATGTTAAGCATGTCTTCACATGATTTAAGATTCCGATGTCGTGAACAGCTGATTTTTGGGGTGACCCACTGATTAAAGGGGGCCCATCAAATGCACAGTGTAGATGTACAACATACATCGTGGTAGGGCCTGTGGTGGGGCCCACTGTCCCCCTTCAAACAAGCAGTAAAGACATTGTTTTCTGCAGCGTCCGGAGGACGCTAGCAGCAATAACGTCCCATATGTATATATTATTATTATTATTATTATTTATTTATTTATTTTTGTGAGGTTTTTCATAGGTGGGGCCCATATCAGGGGGATCCATGCAGACTATTCGTCTCTTGGACTCGTAATAGGTCTAATGAGTCCAATATGCAGTATTTTTCGGTGTGTAGAAACATCACAGCGGGCCCTAACAGTTTACATCGTCCAAACCATTGTTCTCTACAATATGACTCGTCAGAGATTCGGTTTGGCTTCATTTTTCTGGTTCAATGCCTAAAATGAGCAAGGAAATTGAGTGGACGTTGTGGATCAAACACATATGTCACGGTGGGTCCCACCGCCCTAGCTGGACAGTGAGGACACCACACATGCAGGGTCTCACCATCCTAAGACGGTAAGACAAAACACATATATTACGGTGATTCCCACCATCCATGTGCTGATCGGTGGGATGTAACACATACATCCGTGGGTCCCACGTCCACAGATGGATGGTGAGGGTTAAACCCATTCATCATAGTGGTGTCACGTGGGTGGGCCACCAAGGTTTCGATCAAGCTGTTATTTGTGTTCTTCCCTACATCCAAGCGGTCCTGCTGGACTGATAGTGGGCCGGCCAGACGTCCAGTGTTCTGGACAGCTAGATTATCCCACCAGCTGGATGGTCTAGATCACCCCAAACACTCATCAGGTGGCCACAAAAAAAAAATAAGCGAGGGAGAGAGAAATCGGTGAAGATGGGAGGGACCCCACCACTATGGGTCCCTCTAAATACAATACATTCATCGAGTGGTTCCCATTACAAGTGGGCCCTAAATCCAAAAAAAAAAAAGATGATGAACAACCACCTCAAGATCTCTTCTTCCTTCTTCCGCCTATAGCTTTTAGAGCTCTAAGGGAATGATTTCAACGGTTAAGATGAAACTTTGATGGTGGAGATGGGAGGTAGGAAGGTGGGCCACACTAGCTTCTCCCTGGAACCCATGGACGTTGGGTGCTTGGGTTGCTTGGGAGAATGAGAGAGATGAGTGAGAGAGAGAGATGATGTAAGGGATGAGTGATGGGTGAGTGATGGGTGTGTAAGAGATGGGATGAAAAGGTTGACTTTGGGGATGGTGTTGTGTACTTAGGGATGGGATAGGGTACTTGACTTGATGGGTTGTGTACTTTGATTGATTGATGGGATTGATTTGACATTTAGTAGAGATTCTCTTCCGTGGCATTTTCCTCAAACTGAACGTGAGCCCACATCTCCTGGCCCGGGTAACGCCTCAGCGCGCGAGACGCGGCATCGGAACTGCGGCGATGGAGCGCTCGCAAGGGTACAAGTTTGGAGTCGAGCTGACTCTTATATACGGGACACGACTGAAGATCACGCCCAAACGCCGATAACAGATCACGGGTTGCCGAAATTCGACAGAGAGGACTGCAGAGGCATACAGAACGATACGGGCTAGGATACGGGTCTCACATGATGTGGCCCACCTAATCAGCAAACCCATGCCATCTAGTCGTCCATCTGGACGTACTAGGTAAGGCCGACCTTGATGTATGGGTTTTATCAACACCATCCATCTGACGGTGGACCCATCCATGTGGGTGGCACCTTGATGTTTATATGTTATCCACCCCATCGATGCATGAGACATGGGGTCCACATTGATGACGCGCTGAGCTCAGCACATGGGACCACTGTGATGTATCTGTTGATCCCAGCCGTCCATTATCTAGACGGTGGGCTAGCGGCAACCAGCTGTTGTAGGATGCTAGCAAGTTCTATGGGTCGATCATGAGATATGTGTTTTATCTAGCTGTCCATTCATTTGCATGGGACCCACCCCACACGTGTGATACGTGTGAGGGTGGGGCCCACTGATGTATGTGCTTTATATCCGGCTGTCCGTCTAGCCGGGGTGGGACGGCGGGCAACGTGATGAATGTATTGTATCCAGTCGTCCATCTGGACGCTGGACGTTTCAATCCTACAATACATATACATATACATATATATATATATATATTATATATATCATGTGTGGGCCACACCACGTGGACCCACATGAGGCATCCCATCCACACCGTCCATCCTTGGCCATGGGCCAGGGACTGAAGCAGATCCAAACCTCTGGTGGGCCACCACGTGGACCACACGAGGATGTATGTGTTGTATCTGCACCGTCCATCTGGACGGTGCCCAGTACAGTCCTACCATGAGGTGTGTGTTTCATACTGTCGTGCATCCGTTTTGAGGGTGGGCCACTATGGTGTGCGTGATTCTTAGCCGTCCATCTGGACGGTCTGGGTGGAAGACACCACAATATATGTATATATATATATATATATAATATTATATTATGATGGGTCCCACGTGGGACCCACCTGGTATGGGAAACAGATTGGCTGGGTGCCTCAACCAGCCATACAGCTGGTGTATGTGGGACTGCCACGTGTGGTATGTGGTAGATCCAAACCGTCCGTCCCATGGTGGACCACCCTGATGTATTTATTCCATCTACACCGTCCGAATGGTGATGAACGGTGCTAGACAATGGCTGGATGATGCTGATTCACATAGGTAATGTTTGGACGGTTCTAATTTACATAGTCAATGTTTGGGTGGCGCTGATCATCATTAGGGTGTCATCTGCCCCATGGAATGATGTGTACAGTGATACACATGTTGCATCTGCAACTATTGAAATGATTTTAGATGTAATCCAAGCTTCCATTTGTGAGGCCCACCTTGATGTATTTTGTGGGCCATTCGAGAGGCCTACTTTGATATACTTGTGGCCCATCTGTGAGGCCCACCTAGATATATTTGTAGCCCATCTATGAGGCCCATTAGTGCAGCCCATTGATGTAGCCCACTTGATGTGTATGAGGCCCATTAGTGTGGCTCATTGATGCAGCCCATTTGATGTGTATGAGGCACATTAGTGCGGCCCATTGATGCAGCCCACTTGATGTATTTAAGGCCATTAGTGTGGCCCATTGATGCAACCCACTTGATATGTATGAGGCCCATTAGTGCGGCCCATTGATGCAACCCACTTGATGCGTTTGAGGCCCATGGGCAAGGCCTGATGCGATGTGAATATGGCCCATATGTTGAGGCTCATTGAGATGTATTTCCGACCCATGTGATGTGGCCCACTTGATGTATGAGACCCTTGTGTGAGGCCATGAGCCCACTATATGTTTGACCCTATGTGGGCCACTCCATGGGGGCAATGTTGGTTGAATGTCCACATTGATGGGCAGTGATGGTTAAATGTCCACATTATGACCTTCCCTTAGACCTGGTTAGGCCCATCTCAACATTCTCTAGTGGGTTAACCAAAATGAATGGGCCCCATTGATATTGCCTGGTCTATTGCTGGCTGTCCATCCATGGATCCCGCCTTTCGTAGAGGCCAATTTTGATTATTGAGGCCGATTCTGATTATTGAGGCCGATTCTAGTTATCGTGGCCGATTCCGATTATCGAGGTCGATTCTGTTTGTCAAGGCCGATTTCGATTGTTGAGGCCGATTATCAAGGCCAATTCTGATTATCTAGGCCGATTTCAATTGTCGAGGCCAATTCTGACTGTCGAGGCCAATTTCGATTGTTGAGGCCAATTCCGATTATCAAGGCCGATTTCGATTATCAAGGTCGATTCCGATTGTCGAGATCGATTCTGATTGTTGAGGCCGATCATCGAGGCCGATTCCGATTATTGAGGTCAATTCTGATTATCGAGGTCGATTCTAATTGTTGAGGCCGATTCCAATTGTTGAGGCCGATTCCGATTGTCGAGGTCAGATATCGTTGCCGATTACCGAGGTTGATCGTTGAGGCCCAATGTGATCTATATGCAACCCGTGTCTAAGGCCCAATGTGATGTATATGAGGCCTATGTGAGGAGGTCCATTGTGGTGCATTTGAGGGTCAAGCGATGAAGCCCATTGTGATGTATATTAAGCCCATGTGAGAGGCCCATCGTGATGTGTATTAAGCTCTTAAGTGGGGCCCATGATATTGCATATTAGGCCCTTGTGTGAGGCCATGGGTCCACCATATGTTAGGCTCTATGTAGGCCATTACTTGGGGGCAGTGTTGGTTAAATGTCCACATTGTCGAGGCCGATTGTTGATGTCGGTTATTGATACCGATTATGAGTATGTGACAACATAGCATCATGATACATGCCCATATGCATCATTTGCATGTTTATTATGAGATGTGATTGACCATTGCATATGCCATAGTATAAATGGTTTATGGGACTCCCTGATAGGCGGAGTTATCTCATATGAGCGTACGGTATGCGCAGGATTGATGCATGATTGGACTAAGTGACTCATGCATCTCGTATTGTGTGATGGTGATTACTGTATGCCCTAGCAACATCAGGGTTGTGGCCTCCACATTCATGTCGTGGATGGCCAGATGGGACACCCAAAATCTGTTACTAACATCGAGCCACCATGGATGGCCCTAGGTGAAAATCCCTAAACCCTCTTGGTACCAGAGGATGCCCCGACGTCGAGACTGAGTGGATAAATATGAGCACATGAGGGCCGTATACCAATAGGCCGCATCTCCCACCGTGTCGTGGTCGGTTGGGAGGGGATATGGCCTTACCCGCCTGAGGGAGTAGGCAATGCTAGGCTGACTCTGACCAGCTCATAAATAGCTCCGCTATCGACGAGCAGGGCTGATATTGGTAGGCGGATAGTGATGTCTCTTTCACCTACCCAGTTGTGTGCTTGATGAGGCGGTAAGCTGGTGTAGAGTGTACTAGACCCCGTGAAGATCCCAGAGATGTACAATACTGATTCGTGGACTTATTGAGCAGGAGTTACATACTCATCCATTCATTCATTCACTATTCACTCGGGCTAGTGGTACGTAAGTATTTGTCACGTGTACCTTCGCAATGGCCAGGATTTCAGTTGGGGCGCGCGACTAACCTCAGATCAAGAGTTTACCACATTGAGTCTGACTATCCAAATTAGGTATGGGACTGATTTGGATAGAAGTCCCTTGTGATGGACCCCATAGCCTGCGATACTACGTACTATCATCCCAACTTCACACTCCAGCATGGTCATTCCATTCGCACCGCATATTGTATTACATCCACGACATATGGCATTTTGGGTTACTATGTTTCTGCATGGCCTAGATACGGCTAACCGTATTCGTGAACTCATCAGGAATTGTGTATTGCATTGCATCCACGGCATCTGATATTTGGCTCTTTATGACTTGTCATTTGCATAGCTGATTGTATGGCTCATGAACTTGATAGTATTTCTGCTTACTCTGATTCATGATCTTGGCAGTGTTTTCGATATTGTATGATTATGGCATTGTATTGAGTACTTGACACTCACCTTGTGAACACACTTACACCACCTTCTAAGCTTTCTATAAGCTTATGCACGATAGATGCGTGCATGTGATGTTAGGTTGCAGTAGCACTGAGCTTGAAGCGTGCAACGGTCTTTTGGAGCTTTGATTTTCAATATATGTATTTCCCTTTCAGCATTGTATTTAAATGTTTATATTAGTGGATATGTGATGATGATGATGTTTCCTTTCTGATTTGGGTAAACTTATGGTTATGTTTATTACGAGTTAAATGTACATTGGAAAATCTTCCTTGTAGGATC
>JAJHSJ010000002.1:32397561-32497561 GCA_021015155.1 Magnolia officinalis
CATGGATGAAACACATACATCATGGTGTGGCCCACATAGCACCGACCACCAGCCATTGGCTGGTGTCGGGGGAGTAGCCAATCCGTTCCCCGCGCAAACTGCTTCCGTTTGACGTCTCCGTTAAAGTTTTTATTAAATGTATTTTTTATAATATGTTTAAAAAATTGATGAGGTGGCACTTACAGTGACGTTGACCAATGAAAACGCTGGAGGCAGGGAGTTCCTGCCTCCGGGAGGCAGAGGATCCGCACTCTTAGTTTTAATATTTTGGAAAAGGAAATCATTTCTTTTATGTGGATATCTATCAAAATAAAAATAAGTGATGTACCTTCCCATTCACAATTGCATTGGGGCTAGTCAGTGTCCACAGCCTATTAGGACCGTCCATTAGATTCAGTACACTCATCATAGACTGCCATGAAAATCCATATTGATAAGATGATCCAAACTGTCCAGTCAATGGCATGCAGGAGTGGGTGGATAAGATTGTTCATAAAACCATGTGATTTCCGGATTTTTGCATGCTGTAGTTGAAGAAGGGAGAAGTGCACCTTCACTCATTTTCTCTTGACAAAATGAAGCTATCTTTCAAAGGAAGGAAAACAAAAACAAAAACAAAATAGAAGAGCGAACTTGCTGAACCAAATGGATGGCCCGGATAGGTGATGTGGATGCCCACAGGTCCAAATGCAACTATGTGCACGGGAAGTCTTCCATACACTTAGCCCTCTAAATCATTTGTCTTACAAAGATTCTGGGTAACATATGAACCATGAAGTGATATTGTGGTAAGTGATTATTTTGGAAAAAAGAAATTGCTTATCAGATGATGTTAGATAACTTTGGGGGTCATCTCTTGTCAGATTATAATAATCAGTCTTCTTCAATTTTACTACTTGCTTTTGTTAAGAAGTGTTCAAAAAGCATCATCCCAAAGAACACGAAAACCAAGAAGAGTGAACTTGATGCCGTTGGCGGCATGTGTTCATTGCATGCTTTTGATATTTCTGCAATTACAAGGAAGTCCTTCCACTGTGTTTCAAACCAGGAGAAAGGCACTGATGGCTTTGAAGAGGATGATGATGGCGAACAAGATGATGAAGGTGAAGATGATGAGGAGGACAACTAAGTCACTTTGGCGGATCTCTGTTTTTGGATTTGACTGTTATGGGCTCATGTGAAGCAAGTCCCATGGTTGTAGAAGGAACAAGGTAACAAGAGTTTCCTCCATTTCTAGGCTTTTCTTCTCTTATGTTCGACAATCCTTGTTGGTTTCTTTTTCTTTTCTTCTCTTCTTTCCCCCTACCTCTCTCCAGGGGTTTGTACTCTCTATAGCACAATTGCATGGCAGTCATTGCAACTGAGGCAAATCCCAGCTTGCTCGAGAAGTGTTGGGTCTTATTTGTAGGGAACTTTGGTGGGGCAGAGTAAGGTTTTTCTCTTCTTCTTCTTCCTTCTTTTGGGCTCTATAGTTGTATTGACAATTTATAATATTATCTCTCAAACATATATGTTTTGTTATTATACGTATCCATTGATGCAGTCAGTCCTAAAGATGGCCATTGTCCAGCTATGGAAGAAAATCATCTAGTTATCATCACTCTTGTTCTTTTGTACCTTATATTGTGACCGTGTGAATGAGGGTGGGTTTGGGGCTGCAACTTGGGTTAGGGTCAACTTGAACCTGATTGACGCAACCCCAAGTTCTGATCAGGTTGGGTTGGGGTTGTCAAGATCCAGTTTTGGTTGAGCAAATTCCGGTTGGGTTGGGAACAATCACATGTATTTGGGTCGGGTTGGCTCAGGTTGAGTGTAGTATCTTAGTACCATAATTACTATATTGATTTGCTAGAGCATTTGATTCAAACATGGATGATTTCTATTTTAATGATTGTCTGAGGTCATTTCATAATTGATTCCCAAAGTCATGATCCTTGATGTGTTGCTGACATACATTATTTAATTTAATTAGGTTCATGTAATACACGAATGGGCCTGGGCAGGTACTCCAAATGAAGGGGCTGCTTGGCTCCATTTGCAGAGACTAGCTGATACATGGCACGGGATACTGTTAATTCCAGTGACTGGAGGAGTTGTCATTGGCATGATGCATGGATTACTTGAAATTTTCGACCAAATAAAGCAGCCAAGGTCTTCTCGGAGGCAGGGCTTTGATCTGCTAGCTAGAGTCTTCCCTAGAATAAAGGCCATACAGGCTGCTGTAACATTAGGCACTGGTTGTTCTTTAGGTCCTGAGGGACCCAGTGTTGATATTGGTAAATCATGTGTAAATGGGTGTTTGACAATGATGGAAAACAACAATGAAAGAAGGATAGCTCTTGTGGCAGCTGGTGCAGCTTATGGAATTTCTTTAGGTTTGGTATTTCTCTCAATTTTCTACTCTGCAGATGTGAATGGTTGGTCTAGTTGAATGACTGACCATATCTTTGTCGAAAGTTGCTTTGAAACCCACCTCTACATGGGCCTGGGCAAGTACTCCAAATTTATTGTTCACATACAATTGCCAAACAACATCGAAGTTAAATTGTGAATATCCTTTGTTATCATATTCAAATCAAATAGTAGGATTTGATTCACTATCAATTTTATTAACATGCTTTCCTCATCAGTAGTGTCTCAATGCTTGGTTTTGCCCCATTTTCATCTACATATCATTCTTGGGGCAACTAATAGAAAATCCGAACGGTTCTATACCGGCAAAGTAAGCATACGTTAAGTTTCTTTCTGTCCTATGTAGGGCTTTGACAAACTGAAAGAGACAGTTGAGAAGTGGGAGGGCATAACAAAGGCACCGGCACGATTTAATCTAAAGCTTTTTGCTGACAAAGACACATACGAAGCCATGGATGAACTTGCAAAGCTGCAGATCAAGATTGCTCACCAGCTGGCCATGGAATTCATTCGCAACTTTATTGCCGCCCAACAAAATGGAAAAAATGAATGATCAGCCCCTTTTTTCAGCTGTTGCTATTTGTTGAATAAATACCAGTTCAGATGAACTTATCTTTTTTATTTTTTTCTAAATTATGGATGAGTGAGACTTAGTTGAAAAGAACTTAAGATATATAACCATCTACCAGGTTGTTGCATCGTTTTCCCCTATACAAACAGTTTTGATTTTGATTTTTTCTTTTTAATACAAAGCGATCCCTTTGTCATAAGGCCATGGTATGAAATGAAGATTGTAATTGAATGAATGAATGATTATGCATATGGTAATTGAATGAATGAATGAATGATTATGCAGCTGGTAATTGAATGAAAGATTATATATTTTTTTTAATGTAGGCAATAGCTACGGATATTAACCGTATACTTTGACAACCGTAGTTGTTATAAAATTCGGCATATTGCTACAGATCCCATACTATTTTTAGCTACCAATAATAACCGTACTTGTAGGTGCTTTTGGCTACAAAAATATTTGCTACGGATTATATCCGTAGCTATTTTAAGCTATGGCTACAGATTATATCCGTAGCCATAGGTTTTAGACCTATTGGTTCGACACCTACGACGACGGTCGTGCTACGGATTTAATCCGTAGCCATAGGCCTATGGCTACGGATTTAATCCGTAGCCTTTGCCCATTTTTCTGGTAGTGTAAACCTAAACCTATAACCTAAACCTAAACCTTAACCTATAACCTAAACCTATACTTATAACCTTAACCAAAACTTATAACCTTAACCTAAACCTATTCTCAAATCCCAAAACCTACAACCTAAACCTAAACCTTAACCTAAACCCCAACCTAAACGTATAACCTTAACCTATAACCTAAACCTAAACCTAAACCTAATCCTATGACCTATAACCTAAACCTAAACCTAAACCTAAACCTAAACTTATAACCTAAACCTAAACCTATAACCTATAACCTAAACCTAAACCTAAACCTAAACCTATAACCTAAACCTAAAACCTTAACCTAAACCAAAAACCTAAATGTATTCTCAAATCCCTAAACCTATAACCTATAACCTAAACCCAAACCCGATTTCCTAAACCTAAACCTTAACCTATTCTCAATTCCCTAAACCTTAACCTATAACCTAACCTAAACCGAAACCTATACCTACACTTATAACCTAAACCTTTAACCTTAACCTAAACTTAAAACCTAACCCAAACCTTAACCTATAACCTATAACCTATAACCTAAACCTAAACCTAAACCTAAACCTTAACCTATAACCTAAACTCAATTCCCTAAAACTTAACCTATAACCTATAATCTATAAACTATAACCTATAACCTATAACCTAAACTCAATTCCCTAAACCTAAACCTATAACCTATAACCAATAGCCTATAGGTTATACTCAATTCCCTATACTTATAACCTATAACCTATAACCTATAACTTATAAACTAAACTCAATTCCCTATACCTTAACCTATAACCTAAACTCAATTCCCTAAACCTTAACCTAAAACCTATAACCTAAAACCTAAACCTATAACCTAAATTCAATTCCCTAAACCTTAGCCTATAACCTAAACTCAACTCCCTAAACCTTATCCTTAAACTTAACCTAAACCTAAACCTATAACCTACACTTATAACCTAGCTATAATCTAAACATAAAACCTAAACCTAAAACCCAAATGTAAACCCGAACCCAATTTCCTAAACATAAACCTTAACGTATTCTCAAATCCCTAAACCTAAACCTACACCTAATCCTAATCTCAACTCCCTAACCTAAACCTAAACCTAAACCTAAGCTTATACCTATTCTCATTTCCCTATACTTAAACATATAACCTAAACCTATAACCTAGTCTAATCTTAAAGTTATTTCCGTAAACTGACTCTAGTCTTTTCATTGTAGAGATGGATAAGAGTTGGAAGCGAGCTAAGAATAGGTTTGGCTCAGAGTATAAACAAGGGGTTCAAAAGTTCATAGAATTTGCGCGAAATCGGGCCGATTCAGGGAATAGGATTAGGTGTCCATGTCGAAAATGCAAGAACATGATATATAAGACTTTGACAAAGTAGAAGAGATTTGTTCATAGTTGGGATTGACCAGGGTTACACTTGGTGGATCCATCATGGTGAAGATATGACCCATAGAGTTGAGGCCACTAAAGACTTTGCTGACCCAATTGTGTCAGATGACGAGGACGAAAACGTTGACGAAATGCAAGATATCATAGGGGATGTGTTCAGGGAAATAATTACGGATACTGATTTTGCAGCGACAAGCAGTAGCCAAGATATTCTTCCTATGGGTGATGTCGATTCAGAAAAGTTTAGTAGGTTGTTAAGGGATGCGCAACGTCCACTTTATCCAGGGTATGAGAACTTTTCTTAAGTTAAATTTTTTTACAAAGTTACTTCATTTGAAGACAATAAATCGTTGGAGTAACAAATTGTTCGACATGTTGCTTGACATGTTGAAAGAAGTATTACCATACGGTGAGACATTGCCTAAGTCTCATTACAAGGCAAAATCCTTTATGCGAGACTTGGGCCTTTGTTACATCCTCGTACATGCATGTATAAATGATTGTTTATTGTATTAGAAAGAGCATCAAAATGTTGAAGAGTGTCCAGAATGTGGAGAGTCTAGGTGAAAGTATGACAAAGGCAAGCGTAAGAAAATCCCGCAAAAGGTGTTAAGGTACTTGCCATTAAAATCCAAATTACAATGATTGTTTATGTCTCGTAAGATGACTGAAGATATGAGGTGACATAAGGAGAAACACATTCATGATGATAGTATACTGAGGCACCCCGTGGACTCTGAAGCCTAGTAAAATTTTGACAAGCAATATAACTGGTTTGAAGAGGATTCTCGCAATGTTAGACTAGTTTTTGCAAGTGATGGTTTTAATTCATTTGGTAATATGAGTAGCTCGTACAGTATGTGGCCAGTAGTACTTATGCCCTACAATTTACCTCCGTGGTTGTGTATGAAGGAGTCATTTTTCATGATGTCATTACTTATTCCTGGACCAAGGTCACCTGGGAATGACATTGATGTGTATTTGCGACTGTTAGTAGATGAGTTAAACGAGTTATGGAGTCAAGGTATACAAACGTATGACACATTTGCAAGACAGGCATTTCGATTGCATGTAGCGGTCTTGTGGACAATAAATGACTTCCTCGCGTATGGGAATTTGTCTGGGTGGAGCATAAAGGAAAAGTTGGCTTTTTCTACATGTGGTATTGAGACTTGTTTATTGTCATTGAAGCATGGTAGAAAAACATATTATATGGGCCATCGTCGCTTCCTTCCAAAGAATCATAGTTGACGCAGGAAGATGATAATCTTTGATGACAAACAAGATCATACGCCATCCCCAAAAGAGCTATCTGGAGAAGATGTGATACAACAACTAAGTAACATTGTAGAAGTTAGATTTGGTAAGACATCACATTTAAAGAAGAGGAAATGTACAATATTGGACTATAACTGGAGGAAGAAGAACATCTTTTTTTAGTTGCCCTATTGGAGTGATCTGAAATTGTGACACAACTTGGATGTCATGCATATTGAGAAAAATATATGTGACAATGTCTTTGGAACATTGATGAACATAGAAAAGAAAACAAAAGACAGTTTCAAGGCTCGATTGGATCTACAAGCAATGAGTTTAAGGAAAGAGTTACACTTGTAACCACATGAAAATTCGTATACTATACCAGCAACCTGCTACACATTGACAAAACTAGAGAGAAAGCATTTATGTAAATGGTTGAGATCGATGAAGTTTCCCGATGAGTATGTGTCAAACAATCTCGCCGCGTAAACGTTATAGACTGTAAGGTAACAGGAATGAAAAGTCATAATTGTCATGTCCTTCTGCAACGCCTACTATCGGTTGCGATTCATGGATTTCTTAACAAGGATATTAGTGCGGCACTGATTGAGTTAGGGATATTCTTTAAGGATTTGTATTTGAAATCGTTGAATGTAGATGTTATTAAACGACTAGAGAGGGACATTGTCGTAATCCTTTGCATACTTGAAAGAATATTTCCACCTGCATTTTTCGATGTCATGATACACCTAGCGATTCACTTACCGCACCAGGCGAAGCTTACAGGCCCAGTATAATATCGTTGGATGTATCCAATCAAAAGGTGGTAGAACCTATTAAAAATTTTATTCATTTCGTAAACTACATATATCCATGTTTTCATACTCTTAACATAGTGGTTTTATGTACAGATACCTTCACACACTCAAACAATTTGTGAGGAATAAGGCACACCCGGAGGGATCCATAGCTAAAGCCTACATTGATAATGAGTGCCTTACATTTTGCTCCATGTATTTTCGTGGCATAAAGACTAGATTCAACCGAGAAGATCGGAATGCCGATGAAGGAGCATGAACAAGGACTCATATCTGTGTTTGTACATAACGTTCATCCTTTAGAATCCCCGACATTTCAGGATATGGACCTTGGGAATCTAGTAAAGGCGAGGTGGTATGTGTTGCATAATTGTGAAGAAATAGAGTCGTACTTGGACTAAGTCTTCCTCGATTATTGTTTTCTCTACATACGATGATCTTAATGTTTTTTCTGATGACGTGCCATTTATGTATAACGAACACATAAACGAGATGAATTCCAAATTCCCCACAAGTTATGATTGAATGCATCAGGATCAGTTTCCAGAATGGTTCGCAAAATGTGTAAGATTTCACATTGTATCTCACCACACTTAGAATTTTCATTATATTGCACATTATTTGAATCTAAGAAAATCCCTAAACAATTACATTCTGTACATGATAATAGATGAAGACGTTACACACGAGCAACTCTGCGGATGCGTCTAATGCACTATACTCACTGGCGTGTGACCTTGATAGACGTGTATCTAAATATACAGGTTGTATTGTAAACGGGATTCGGTTCCACACCGAAGAACGTGAGAAGTATAGGACCACACAAAATAGTGGGGTGGTTGTGAAGGGAACGAATGAGGAGGATGAATTTGACTTTTATGGCTTTTTGACGGATATTATTGAGTTGAATTATTGTATGAGAAAGCGAGTGTACTTATTTAGCTGTGATTAGTGGGATATTAGAAATAAGAAGTTGGGAATACAGACTGACAACTACTTTACAAGCTTAAATTTATCTCGAAAGTGGTTTAAGGACGACCCATTTGTCCTCGCTAGCCAAGTCGAACAAGTATTTTACCTCACTAACACCAAGTTAGGCGTCTCTTGGCACGTGGTGTAGAAAATAAAGCCCATGAACGTATTTGACTTTCCCATACTAGAAGTTGAAGATAGCGAGGACGGGGAAAATGACATGTCTAGGGTTGAACAAGCATATCAAGAAGACATGTCATCTGGGGATACATGAGACTGATTCAAATGTTGATATTGATGTGGTGCAATTGGACAGAGATGATATGCCACCTGATAATGTTGATGCCTCAATTATACATGACATTCTTAGAGATGATAGCGGTTTCATTGAGGGATCCATTGCAGACGATGAAGAGGAAATATTGATCAGCGATAGTGATGGTGAAGAAGAAATAGTCCTAAGCTATAGTGATACAGACGACGATTATTAAATGTACACATGATTTACATGTCATTTTTCAATTCGAATATGTATATTTAATATAGAATGACAATGTGTAATGGAATTTCCAAGGGTTATATATTAAAGTTTACAGTTTTATTATATTCTGCTTGCATTATAGTGTAATGGTCTAATCATATTTTAATCATCTCTCTAAGCATAAGCACAAATGCATTGTACCGTCAACACTACTTCTATAATGTTTTAGTATATTCCACTTGTATTAACATTGTTTAAATTTATAAGTTCATAGCTCGCACATATTCAGTGATGGCACCAAGTGAGAGAGCACATCGTTCACACACTGAATCTACCCCTTCTACCCGTGATGCGACGGAGATAGTATCGCCATCACATATTGCATCACAGGCATCTGATCCCTCAGTCGCACATACACCGGGCACTGCATGTAAGTCTAGACATATATTTCTTTTAATGATTTCTGTTTATGTTTAGACTTACATATTTTTTTTGTAGCAGCATCGTCGACCAACCGACGAGGACATGGACCCATGAGTGGGTTGCTTTTAGAGCGACATACACGTGAGGCTAGGGTGACGGTAGAGTTCCCACAGGACTGCATTAGACCTGTTGGGAACAATGTCAGGTTGTTTACGTCGGAGGTCGGTGTCTTATGCCGATCTCTGATCCCCCCACCACCACCCGTTGGGCAGACGTGACAGATGATGTGTGGCAGCTCATCTATCAGTGCCTTCAGGTAAATTTTAATAAATTAAAATTTATTTTATACAAGTTAATTTACGATTAAGTTATTTTCTTAATAAATTTATTACCGTAATCTATTATTTATGAAACTACAGGATAAATTTGACTTAGATTTGAGTGTTCCGCACATCTCCCATGCCGTCGACAACATGATCAAGTAGCGATTCAAGGATTACCGTGGTAAGTTACACCAGCAGTACAAGCAGTGAGTGAGCCATGAGGACGTCGCACTGTCCACACCGCCGTACGTGACCGAAGAGGACTGGCGAATACTCTGCGAAAGGTTTTCATCTGATTCTTTTCAGGTAATATTTACATATTTAAGATATCTTAACGTAATAATTAAATTCGCAATTAATAACAATGTATTATGAATAATGTGTTCAAAAGAGGAGCAAAATAAATTCTGACAATAGGAGAAAGTTAGAAGTGAACCACGTAGCTGATTCAAAGTCATTTGTACGACTTTGTCACGACATAACAAGAAATTACTGGTAATTATTACATTTATATATTCCTTCCATGCTTTTATTTTAACTCTATTGTCCTTTCAATTGCGCAGCGAGATTCCATCACTGGCCAGGAGCCCAGACCAGTAGACTTCTACAGAGGGACTCACTGTCGGTAGGTGACAGGATCTTGGGTACATCCTAGAACCAGCGAGAATTGGGTAAAAATTCTTACATTGTAAAATTTAATTGCATTAAATTATAATAATGTCATTTATTATGAAAATTCATATGTTTTCATTAAAGGCGGAGATGGACACCTTACGCAGTCAGCCCACTCCTGATGGTACTCAACGGAGTGAGCCAAAGATCCTGAGTCAGGTGTTTGGCACTCGTTTTGGATATGTGTGTGGGTTTGGCCATGGTGTCAAGCTCATGGCACCCACTAGATCTGCCTCCAGCCGATCCATCGTCATTAGTGACAGCGCCATACATCGAGCTGATATTGCAGATAGAGGGGTTCAGCAGCTACGGGTCCTCATCCATGACATCATAGAGTAGCTGGATAGGCAGAGGGAGGAGCAGGAGAGGAGGATGATGGAGGAGCTGGTGAGGAAGAGAGAAGAGCAGGAGAGGAGGATGGAGGAGATGCGGGTGGAGTATGAACGACGGATAATGGAAATGTTTCAGGCTCTCGCTACATGCTTACCCACCGTTGCCCCACCACCTCTGCCTTCATCTTTGTGATTTTTTATATTTTTGTTTATAACGTTAAACTTATATGTATTTATACGTGAATGAATGTGTTGTGGATAAGACTGTTTGTGTTTGGATGAATGTAGTTTATGTTTGGATGGATTTACTAGTTTGGGTTTAGATGGATGTGAATGTGAATATAATGAAATATATTATACAATAGGTGTATATCAGGATATATCAGGAATTTTGTGCTAGAATATTTTAATTTTTTTAAAAGAGACTTTTACCTATAAAAATTTCGTATCTAAAAGTCTTGTAATTATTTTTAGCGACGAAAACTATCATCATTAAAAGTTTGTGTAAATGTTTTTAGCGACGAAAACTATCGTCACTATAAGTTTTTACGTATTTTTTAGCGATGAAAATATTCGTCGCTAACAATCTTGTAATTATTTTTAGTGACAAAAACTATCGACGTTAAAAGTTTAACATTTATTTTTTTACCGACAAACATATTCGTCGCTACAAGTTTTGAAATTATTTTTAGCGACGAAAACTATCGTTGCTAACAGTTTTTACGTATTTTTTAGCAACGAACATATTCATCGCTAACAATCTTATAATTATTTTTAGTGACAAAAAACTATCGACGCTAAAAGTTTAACATTTAGTTTTTACTGATGAAAATATTCGTCGCTACAAGTTTTGAAATTATTTTTAGTGACGAAAACTATCGTTGTTAACAGTTTTTACGTATTTTTTAGCGACGAAAATATTCGTCGCTAACAATCTTGTAATTATTTTTAGTGACGAAACTATCGATGCTAAAAGTTTAAAATTTATTTTTTACCGACCAAAATATTCGTCGCTGCAAGTTTTGAAATTATTTTTAGCGACGAAAACTATCGTCGTTAAAAGTTTAACATTTATTTTTTACTGACGAAAATACTCGTCGCTAAAAGTTTTGTAATTATTTTTAGTGACGAAACTATCGTCGCGAAAAGTTTAACATTTATTTTGTACCGACGTCGCTAAAAGTTTCTACTTATTTTTTCATTGCTAAAAGTTTAACATTTATTTATATTAAAAACTTTTTAGCGACGAAACAATTCGTTGGTAAAAGTTGTAGGAATATTTTTAACTATAAATAAATTTTCGTCGGTAAAGTTTTTTTAACGAGGAAAAAATTCGTTGGTAAAAGTTTTTTTAGCAACAAAAAAGCGTCGCTAAAAAGTTTGCCTCTGCCGATGATTCAAATTTTTTGTCGATAGAAGACATTTGCGTCGGTCATTTAGTGACGAAAGTTGCTAAAACTTTTTAACTACGAAATTTTGGCTTTTAGCGACAAAAGTGTTCATCAGTAAAGGTGGGATTTCTTGTAGTGTGATTTATATTTACTACGAGTATTAAGATAGGATTTTGATTATCTTATGCATATGTATAATTTTCTCTATGAAATAATTTTTAAATGCATGTCGTATTAGCATGGTCTATGTGTTTGATGAAAAGCCCACATGAGAAATCCACATCGATTGTTTGTTGAATGTTGGGACAATTATTACACGTGGTTATTAGCCGCATTTGAGTAGGATTGAGGCTGCAAACGTAGCCCAGGTAATCGGTAAAAGTCCTTGTTCGGGTGGCCAAATTAGTCTCACCACCTTGGGTAAACTCGATGAATCTGAGTTGCACGACGATTGTCGACAGTGGCTAAGCCACAAGGGGCACTTACGCGCTCCATGTCGATTAAGTCAGTGTGTGCCCGTACCAATCGAGCTTGCCTAATGAACCGATTGACATATTGTGTGTTTACCATGTATGGACGCGACTGCTTGAATCTAGGTTACCCCTTACCAATGTAAAGATCCAATTTAACCATGGTACCACGACTACTAAGACTCATGAGCCAGGAATGGTGGTATGGGACGTCGTGTCCGAGCTATCGGCCTACGCTAGGGTGACGAGCCTCCCCATAGTGACCAATGAGCAACTAAGACTAGTGAGCCAAGCATGGTGGTATGGGACCTGTGTCCAAGCTGTCGGCTTACGTTGGGGTGACGAGCCTCACCGTAATGAGCGCGAGTACAACTTCTTATAACTTCTGTATCGTATGTGTTTGACTAGGAGTGACGAACCTACAACTTGTCTATCGTATGTGTTTAACTTGGAGTGACGAACCTAGATGGATCTATAAAATAGAAGTAGGACCACTATGGTTGTCCAATGCCAAATGTTCGATTTGGGTCAATAATATAAAGGGAGGTACTCTAGCTTCCCAAACTTACTGTATGAATGAGCTTAATTAATTATTTGGCTGACATGACCATGCATCGAACTGCATTAGTTAGGATGTGCTAAAAAGGCTTTGGAGTTGCACCATTTGAGGAAGTGTTGTCATATGCGAAATAGGCTATTGGAGTGGCGTGTGAAAGAGCAATGATGGGTAAGGGCATGCATCATTACTTGCACTCCATTTTTACATTAACAAGAGTGTTAGGAAGTGAGTGTTATGATTACCTTATCGTTACTGCTTTGATTGACTTGATAACATGTGTAACTTTTGCCTTATATAACCACTGAGTTGATCACTCACTCCCACTCTAGGATGTTATTTTAAAACACCAACCAGACTCTAATGTAGATGCAGGTACAGACGACGTCTATGCTCTGGATCAGGACTTCTTAGATGAGTAGGAGGAATTCTCCTACTTCCAACTCTCGGGCGGGTCAATGTAGACCACATACCGTTACGCAAGGACCACTGGGACATTTGGGCTTAATTGGACACTTTTACATATTTGTATTTTGTTCATTTTGAAATGATACATGTATATATTGAACTCAGTTACATACTCATACTCTGGAAGAAATCCTATGAAACATCTGTGTACTTATACAGATATGTTTAGAATTTCGCGCTTGCTTAACTTAATTAAATCCGGAGTATGATGTGTTATTTAGTATAATCCCACTCATGTTTAACTCATTAACATGAAGGAAATCTGAATATTATCATCCATAATGCATAAGTAATGTTCTGAATCTCAAGAGTAAAGCTTTGCTCGACCCTTGAAATTCAGGGCGTTATAGGAAGCTTATCACATTAATCGAGTTAGCAGCAGAAGTATAAAACTAAATAATAAAACTATCTTCGTATTCTTTCAATATAGTCTTTTATAGGGAGATGGTCCTCTAGGTCTTCAATCTGTACAACACCTACATCATCTGTATGATTGGGAGATGGTCAATGCCCTACTCATAGTGATGGTCATCCTTTAAGATTAACAGTAATTCAAGAGATTCATAAAAGCAATGTAAAGGTTTTGATACGTCCCGTACTCCACAACTACAAGAGGTATCCATATGCACAAGCAATCTATATGAAATGCATGCCTAACAAAGTATATGCGGTTTATCACACTTAGCAATCCCAGAATGTGGAATATGATTAGAATTATCCAACTCGCCCTGCATCCTTTACTATGGAGATTCGCCGACGTGTCCCACGTTTAACATGGATTTATGCGGTTATCCCAAGACGAACACAACACATGGCTAGGTGAATCACGCAACCCGGATTGGAGCGATTAATTACGACATCCAACCCCTAAAAAAAAAAAAGAAATGATGTAACACGTATAACGATTTACGTACACCAATTTGTGCACCATCACCCATGAAACATGGAATTACGTGTCACCCTAGGACCGCTACCGAAAATGCATTACGTCCACGATATTTATTCGATCGCTAGAAGAAGGATACCTAACATAGTACTTGCACCAAAAAGGGAAATCTATTGAATCATAAGAGTTCAGGAATATCAAGTGACATGCCCAAGCCCTTTAAAAATAGAAAGCACAAGGCCAATAACATAAAGAGAAGAGTGGCAATGGCCAACTCAAAAAAGATAAAAGTGGCAATGGCCAACGTGATAAAGAGGAGAGTGACAATGGTCAACTCAATAAAAGAAAAGTAGTAATGGCTAACTCAACAAATAGACGAGTGGCAGTGGCCAACTCAAATATAAGGAGAGTGGTCAGAACCAACTCAATAAAGAGGAGAGTGGCAAGGGCCAACTCAGTAAATTGATAAAGGTAAGGGCAAGGCTTGTATCCATCGCCCCACATAAATTCATGAAGATAATCCGTAATCAACATTACATTATAATCCCAAAGGGCAAATAATTGATGGTAAAACATATAATTGCAGGAGAATTCATAGTAACATGAAGGCATGTAAAAGGCACGATAAATATGACAACTTAATAATGTAAGCTTAAAGGATAAAACTTCACCTTTAATGTTCGTTTCTTCTTTGAACGTGAGTATGTGTCGCAAGGTTGGAATTTTAACCTAGTGTTTAACAAATCTGAACAGTTAGATTTCGTATACTTCTTCTTAATTGATTATGGTTGTAGATATAGGTTTAGGGAATTCTTGTGATTAACCTTAATTTGACTTAACTCAAGCCTTTATCCGAATTTCCTGGTCGAGTTGGCTCGTTTCGACTCGGTCTTGGGTATTCTAGTTTGAGCCATTGGAAAGAAAGATAAAGAAAAGAGGAATCTAGGAGGGAGGGAAAAGATTGAGTGTGGGGCCTACCTCAATTTTAGTTGGGCTCAGCCCGATCCTGGACCCAATTCAATGAGTCAGTGTGCCGTGACAACAGCACCAACATTCTGTTAGAGGTAGTTGCTGCTGCTCTTTGTTTTCTCTCTTTCTCTCTCATTTCTCTCTCTCTCACTCTTGCTCTGTTTTCTTTTTCCTTTCTCTCACCATCAAAAAGGGGGTTTTATAGGCATTAGACTCTCTAGATTCGTCTACAAAACCCCTTACGCAGCAAGAAAGACAGGGATTCTTTTACACAGTCCTTGTTTTACACAGCTTTCGAATGAAACAGCGTTACTGCTGTCTACGGCCAGCCTCCTTCCAAATCACTTCTTCTCTCCGTAGATCCGATCGGATCTGGATGGCATTGGGCTGTCCTTGGATGGGCCCACAAATGGAAGGCTGTGATCTGGTTCTTGAGTGCAAGAACGGTCGGACAGTGGCTTGACAGAGGCGTTTAACGCAGTTATTCTGTGTGAGAATGCAATGTCTGTTTCCCTCCTTTTCTTTCGGACTTCTTGGGGAGAATTGAAATTCTCCCTCCCGCTAGTTGGACGGTCAAGATTACTTCCATGTTGGGAGTTTCGTAATGAAGAACTCCCTCCATATTAGTTCTATTCGGAGTTATTCGTTGTAAGTTATTTCAACGCGAGCCCACATTGCCCGATTTTCTAGCATCATGAGGTTCTTCCTCACTCTTTTGGGATATCAGATTCAAGTCGGGACTCCCTTTTCTGGGGAATGAACGGTCCAGATCTGTTGGATCTATTGTGGACGAAAGTTTTGGATAGAGGAAGCTTTCATGTTTAAGTTTCTTTCAGACGCTGTAACATCGTCTGATTCTGCTCGTCTTGAGGATGAATGGGCTCGTTGGTTCGGCTTTTGTGGTGTGATCCAACCCGTCCATCAATCTTATCTAGTCAATTTAGGGCATGAGATCAAGTTTGGAGTGGGTTCATTGATCAGGTGGCCCACACATGGAGTAGGAAGATGACGTTTCACGGAAGAAACTTCTGTATAACACTGCTTGGTTCCGTGAAGTTTGGCAGAGATAGCGTTTTTATTTCGGCTTTTCTCCACTCATTCCATTATTAGGAGTCAAAATCCTCTGTGGTGTGGTTTGGATGGCTAAGATTTGATAAAGGAGTTGAATTGGGAGGTTATGGTGGGTGGATTTCCCGCAGGGACGCATATCTCGGATGTTGTTATAGCATGCGGGATTTGTTTAACTTTAGCTCGGTTATACATTATAGGTGGGGTCCACTGTGATGACATTTAAAAAGATCCACACTCTTCATTGACTTCGGCATGCCGTGTTGGCCCATGGGCCAAGCTATGAAGTTGATCGAGGTCTTATCTTGAAAGTTCTCTAGCGGATGCCACACCAAACTTGATCTTAATTAACAGTCCATGTTTCATGATCGAGCCCAATTTTGGGAGAAACGTGTATTCAATAAGGTAAATGGTTGGACAAAATTTGGTGGTCGATCGATGGCGGAAAATGCCTAGATCTAAATTTTCACCTTTTGCGTCAAAAGGAAGGAGTTTGCTTCTATGTTCAACAATGTAGGATTATGAATCAGGGTCCAAATTTTATATGATATCGTAGTCATGTGAGGCCAAGTTGTGGTCCAATTTTGAGTTGCAATGGACGGCAAGAAGTGGTTAGATCTAAAGGTCTTAGTTTATAGAGAGTTGATAAGCCCTAAAAGGATAATTTGGCGGCTAAGTTAAAGCCTACCAAATTGGAGTCTTCATATTCATACTTGGTCCATATGATGTGCAATCCAAGTCATTCATATGAAGAAACATATCCTACTACGACTACCCATGAGGTTTCTTCACTCGATGGACAACAAAATCAACGATTAAGGGCTAATTTGTTAATTGGGTCACTTTTACAATGATTTAAGAGCTAAAATTCGACGTGTATGGTTAATTTATAATACATAGGCTTGGTATAAAATTTCACATCAAACGGATCATGGGAACCAAGTGATCTAGATTTCAAGGGTCTAAGTTAATGACATTTTCGTAATTATTGCTGAGATAAGAGTTTTGGGAAATCTAATGGTTCTACATGGTTATAAGCACGTTTCTACGTAATTCTTACAAAAAGACTTATATCTAAATCATTATGAGTAAAGAGTTATTCAGCAAATTAATTAGGGAATGTACATATATCAAACCACACAATGGATGGTCAAATGAAATGTATAAAGTAGGAAAACTTGACGATTAGTAATCTAGTCATGTATGTAGGTGGATGTATGGTCAGTTTTGTAAACAGATGATCGCAAGTGAGTTTTCTTGTACATATGATGATCTTGTCTTAAAATCAACGGTCGGATGGCTTGATCTATGGATGAAGATTATTCTCAACGGTAAGATTTATGTTGGGGAATAGATGTAAGGTCGGGATAGCTAGATTAGTATCGTACACATGTACATATCAAGTTGCACTTCATGGTAACGTTTGAGAACTTTCAATACTCGAGTATTAAAAAGTTCGGGGTGTTACATCTTGTTCCTCCTGATCATTCGTGTGGAATAGGGAGCTTTCATCGAACCTGACTTCACAGCTAGTGATGACTTTGCGTGTAACCTTGTCGAATAACCTGTAACTTTTCACACCTATACCATAGCCAACAAAGATGTACTTTTTTACTCTGTGGTCTAGCTTATCTCTCTCAACTGAAGGTACATGAGAGTAAGCCTCATAACCAAATATGCACAAATCTGAGTAGTTCAGCGTATGACCACTCTATACTTCCTCTAGGATTTTGCATTCAATTGTTATAGTCGAGGAACGGTTCACCAAGTAGCAAGCTGTGTTAACGGCCTCAATCCATAAGTTATTGCCTAATACAACATTACTTAACACGCATCTGGCCCTCTCCAAGAGAGTCTGATTCATTCACTTAGCCATACCATTTTGTTCGGGCGTGTGATGTACTGTGTTGTGCCTAATGATCCCTTCATCTTTACAATATTCATTAAATTTAGTGGAAGTAAATTCTCCACCATTGTCAGTCTTAAAACCTTTATTTTTTGCCCTGATTATTTTTCCACCATTGCCTTCCATTATTTGAATACGGTGAAAACTTCGGATTTACATTTCATGAAGTAAACTCAAACTTTTCATGAGTAGTTGTCAATGAATGAAACAAACCATGACGACCCCATAATGGAAACCACTGGTGATGGCCCCCATACGTCATAGTACACATAATCAAGCATTCCCTTACATACATGTTTTCAAGATTTAAAAGATAATCTAAATTGTTTGTCATATATACAATGCTCGCATATATCTAAATCAAAATTATTAAACGCTGGAATCAAACAACAATCAGATAGTACCTTCAAGCCACGCTCGCTCATGTGGCCCAGACAAACATGCCACATATGTATAGAACTGAAATCTGTAACCGCTGCAACTGCTCCACCTGCTAAAGTGCTTTTGATAAACCTGTAAAGGTTTCTGTGCCTTTGTGCTCTCATAATTACGAGTGCCCCCTTTGAAACTTTAAGAACACTATTAAGGCCGGTGAACTTGCACCCTATAGCCTCAAGTGCATCGAGAGAAATCAGAATTTTCTTCATATCAGGAACGTGCCTGACATCAGTTAAGGTACGCTCCATCCCATCAAACATCTTGATGCTTACAGTATCAATATACACAACATTACAGGCATTGTCATTGCCCATAAAAACCTATCCACCATCTTATTCCTTGTAACTAGCGAACCAACTCTGATGAGGAGTCGTGTGATATAATGCACCTGTGTCGAGGATCCACTCATTTCCATGATTGTCGTGCAAGTGTCTTATTATGGACATAAACAGAACATCACCTCCACTTATTTCTTCATCAGAGGTGACAACATTGGCCTCCCTGGAAGAAGCCTCTGAGTTTTCTTTCTTTGCTTTAGGATTTGTACAATCCTTCTTCATGTGTCCATTCATCCCATAGTTACAGCACCTTAATTTTGCTTTACCCTTGCCCTTGGATTTGGATCTAGGTCTTGAGGATCTTGTACCTCGATCAGTATTCTCGCCCCTCGTAATCAGTGCATCAGAAGATGTCTCCATGTCACCGTTTAGCTTTATTGCGGCCTTCCCTTGAAGGGCTGAGATAACAATGTCGACACTCAAGATTTTTTGTGCAGTGCATATTGTGTCCTTGAATGACTCATACGTTGCCGGAAGAGAATTCAACAACATACATGCTTGTTCCTCATCTTTGATCACTTCCTCCATATCCAGCGGTTTGCAAACTAATTTATTAAAGTTGATGATGTGAGCCTCCAAATCTCCACCCTCTACCAGCTTGAAGGTGTACCACTGTAGCTTCAAGTGAAGGCGATTTTCAAAGGATTTTTTCACATAGATATCCTCTAACTTCGCCCATAAGCTAGCGACAGTTTTCTCCCTCAAAACATTGTAGAGAACCTCATCCATGAGACATAAACGAATTGAGGATAAGACCTTCTTATCAAGAGTATTCCATTCTTCATTAATCATAGTAGATTTTCTCTCCTCAAGAGCACTGTAAGACCCGTATCCCAGTTCGTACTGTTCCGATGAATCCTGCGATTATTTCTGTCGAAGTCCGGCAATCCGCGACCGATAATCGACGTTGCGATCGATCGTAAGTCGTATCCTTTAGATTCGAGTCGGTTTAATCCGAGACCTGTATCAGTGCGACCGCACCGTCGCTGCAGTTCTAACGCCGCGTCTCATGCGCCAATCCGACGCTTAGATCATAAGATGCGGACCATACATTATAATAACCGTGGACCGCACATTACGGGACCCACCCATCCCATGTGGCACCAATCCCTAGGTAATTATGTGAGTGATGGATGACATCATCTTAACCTAGCTATAGCCACCCCTAGCCTAAGCTATAGCCACCCTACACCCCTAGCCTAAGCTATAGCCACCCTACACCCCTAGCCCTCTTACAAGCATTTAATGCTAGCCACCCTCTCTCTTACACCACCTACCCACATCCATCACTCACCTCACATCACCCATCACTCACACCATCACTCACATCTCTCCTTATCTCTCTCTCTCTTTCTCATTTCTCCACAATTCCAAGCAAGGAAAAACCCCACGTTGGAAGCTCTTCCCATGGAGAGAAAGTATGTGTGAGGCTCACCTTTTCCATTCCAAAACATCCCTTATCCTAGCCCTTGATTTCCTATCTCCACCGTCAAAGAGGAGCACAAGGAGGTTGGCGTTCCAACGGACCGAAAGAGATCGACGGTGGGTGCTTCCATAGTCTAGAATTCATGTTTTTATGGTGGGCCAAGTGAGGCCTACCGATCAATGGTATGGATCTCACTTGGGACCCTATGAGGTGGCCAATTGTAAGACCCGTATCCTAGACCGTACCGTTCCATAGGCTTCCGCGGTCTTCCCGGTCGAATTCCGGCAACCTTCGACCCTTAACCGGCAATTTCGCTCGACCCTGAGTCACATGCCGTCACCCGAGTCAACTCAACCAAGACTAGTACCGATGCGACCGCGCCGTCGCCGCGGTTCCGATGCCGCGTCTCGCGCGCCGAGGCGATACCCAGGCCAGGAGATGTTGGCCCGCGTTCAGTTCGAGGCAAACGCCGCGCGTTGCAAATCCCAAGAGAATGTCTCATCAATCACATCAAATGTCACTTCAACCCATCAATCAATCAAAGTACTCCCATCACCTCATGTCAAGTACACATCACCCCATCCCCAAACAACCCCAAAAGTCAACCTTCCATCCCATCTCTTACACACCCCATCACTCCTCTCCCATCATTTCTTTCTCTTTCATTCTCTCTCTCATTTTCCTCTCCAAGCAACCCACGTCCATGACTCTCCATGGGAGGAGCTTGGTGTGGCCCACCCTCATACCTTCCATCTCCACCATCCAAGTCCAATCTCGACCGTTGAAGTCTAACCATTGGAGCTCTAGATCGCATCGGTGGAAGGGAGAGTCCGAGATCTAATGGTGGGTGCTTCTTTCTCTCTCTCTCTCTCTCTCTCTCTCTTTGATAGAATGTGGACCGCATGATCTAGGTCGTCCATGTGTTGGGCCCCACCTCGCTGCCAGTCCATTTGGACGGGCCTGGATGAAAGAAAACACAAAGATCAGCCGATCCAAGACTTTGGTGGGCCACCACGTGGACCCACCTTGATGTATGTGTGAGAGCCACACCGTCCAGTGGACAGACCCACTGTGATGTAGGTCTTCCATCCACACCGTCCAACTGCTCTGGATGGTGCTGGACACCATGTACAGGTGCCGCCCTGCCCCACCTTGATGTATGTATTTTATATCCACTCTGTCCAGCCGTGGGCCCCACTGGCCGCTGTTTGTGATCCAACCATCCATCAGCAACTGTAGCTGCTCTGCTGAAGGCGACAGCTCTGTGGTCCCACCGTGAAGTATGTTTTATACCCCACTGTCCATCACTTGCTGGACAAGGGTTCGACGTTGGTGGGCCACCCATGTGGCATCACACCATGATATATGTATTTTATAAATGCTGCACGACAGCCGTGGAACCCACACGCACGTGGACACCATGTGGTGTATGTGGTTTATCAATGCAGTCCATCCGTTTTGATGATCGTAGGGCCGACTTGATGAAGTACCCATCTGGACCGTCCAGATTGTGTGGACCCATTTTGATCACCATGTGTGACTCCACCGTCCAGCAGCTAAGACGGTGGGTCCCACATGGAGCTCATATCCCAACCGTCCGTTGAAAGGACGTCCAGGGCTGGACGCCGAGTATATTATACATATATGTGTATATATATATATATATAAAATATTTAATTGAATATTATAGCTGTGGGTCCCACACGTGTGGGCCCACCCTTTAATATATATGTGTGTGTTTCATCCCTACCGTCCACATGGGACGGTGGGCCAGGTGTGTCAGGATGTATGTATTTTTATCTCCACCGTCCAGTGATCTGGACGGTGAAAATCACCGTGATGTAGGTACAATCCACTTCATCCGTCCATCTGGACGGTGGTAGTTGGGGCCGCCACGGATGGATGTGTTTCATCCAAACTGTCCATTCATTTCATCTGGACGATCCAACCGTGATGCATGTTTTGCATTCAAGGATGGCCCTTGCACTTTCTCACACACACAGGTTATAAATAAATCTGTATATATATGTAATGTATATAATATATAATATATTAATAATATCATATCGGTGGGCCACACGTGTGGACCCACCACCTCATATGCATCGGATCTGCACCGTCCAGAGATCATCACTCTCTGGACGGTGGCTTTCTCTATGTTATGTTATATTATAATATAATGTAATATATTATATTATATTATATGATAATAGATTATATTATATTATATATGTTAAGGTGGGCCACTATGTGGACCGCACCATGATGTATGTTGTATCTGCACCGTACATTTGTCAGATGGTGCAGCAGCCATGACATCCAAGCCGTCCATCCATCTTACGGGTGGAGCCCACCGTGATGTATCCTTACCGTTTATACATTTGACGTGTGTGTGGCCCCACCATGATGCGTGTGTTGTATCCACACCGTCCATCCAATTTGAAGGGCCACACGTGATGTGTGGGTCTTATCCACACCGTCCATATGGTGGGATGGTGGGCCCTCTTTTGATGTATGTATTCTATATTTAAGCCGTCCATCAGATTGGACGTGGGCCCACCATGCCGCATGTGTTTTATCCAAACCGTCTATACATTTGGTGAGCTCGTCCTTGGGCTTGAGACTAAAAATAAGGCATATCTAATATCAAGTGGACCACCCTACATGAAACAGTGTGTTGAACGCCCACCCTTGAAACCCCTTTGGGTTGCAAAAGTTTTGATTCAATATAATTGTTGTTTTCCTTCCCTGTTCAGGTCCTTGTGACCTTATGAACAGTATGGATGAAAAATAAATACTATGGTGGGCCCACTAGAAATTTAACTATGAAAGTTATTATCACCACTGATATTTGTGATATGGTCTAGATGATCTTTTGATATGATTCATTGTTGGATAATGCTCTAAAATAATCTCTATAGATGGATGAATGGTGTAGTTGTTGCGGCCCATTGTGATATATTTGGGGTCCATGGGTCGAGGCCCATTGAGATGTATTTGGGGCTCATGGGTTGAGACCCTTGAGAAATATTGGAGACCCGGATGCGAGGCCCACTTGTTGTGTATTCGAGGCCCGATGTGATGTATGTTGGCCCATATGACGAGGCCTATGTGACATAAATGAGGCCCATCATGATTATATGTGAGGTCGTGGGCCCATTATACGATTGGCCCTATGAGCGCCATTCCTTGGGAGCAATGTTGGTTAAATGGCCGCATTAATGGGCGATGATGGTTAGGTGTCCATATGGTGACCTTCACTTAGGCCTTGTTCGGCCGATTGTCGTCGCAATTGCCAACTCCGATTGCCGTGACCGATTTGCCGATTCTATTATCGACCGATTCCGATTGTCGTGCCCGATTACCGACTCCGATTGACGCGACCGAATTGCCGATTCTGATCATCGATCGATCTCGATTGTCGTAATCGAATTACCGATTCTGATTGTCGTGACCGATTGCCGATTTCGATTAACGTGACCGATTTGCCGATTTTGACTATCGATCGGTGCAATTGCCGTGACCGATTTGCTGATTTTGATTAGCTTGACCGATTACCGATTTCGATTAACGTGACCGATTTGCCGATTCCGACTATCGATCGGTACGATTGTCGTGACCGATTTGCTAATTCTGATTACCTTGACCGATTACCGATTTCGATTAACGTGACCAATTTGCCGATTTCGACTATCGATCGGTGCGATTGCCGTGACCGATTTGCTAATTCTGATTACCTTGACCGATTGCCGATTCCAATTGACGTGACCGATTTACCGATTCCGATTATCGATCGATTTCGAGTATCAAGGCCAATTCCGATGATTTCAATTTGTCGAGGCCGATTGTATAGGCCGATTTCGATTGTCGAAGCCAAGTATCGAGGCTGATTCCGATTGTCGAGGCCGCGTATCGAGGCCGATTCCGAGTGTCAATTCGATTGTTGAGGCCGAGGCCGATTGTCGAGACCTATATGATGTATATGCGACCCATAGTTGGGGCCCACTGTGATGTATTTGTGGCCTATGGGCAAGGCCCATTGTGATATGTATTAGGCCCATGATGCATGGCCCATTTGATGTATTCGAGACCCATGTGTAGGGCCCACATGTCATGCATTTAAAGCCCATGAACAGGGCCCACCTGTTGTGTATATATGACCCTTAAGTAAGGCCCAATGTGTTATATATTAGGCCCTTGTGTGAGGTCATGGGCCCATTGTATGTTGGCTTTGTGTGAGCCATTTCTTGGGGGCAATGTTGGTTAAATGTCCACATTGTCGAGGCCGATTGTTGATACCGGTTATTGATACCGATTAAGAGTATGTGACTGCATAGCATCATGATACATGCCCATACGCATCATCTGCATGTTTGTTATGAGATGTGGTTGACCATTGCATATGACATTGGGCAGATTGTTATGAGACTTCCTGATAGGCAGAGGTTATCTCACTTGAGCGCACGGTATGCGCATGATTGATGCATGATTGGATTGTATGGCTCATGCATCTTGCACTGTGTGCCCTAGCGACATCAGGGCCGTAGCCTCCACAGGCATATCGTGGATGGCCAGACGGGACACCGGAAATCTGTTCTACATGGGGTGCTATAGATATCCCTGGGTGAAAGTCCCTAAACCCTCTTGGTTCCAGAGGTTGCTCCAACGTCTAGACCGAGTGGATGCATGAGCGCATGAGGGCCGCATACCGTTAGGCCGTGTCTCCCACTGTGTCGTGGTCGGTTGGAAGGGGGTACGGCCTTACCTGCCCGAGAGGAGGGGGCAATGCTAGGCTGAGTCTGACCAGCTCGAGGAATGGGTCCGCTATCGACGAGTCGGGCCTGATATTGGCAGGCGGATAGTGAGGTCTCTTCCACTCACCTTGTTGCGCGCGATGGGGCGGCAATCTGGTTTGGAGTGTAATAGACCCCGGTGATTTCCCAGAGAGGAACCGTACTGATATGTGGACTTATTGAGTAGGAGTTGCATACTCACGCATTCATTTCATTCACTATCCACTCGGGTTGGTGGTGCGCAACTAAGTGTTGTGTACCTTCGCACGGCCAGGATTTCGGTTGGGGCGCGCGACTAACCTGAGATCAGGAGTTTACCACGTTGAGTCTGACTATCCAAATTTAGGTATGGGACTGGTTTGGATAGAAGTCCTTTGTGGGGACCCCGTAGCCAGCGATACTACGTACTATCATCCCGACTTCACTCCAGCATGGTCATTTCATTCGCACCGCATATTACATTGCGTCCGCAGTACTTAGTATTTTGGGTTGCCATGTTTGTACATTGATATAGCTGTTATTACTCATGTCTTGCATCGCATAGCCATGGTACGGCTGATGATACTCATAGACTTATCAGTATATTTCCGCTTATTTCGATATTGTATGATTTATGACATTGTATCCTCAACATCTGATATTGGCTTTCTTTAACTCCTCATTTGTATAGCTGAATTGCATTGCATACCCTGACATTATATGACTCACGGACTGCCAGTATTTCCGCTTACTTTGATTACTCTGATTACTCTGATATTGCTTACTTGGTACTTACCTTATGCACACACTTACACCACCCCCTAAGCTTTCTATAAGCTTATGCACGATAGATGCGTGCAGGTGATGTTAGGTTGCAGCAGTGTTGAGCTTGGAGCGTGCAGCGGTCTTCTGGAGCTTGATTTTTGATTTATGTATTTCCCTTTCAGCATTGTACTCAAATGATTATATTAGTGGATATGTGATGATGATATTGCCTTTGTGATTTGGGTAAACTTGTGGTTATGCTTATTACGAGTTAAATATACATTGAAAAATCCTCCTCGTAGGATCCCAGGATCGGAATCTGGCGTATGGACGCTAGGAGTCGAGAATGGGGTACTACGGAGGCTGTCGGCACCGGATTCGGCGATCGGGATTCCTGTGAATCCGATTTCCGGGTTTGGGGCGTGACACCAATGGCCCGCTTTGATTACCCATTAATGTATGATTGGATGCTTGAAACGGAGGGCCCATAGTGTCGGGGTCCCGCCATCACGCGTGTCCCACTCCCCTTTTTATTTTCTTATTTTGTGTATGATATTATGGCCTTATGGCCCATTTGGATGGACCCCATAATAGGGCATGTATTAGATCCAAACCATCTAAAGGTGGGGCCCACTTTACATATGTATTGTAACCACACCACCTCACCATGTGGTGGCCCACCTAGGAAGGGCCCACCTTAAGATTACCGTACGCCCAAAGAGAAGAAAGAAAAAGAGTCCAGAGACTGTCTCTGGACGTGAAGGTGAAAACACCTTTATTTTTTTGGTTTATGGCTACTTGGTTGGGCCATTCATGTAGGCGCTACCTTGATGTATGTAGATGGTCCACGCCGTCCATTCTATTCTCCCGCCCATTTTAGGCGTTGAGTCAAAAGATGAGGCTGATCCGATAATCGAGTGGGCCTTACCATAGGAAACAGTGGTCTTTGCCGTTAAAACTTTGGAAAATGATTGTTGGGGTCCACGTGGAGCTTGGACCCACATTAAATTTAGTTTGGACGCTTAATTTTGTGGGACACATACAATGGACGGGGTAGATCTGGTTAATGTGAGTCCCACCTAGAATAACAAATTTTTTTTACATTTGAGAAAAAGGTGGCAGGAACATTGCTGCCATGACGTAACAAAAAAGGTGGTCCCCATTGGCCCTAGTTGTGGACCCCACCATGATGTATATTTTGTATTCACACCGTCCATGAGGTGGACCACCCCCTGAGGTGGGTCCCCTCCAAAAATAAGCTCGATCCAACGCTCAGGTGGCCCACACCAGAGGAAACAGTGTGAATTGAACATATACCATTGAAACCCACTTGGGTCCACAGAAGTTTTGGATCAAGCTGAAATTTGTTTTCACCCTCCATCTGGGTATGCGTGACCTTATGGGCGGGTTGGATGGAAAATAAACATTACGGTGGGCCCCACATGGGACCCACAATGATGCATGTGTTTATTACCACCGTCCGCCTGGACGGTGGTACCCACTGTGATGTTTTGTTTCAAAACCCACCATCCAGGGGACGGTGGGCGTGTGGGGTGTGCACGTGTGTGTGCATACGTGTGGGGGTGTGCACGTGTGTGGGTGGGTGCATGCGTGTGTGTATGTGTGTGATGTATATATATATGTATGTGTATATATATATGTATATATAATATTATTCATATATAATATTGTATATGTATATATATATAAATTATATGTTATATTATTTATATTATAAGGGATGGTGGGCCTTCATGTGGGCCCCACCATGATACTTGTGTTGCATCCAAATAGTCCACCATTTGGCAAGCTTGTATTAAGGCTTGGGGCCAAAAATAAGATAGATCTAGTTATCATGTGGACCACACTGTATAGTGACGATTGAACGTCCACCATTAGACCCTTGGGGCACCAAGTTCTTGGTGACCCTATGAACAGATTGTATGAGAAATAAATGTTATGATGGGCCCTAGGAATTTTAATGGTGGAATTCTTTATCACCACTTACATTGGTGCGGTCCATTGATGTGGCCCATTTGATATGTATAAGGCCCATGTAATTAGGCCCATCTGGATGTATTTGTGGCCCGTTGTTGAGGCCCACCTTGATGTATATATGGCCCATGTGTTTAGGCTCATTCAATGTATTTGTGGCACATGTTATGAGGCCCATTGTGATGTTTCAAAGGCCCATGGGCTATGGCCCATTGCAATGTACCTAAGGCCTATTAATGTGGCCCACTTGATTTATATAAGGCCTATATGATGCGGCCCACTTGATGTATCCAAGGCCCATAGGTCGAGGCCCAACGGGAGGTCCTTAGGGTCCATTGCAATGTATGATTTCCCCATGGTTTGTGTAATGATGTCTTATAGCGGGCTATGCCTTGAGAGCAATGTTGGTTTGACGTCCACATTGTAGAATAATGTTGGTTTAATGTCCGCATTATAACTCTCCCTAGGGCCCATTAGTAGGCCCACATTTGTTGATAGTTCACCACTTTATAACATGCTTAGTATAGCTCCATGATTCATACCCATACGCATCATATGTATGCTTGATATGAGTAGTGACTGAGCATAGCATACGCCATTGGGCAGACCACTTAGGGGACTCCTTATGAGGCGGAGTGCCCCACATTATCGCATTGTACGCGCATGGATTGCTGCATGATTTGACGGTGTGATTCATGCATCTCGCATATGTGTGACTTGATCACTGCACGCCCTAGCGACATCAGGGCCGTGGCTCCACAGGCACATCGTGGATGGCCGTATCGGATACCGAAAATACTTTGTTCTAGCATTGTGGGCACTTAGGATGTCCTTGGGTGAAAATCCCAGAACCTTTTTGGTACCAGGAGGTGCTCCAACGTCTAGACCGAGTGGATACACGAGCGCCCGAGTGCCGAATACCAGTAGGCCGCGTCTCCCACTGTGTCGTGGTCGGTTGGAAGGGGATGTGGCCTTATCCGCCTGAGTGAGGGGGCTATAAGCTAGGCTGAGTTTGACCAGCTCGCAAATGTGTCCGCTATCGACGAGCCGGGTAGGTATTGGCAGACTACTGGTCAGGCGGATAGTGTGGTCTCTTCCACTCGCTTGACTGTGCAGCTAGGGAGGAGGCAGTCAGTGTGAGGTGTATTAGACCCCGGTGATATCCAGAGAGGAACTGTACTGATATGTGTACTTATGAGTACTGGCACGCTTGCTTTGCATCTCACATATGACATTTGGCTACATAGGCCTTGCATCGCATGGTCTTGGTATGACCGACAGCATTCATGCCTTGCATTACATAACTTTACTATAGCTGATAGCATTCATGGACTTACCGCATATTTCCGCATTACTCTGATATTGTACACTTGGCACTCGCCTTACACACACTTTCACCACCCTCTAAGCTTTTGTAAGCTTATGCACGATAGATGCGTGCAGGTGGCGTTAGGTTGCAGCAGCGTTGAGCTCGGAGCGTGCAGCAGTCTTCTGGAGTTTTCTTTTGGAGTTTTCTTTTGATATCATTACATTATATTTTCCTTCCCATATTGTACTTAAAAGCTTTTGATATAGTGGATATGTGGTTTGTTGTTTTGTGTCTTGGTTATGCTTGTGGTTATGCTCCATTACAAAAAAAAAATCATACTGAAAATCCTCCTTGTAGGATTCCAGGATCGGAATCTGGCGTATGGGCGCTGGGAGCCGAGAATGGGGTACTACGGAGGCTGTCAGCACCGGATTCGGCGATCGGGAATTGTGTGAGCCCGTTTTCCGAGTTTGGGGCGTGACAAGCACCATCCTCACCTTGCTTGGTCAAGGAACTGATCATCTTGATCTTCCATAACTCAAAGTTATTTTTGCCTAAGTACTTCTCAATATCATACCTAGTGCTTCCCATTGATGTTAATCCTGCATATTCAAATTTGTGCCCCAACGATTGCTCTGATACCACTTGTTGAGGATTGGGCTGCAGAAGCACACAAAGATGGATCTAGGATAGCAATCCAAGAGCATCAAGCAAACACAAGAGAACACAAAGATTTAATGTAGAAAATCCTTTCGAGAAAAAACCATGGCACAAAGCGACAGAAATCCACTATGAAAGTATAAATTAGAAAGAGAAAAGACATACCCAATTCGAACAACCTCGAATCTCACACTTGCTACACCCTTTGAAACCCTAGAACCCCTTCTAGAAACTCTTTTGAATACTTTAAAAAACCTTAGGATGTTTTAGAATGGCCCTACAAACTCCTAGTTATAGGTTAGGAAACCCTACTTTCGCACCAACTTGGAATAGTCCAAAAATCGCATCAAATTTACGTAATCCACGTGTTGTCTACGTAACCTTAGGGTGGTCGAGGGTGCCTTTCAACTAGTCGAGCAAGAGCTTGGGCTAGTCGAAGGGTGCCCTTCGACTAGTCGAACCTGTCCCTCGATTGGTCGAAGATTTCGGAAATTCCAAATAGATTGTAACTGGACTTCGAGCCGAACTTTCTATGGGCTAGTCGAACTTTTCCAGATTTAAGACATTTGTTAACAATAGAGTGCAATAGCAAAAAAAAAGGTGCTCTGTGGGACTACCACAATGTGTGTTTTATCTAAGCCATCCAGCCATTTTTGACAACTCATTTTAGGGCATGAACCAAAAAAGGAAGCAGATCAAAGGCCAAAGTGGACCATATATTGTAACCATGTACATGTCCCATTAATTAAAGAGGTAGCCCAAAAGTTGGACAATTCAGATTTTTTTTTTTTTTTTTTTTTTTGATGATGAAATGCATCTGTAATGACCTACACCTTTAAATGTATTTGAAATGTGAGTATTATCGAAGTAGAACCATATTAGTACGATTAGACAACATTAAATAGCAAATAAATGTACTTAGCAAGTTGCATCTTGTGTCTGACAAAGCCCGCTATAAATCAACTAATATGATTGACGGAATTTTATTCCCTAAATGTTGTAATAGTGGCTAGAATGTCCAAAAGAGCTCTTGACTGTTCGTTGGTGGGCCATTGATCGTAACATTATATGAATGCATTCATCTTAATGGGCTTCACTTTCCACATGGATCAGTTGTTTGATATAGTGCCCCAAATCATGCAACTGAGATTAGAACCCAGGAGTGTGAGTTCTATGACTCACCTCAAATTTTCAAGTGAACCTATATATAAGAAATTTCATTTAGAATAGAGTTAGGAAATCAAAAATTTTAGAGCTTTCTTTAAAGTTTTTGGGGTTTTTAGCTAGAATACTCTGAATTTTCTGTCATTCTTCCGTTCGATTGTCGTCGAGTAGTAATCGAATGTGAGTTTGCATCATACACCCAATTTAGATAATTGAAATCTTGTTTTCTTGCCCTAATTAAAATTTATTTAAAATTCATGTAGAGTTTTAGGTTTTTCTTCGAATTGTAAGTCATACTTGTAGTTAGAACACATAATCGAGTTGTAGTTGAGGACTACTCTCTTAAGTTAGCTTTTATCAACCCTTAACAGTTTCACTTAGTGAATTTTTGAGTTTTTGTTAGAATTTTTCCTGTTTGAATGTTAGAATTATTTCATGGTTATGATTCATATGCTATGTGTGTTGAGTAGATAACATGTTTCTTAGGTTGTATGAATTTAGTATTCATCTAGGCTTGATTTGTGAAAATAAGAAATTGTTCATTTAGCATACCAAGTGTTCGGTTATATGCCTAAGTGAAATTCTTGAAGAAATGTTTTAATTACGACTTATAATCATGTTTAGAATGTGATAGAATTTCATTGCTTTAGATTAGTCTCTGGAAATAGTTGAATATATGGACCGCCTTCATTAGGTTTGGCTATCACAGAAATGTTCGATCGATTGAGGTGGAACACGGTAAACCAGCTGTTGCTTGGGCTACACGTGGATTACTTTACACCCAAGGCCAGTCTAGTCGATGTTCATTTAATCCATCAAATTAGTGCAACTCAGGGACAATCAATATTATATTTTGTGGAATCCAAAATACAATGATTATCATTGAAATAAAGTCATCATTCATAGCCATTGTATCTGCATTTCAACGAGCTACTCGTTACAACTCATGGGCCAAGCACGGTGGTATGGAACATTGTGTTTGTGATGTCTTTGACCTATGTAGGTGAGTGAACCTTACAGTGACACTTGAGCACCAATGGAGATAATGAGCCTGCCATCCGTGATTTTTTATGACGACCCATTACCTTATTGATACATGTCTTAGAAAAATTGCTAACACCTATGAAATTGATGATTTTGGACACCCAATGGCAACCAAAATGGATTAAGGACCCTGGTTACGAGCCTAGAGGCTCTTGTGTATTTGACTCATACTATAATTGTGGTAATCTGGCTTCGTTAATGTTGTTGTTTGAATAGGAATTAATAAAGGCCTGGTAATCATGCATTCATGTGCATAGGTACTTACAGGTGTTATTGAGTGCCTGATTGTTCGACGAGAACCCCAGCAGATAACTCGACCCCTAACATAGTGTGGAAGGTGAGAGAGCCCCACGTTAAAGGTTCCAGAACATGCATACATGCCAATGCATACATGCATTAATCAACTAGTTTAAAAACTGCTTGCGATGTTATGCTTCATTATCTGAACTTGATTTAGTTGATATTATGTTTAACTTAGGGAATGATAACACTGAGTTGATCACTCACTCCTTTCTGGGATGGTGTTTTAAACCAACAACCATATAATTGTGATGCAAGTACCAGTGAGGTAGTAGTGAGTGTGATGGATTAGTGGACTCTGTTTCCAACGTGTCATACTTTTAGTTTGGAAATGAGCAGCTTTATGTTGTTAGGCCATCACTTTCGTTTTATCTTTTGAGAGCATATAAGAGATATCAGATTTAGATTTCATTTTTTTTTGTACTTGTATATATTGGGTCCCTAGTGCAGTGGAATTTGTTGTTGTAAATGGTTTGTAACATCCCGGATTTTTGTCAACCTAGAATTAGACGTCCTTAGGCAATGGGTCGATCTGAACACCTTATTAACTTGTCAAAACTCAATCCCAAAGTTTAAAATCGCTTTTTAACCCCTTTCTGTTACAAACCTCACCTTTCACCACCTTATTCTTAGATGTTTCTAAGTACTTTCATATGAGGCATGAATCCTAAAGTTTAGGTGATGAAGAACAATACTTTAGAAATCCGTACAAAGACCTGAGTGCCACCTCAGGCAGAAATCGCTCAGGATCAAATCCTTTAGGAATGAGACAAAGTAACTAAGTACTAAGCTAGATTAGCCACAAAATCCACTTGATCCACTTTAAATATGATCTGCAAGAACCAAAACTTGTAGAATCATTGACGCTAGGTTACCCTAAAATCTAGGATCAATCTCATTACCCGGCTGCTCTCGGGAGCATCACGAAACTCCGTATCAAATCTGGACCGCACATCGAAAGTCCGAATAATATGAAGTTATAGACTTAGGACCGCCTTGCTGGGATTGATAACCATCTTGGAGATCAAATCCAGATAGTGTTCCACGGCTATTCACTTGAGCTCGGAGCAGGGAGTGTGAGAAAATGTGGTTTTTTTTAGAAATTAAATCTCATTTAAGTAATCTAAGACTTGTCGCTTGCGGGCCTGATATAAGCAATCAGACCGTCAGAATCTGACCCAATTACACCATCGGATCAGGGGAAATTTCCCATACATGGCAGTGCACTTGTGGCCCTGATCGATGGACGAGGACCGTTGAATTGAAACTGGTCCGCCACGGTCGATCTGTCAAGACGATCGGACTGAAAGCTTAACTCGACCTAGATCCAATATCTGTGAGCTTCAGTTTAACCGTTGGCTCAAAGGGGGCTTCCAGAAGTACTCCGTTGAGACGGAACTGTCCGTATTTGGACATAACCTAAGTATACATTGGCCCTGATTCTAATTTGGTGAGTTTTGGACCTATAAAAGGACCTTAAACCCTCACTCTCTCATTCCATACGAATTTGAGAAAACATAGGAGAGAGAAGAGAGAAAAGAGAGAGAAAGTGTGGGAGAAGTGGGTGAAGGATCCTGGTGCTCTATCCCGCCATCATACGTGCTTAACCATCATGATCTAATCGCCTTTCCGGCAATTCCAACTTTATTACTAGGTAAGAAAACCCTAACCCTAAACTGTTTTAAGGTTTCTATCGGTGCAAGTAGCGAAGTAGCTGACTTACCATGTGATATAAGTCGTTGTATCGACGTTGAAGAAGGCGTAGAGTTTCTGTTAAGTTCGTTACGATTCTACGGCCTAAGGTGCGGACTTTAAACATATAGGTTATAGTTTTCAACGCTTTCAATGTTAGATAATGATAGATTCATGATCTGGATGCTATTGCACATGTACAAAGTGTTGTCCGTTTCGTTTTTCGGTTATACGTTAAATATGTTAAATATACTATATTCCTCGTATTTGTAGAAAATACCGTATACGTATGAAATACGGATTTGTGCTTGCCATGATTAATTGTTGTCTAGGTATGCTAGATGCATGTGTATCAACTTCTGGGTGAACGGATTAGCCTAACACCTGTTATATTAACATACGTCGTGTATGTACTAGTTGTAGCCTAAGTGTTTGCAGAAAAGTTCAAATGAATATGAAACTATGATTTATGCTTGCCAGGACTATTGGTCGTGAATGCATGATCGTGGTTCATGTGGCAATCCTTTGTGAAAGGATTCGCTACGACTCGTGTTTTAACTAGTATATTATAGGTATGTTGGAATGTGAGTCTAAGTGTTTGTAAAAATGCTTGTATAGATATGTACTTAATCTATTAGTGCCTTAAGTAGGTGTTGAGATAGGATTCTCAACTACCTTAGTGAGGTGTATGATTTCCTTCATGTAAGTTGTTTAGTTTAATCACTTACTGGTTTATGAAACATATGTGTTTGGATTTCCTATTGGCCTTGTGTTTTATAACATGCTTGTTAATATGTTTGAATTACTTGTTTATTTAATTCTTCTCAAACTACTTCACATGTTTAAGTTGTATTCCATAAAATCCATGAAGGGTGATGGGGGAGTGGTGTAACGATTCCGTGCAACAGCCCTGGCAGCCCTAAGTGGACAATATTGGATATTTGATTGTATGATTTGAAATCTTGATCCATTACTGCTTTAGCTGTTTTGTAATTGAATTTGATTGGGGCTATTGTATAGTCCACGCAATCGGTAACGAGATTGAATTCATGGCTGAGACTCATTCGCCACATGAGATGTGTTCAACGAACCCGAGTCATACTTCGGTTGGTGATAGTGGTTGGCCACGCGAAGTTCTTATGCACTTCATGTTGTTCAACTTATCATACGCTCGAGCTAGCCGAGCTCATTAAGTAACCCGATCTGTCTAATGTATGTTCACCATGTTTGGATGCTACTGTTTGAACCTAAGGTACCGAACTTACCAGTGCAACCCCGTTAACCTTGGTACCTCGATTTGCTAAGACTCATGAGCCAGACATGGTGGAATAGGACATCATGGTCGAGCTGTCAGCCTACGCTAGGGCGATGTGCCTCCCCGTAGTGACCAATGAGAAACCCAGACTCGTGAGCCGAATACGATGGTATGGGACATTGTATTCGAGCTGTCGGCCTACACTGTTTTGATGGGTGATGGGGGAATGGTGTAACAATTTCGTGTAACAGCCCTGACAGCCCTGACCGTACCCGGTGTAGTGACCTCAAGCATACTCTGAATCTGAGGAGAGGCGACGAGCCTTCCCATAGTAAACAAAGTATAAACTAGGCCTGTATTGATAAGGTGATGGGGGAGCGGTGTAACGAGTGCGTGTAACAGCCTTAGCAGCCCTTTACAGGGACCTAGAACCGCATCATCGTATGAGAGTATCTTGGACTACGACCCTAGAATGGATCATTGTTTGGGAATGATATAAGGGAGGTACTTTAGTTTCCCAATACTGCTGTATGAAAATGACTAATAACAACTCGGTAATCATGCTCATCATCGCACTGCATGTGCTTGGAAGATGTGGAGCACTGAAGGATGAACGCATGCCGTGGACGTAAGATGGTGTCGCATGAGGGAGTATGTTGGTGAGGGCATGCATCATGACTGCATTTTCATACTTACATTAATAAAAGTATTTAGGAGTGTTTGACTTTACTGCTTTATCATTACTGCTTGACTGAATTGATAACATGTTAACCTATGCTTTATTGTTCCACTGAGTTGATCACTCACTCCCACTTTACAGGACGGTGTTCCGGACCCCCACCAGACTTTGTCTGATTGCAGATGGCGACTCTACTTCTGAGGCGGAGCCGGACTTTTGTGACAACGAGGATGCTTTCTCGTATATGTTGTTTTCCAGTGGCTTCATGTGAGCCGTGTCTTGATCGACGAGGTTACAGGAATGTTGACTAGAGGACCTTACACTTTTGGTATATTTTGGAATTGTACTTGTAATGAATTAACCTTATAACATTATCACACTTTAGAGACTCATCACGGTTTATATATTTTATATATCTATCACAGTCTTCCGCTTGCAAATTTAACTGTCTCTGGAGTATGATATGTTGTTTTGGTATAATCTCATTCATGTTTCCATGCTCTCATCATAATCATCATCATCTGCGTTGCATAAGTGATGCGTTGGAACTCGGGAGCAGAGCTTTGCTCGACCCCCGATTTTCAAGGCGTTACAAGATGGTATCAGAGCATGATTTGGATTAAACCGGACCTAGGTCATGGTCACACGACGCACTCTGACACTTTCTGACTTAGGAGGAAGCAACAGAACGTAGAAACCGACTTAGGATTTTCCAAATTCGCCGAACGGCGAAACTGACCGAAATCGACCGCTGAGATTGGGCCCGTACTGTAAGTGTTATATTTTATATCCCTGTTTGTTGTCAAATTTGTGGTGCCAAAATCTCTGTTCTATATCTTCCATAAGTGAAGCTCTCTCAAAGATCAACATTCATGAACAAGCTAAGCTCACAAGTATAAAGATCAAAGTTGAATGCAAGAACTACTCACAAGACACGACTCAAGCTTCAAGACTTCAAGAAGAGTATAAGTCAGTTCATAAAGAACTCAAGTCATGTACAAGGCAGTTCATGAAGAATTCAAGACACTTTCAAGATTGAGCTATATCAAGACTTCAAGGCTCATACTTCAAGGTTGCTAGTTCCTAATGTTTCAATGTCCAGACTTCATGGTTGAGGTTTGATTGACCTTAGGTTGACCTTATAAGTAGGTTACTTTGGATACATAAATCAAATGTTTATTTTACATAAGTTCGGTCAGTTCTTCGACTAGTCCTAGGCCTTCTTCGACTAGTCCTAGAGTTGCTTCGACCAGTCTAAGAAATTCCTCGATAAGTCGTAAGTTTGTTACAAAAATCGGATATTTTCTGTTAGGCTTCGACTAGTCCAAGGATTTCTTCGACCGGTCGTAGGAACAGTGTCGACTAGTTCTTCGACCAGTCGTAATTTTTCGACACAAAGTCCAGCGATAAATTCACAAGGTCTTCGACCAGTCGTAGGAGACCTACGACCAGTCGAAGGTGACCTATGACCAGTTGAAGGAGGTCTTCGACTAGTCGTAAAACGGTCAATGTTTATCGCGCCCGAATTTTTTCAAATTTGTTATTTCTTCGACTAGTCGAAGGGTTCCTTAGACCAGTCGAAGGTGCGATCTGCTCACCTATAAATAGAGCACGAAACTCAGAAGAAATCATCGAATTAATTAATCCTTTCAAGCCAATCTTCGTCTAACTTCTGAGAGATATTTCTGTGCTCCATCTAAGCTAAGTGTGCTTATTTAATATTCTCTTTCCTTAGCTTTATTTAATTGATTTTGTTTCTGTTATTCCAATCTAATTTGATAAGAGGAATCGCTATTCCCTTTTCTTTGGAATCAAAATCAATTAAGGCAAGCCCTACTTGGTTTAATTTAAAATCTATTAGAATTAGAACCATTGTAATTGAGTACTGGAAATTGAACTTGGACATTCAATCATCTACTCTGATTTGGTTCTACCGGGCTGCTACATCGAAGAAGATATTCAGGTATTTTACATTTAATTGTAAATTCCTTTCTGTTTTAGTTTCTTTCAAGATTTGCCAGAAAAATCTTGTTGTATTGGTTATCTGAGGAGAACCAGGAAAACTCAGAAGAAGGGTTTTTTTTTATTGTGTAAGCCCACAGACAAAGACACAATTGTAAAGGTTTTTGGTGAACCTGGAAAACCTAATTTGTTAGTGAACAGTAATATCCCCTGTGTGAGGATATTAGGAGTGGAGTAGCTTTTTGTGTGGCTGTTGTTTAACAGTTGGTGAACACACAGGCGAACCACTATAATCCCTAGTGTTATGATTGAATGATTTACATTTCTAATCTTTAATTATTCTTTTGTGGGATGTATGAATGTGGTGAATGTTGTAATCATTTAATTCAAGCTTTGTGAGAATTTTGTAATAGTTTAGAATTTACTTTCTGCTATTCCTTTATTTACTTGAATTTAAATTTCCTTTAAAGTTGTTCCAGCAAGGTTGCCCTGCCATTTTTATGGTGTATGGCTGTCCCTAGAACAATACATTTGTAATTACAATTTATTTCAATTAAGTTTGTATTCATTTCTTTATTCCTCTTTGGTTTGAGATTTGATACAAAGATCTTTCTAGAAATAAGGTTGTCCTACCATAAACTTTGGTTTTTGGTGAAAGGTTGTCCTTAGAACAACATTTGTATCAACCTCTCAAGATCTAAATTTTGAGGTTGTTTCACATACCTGCATTGTAATTTAATTTGGCTATCATATTCTTTTTAATTCCGCTGTTATAAGTTTTATTTGGCATTGTCCTATTCACCCCCCCTCTAGGACATATAGCTAGGCCTTTTCAAGTGGTATCAGAGCCTAATAGCTCGTTCTTATTGCTATTTATTTGGATTTATTTCCTGAGCTAACGATTTAAGCTATTTAAGATGTCAAATTTTGATAGCCTTTCAGTCACAAGGCCTCCACCATTTGATGGCTCCAACTATGCCTATTGGAAAGCCAGGATGAGGACCTTCCTCAAGTCAATGGATGAAAATGTGTGGCAAGCCACAGTGGATGAATGGAAACCTCCTGTCATGGAAGTTACTGGGGTTAATGGTTCAAAATCTATGAAAGTCACACCATATTACCAATGGACCACTCTTCAGAAAAGTGAGAGTAATGCTAATGTTAAAGCATTAAATGCAATTACTTGCGCACTATCACCGGATGAGTTCAAAAGAATCATTTCCTGTGATACTGCAAAGCAAGCTTGGGATATATTAGAAATGACACACGAGGGTACTACAATTGTCAAAAAATCTAAAGTCCAACTCCTCACAACCAGATTTGAAGAAATTCATATGGAGGAAAATGAAATGTTTATGGACTTTTACACTAGATTGAATGACATTGTAAACTCAATGTGGGGTCTTGGCGATAAAATCCTAGAAAGTAAAGTGTGTGCAAAAATATTACGCTCACTTCCTGAACGGTTCAATTCTAAAGTAACCGCAATTCAGGAACATCGTGATATGGATAATATGAGGGTAGAAGAACTAGTTGGTTCTCTACAAACCTACGAGTTAAACTTTAAAGCTCATAAAGGTAAATCTATTGCACTTAAATCTTCTAAATTTAATACAGAAGAAAATTCTGATTCAGAAGATGATATAGCTCTTTTAGCTAAAAAATTTTACAAGATTTTCAAAAGCAAGAAAAGGGTTGATTTTCAAAAATCAAATGATAAAAAGAAGTTTAGATCTAAATTTCAAAAATCTTTGAAAGATAGTCAATGTTACAATTGTCAAGAATATGGGCATTTAGCAAATAGATGTCCTAAAAAGGACAAACCTAAGAAGAAAGGTATGTTGGCTACATGGGATGAATCATCTAATTCTGAAGCTTCTTCTGAATCAGAAGATTCTGAAATTGAGTTGAGCAATGAGGTTAAAGCTCTTATGACTCTAGCCAAATTCACATTTTCAGATAATGACTCAACAAGTGAAGAAAATCTGAGTAGTGATTGTGAAAATGAAGATGATCTTCAAGATGCTTACAATGCCCTATATAAGGAAAGTTGTAAAATTGCTGTCAAACTTAAACTTCAAAAAGAAAAGTTTTCTAAACTCAAAGAATGTTTTGAATCGCTTGTCTTAGAAAAATCACAAATTTCAGATTGTTTTGAAAAATCAAAATGCGATTTGGAATTCAAGAACTCCCTAATTATTGATTTGAAATCTGAAATTGAGAAACTCAAAACTAAAGTATCTTCTCTTCTGAGTCTAAAGGACACATGGAAATATGCCCAAGGAGATCCAAAGTTAGAAAAACTTTTATCCGGGTCAAGAAAATGTGGCGATCTATCCGGATTGGGATATGATAAAAATCTACCTCCTAAACAAAAGTATACTCCTCCTATGTTTGTTAAAGGAGAGTCCTCAAACTCAAAAGGGAAAAGTACTTATCAAGATTTTTCTAGAAATTCAAAAACTTTTCAAAAACCTAGAAACAGTCATGTCAACTTTAATCAGAAACGAAATCCACTAGCTGAAAAGATAGTTGATTTACTCAAGGAGCTCTTAAAATCTAACTCTATAGGTCATTCTTACAACTATAATCATAAGAAGACCAACTATGTTCCTAAACCTAAAACAGTTATGAAATGGGTTCCAAAAGTCACTTGCTTGGTTGCTCACATTGCTTTCAAAGCAACAAGTCATTCAAAATGGTACCTAGACAGTGGATGCTCCAGGCATATGACAGGGGACAAAGCTTTATTCACCGATCTGAAAGATATGACTGATGGTTCAGTCACATTTGGTGATGGTAGCAACTGCAAGATTATAGGCCAAGGTACGGTTCAACTTTTTAATCTTCCTGTGTTTAAAAATGCCTTATATGTTGAAGGCTTAAAACATAACTTACTTAGTATATCACAAATATGTGATAATAACCATAGTGTTCGGTTTTCTAATCAAAGCTGTGAGATACTAAATAATAAGGGTTCTGTAATATTAACTGGACGTAGAACATCTGAAAATTGTTATATTATTAGCGAATCCAGCTCATCTAATCAAACATGTCACATGGTCCATACAGACGAGACTGATTTATGGCACAAACGTCTTGGACATGTACATTATCGAAATTTATATAGATTGAGCAAACGAGAACTTAAAAGAGTGTAAGTGTTATGATCTCATGCTCCTTTGGTTGTCAAATTTTGTGTGCCAAAACATCTATCGGTGTTCTGTACTTGTATGATCATTTATTGGAATTCAAGACACCTCAAAATGCTACATGTTGAAGCCTCAAAAAGCTACATGTTGAAGCCTCAAAAAGCTACATGTTGAAGCCTACATGTTGAAGCCTCAAGAAGCTACAATGTTGAAGTTCAAATCTAAAGAAACAACGCATGAAGTAGTTCTATGTTAATGAAGATCTCAAGCATGATATGGTTCAAGATCTCAAGCCTGATATAATTCAAATTATCTACATTCGTTGAATGGTTGAAGTTCAATGTCCATACGACATGGTTCAGGTTTGAATGACCTTAGGTTGTCCTACCATAAGCCCTTGTTGATTATGGTGTAAGGTTGTCCTTAGAACTGAATTTGCATCAATCTCTCGATATCTATTTATCAAGGTGATTTAAATTTAGCTTTGTGAATTGATTCATGTTGTAAGGCTATTGGTTTATTTTATTTCCGCTGATTTTATTTTAATTTGGCATAGTCCTATTCACCCCCCCCCCCCCCCTCTAGGACATATAGCTTGGCCTTTTCAAGTGGTATCAAAGCCTAATAGCTCATATTTATTGCTTTTTATTTGGATTTATTTCCTAAGCTAACGATCTAAGCTATATAAAAAGATGTCAAATTTTGATAACCTTTCAGTTACTAGACCTCCTCCCTTTGATGGCTCCAACTATGCCTATTGGAAAGCCAGAATGAGGATCTTCCTAAAATCAATGGATGAAAGTGTGTGGCAAGCCACAGTAACTGAATGGAAACCTCCTATCATGGAAGTAACTGGTGTTGATGGTTCAAAATCTATGAAAATTACACCGTATTACCAATGGACCACACTTCAGAAAAATGAGAGTAGTGCTAATGCTAAAGCACTAAATGCAATCACTTGCGCACTATCACCGGATGAGTTCAAAAGAATCATATCCTGTGATACTGCAAAGCAAGCTTGGGATATTTTAGAAATGACACACGAAGGTACATCAATTGTCAAGAAATCTAAAGTCCAACTCCTCACAACTAAATTTGAAGAAATTCATATGGAGGAAAATGAAATGTTTATGGACTTTTACACTAGATTGAATGACATTGTGAACTCAATGTGGGGTCTTGGCGATAAGATCCCTGAAAGTAAAGTGTGTGCAAAAATACTACGCTCTCTTCCTGAACGGTTCAATTCTAAGGTAACTGCAATCCAGGAACTTCGTGATACGGACAATATGAAGGTAGAAGAATTAGTTGGTTCTTTACAAACCTATGAATTAAGTTTTAAAGCTCCTAAAGGCAAATCTATCGCTTTGAAGTCATCCAAAAATTTTACTCAAGAAAATTCAGATTCAGAAAAGTCTGAAGATGATATGGCCCTTTTGGCGAAAAAGTTTTATAAGATTTTCAAAAGTAAGAAAAGAGTCGATTTTCAAAAGGCAAATGAAAAGAAACGTTCCAAACCTAAGTCTAAAACTTGGAAATCATTGAAAGATAGTCAATGCTACAACTGTCAAGAATATGGGCATTTAGCAAACAAATGTCCTAAAAAGGACAGATTCAAAAGGAAGGGTATGTTGGCTACTTGGGATGAATCATCTGATTCTGAAGCTTCTTCTGAGTCAGAAAATTCAGAAACTGAGTCGGGCAGTGAACTTAAGGCCCTTATGACTCTAGCCAAGTTTACTTTTTCCGATCACGATGATTCAACAAGTGAAGAAAATTTGGATAGTGATCATGAATATGATGAAGATCTTCAAGATGCTTACAATGCCTTATATAAGGAAAGTTGTAAAATTGCTGTCAAACTTAAACTTCAAAAAGAAAAGTTTTATAAACTTAAAGAATGTTTTGAAACTCTTATTTTAGAAAAATCTCAAATTTCAGATAGTTTTGAAAAGTCTAAGTGTGATCTAGAATTCAAAACCTCCCTAATTGAAAATTTGAAATCTGAAAATGAGAAACTTAAAAATGAAGTATCTTCTCTTTTGAGTTTGAAGGACACATGGAGATATGCTCAAAGTGATCTAAAATTAGAAAATTTGTTATCCGGATCAAGAAAATGTGGCGATCGATCCGGGTTGGGTTATGATAAAAACAGATCTCCTAAACAGAAGAATACTCCTTCCAATTTTGTGAAAGGAGAGACTTCTAACTCAAAAGGAAAAGGTAATAGTCAAGTTTTTTCTAAAAATACAAAAACTTTTCCTAAACCCAAAAGCAGCTATTTTAAAAATCAGATTCGAAACCCACTAGCTGAAAAAATTATTGATTTACTTAAGGAGCTATTAAAATCTAATTATGTAGGTCACTCTTACAACTATAAACATAAGAAGACCAATTATTCTCCTAAACCCAAAACAGTACTGAAATGGGTTCCTAAAGCTGTCTGTTTGGTTGCTCACACTGCTTTCAAAGCTACAAGCCATTCGAAATGGTATCTAGACAGTGGATGCTCCAGACATATGACAGGCGACAAAGCACTATTCACCGATCTTAAAGATATGACTGATGGGTCAGTCACATTTGGTGATGGTAGCAACTGCAAGATAATTGGCAAAGGTACGGTCCAACTCTATAACCTTCCCTTATTTAAAAATATTTTATATGTTGAGGGTTTAAAACACAACCTGTTGAGCATATCTCAAATATGCGATAACAACCATAATGTTAAATTTTCTAATCAAGGTTGTGAAATAATAAATGAAAAGGGTTCTGTAATATTAACTGGTCGCAGAACTTCTGAAAACTGCTATATAGTAAGCGATAGTAGCTCATCTAAACAAACGTGTTACATGGTCCATACCGATGAGACAGAATTATGGCATAAACGCCTTGGACATGTACACTATCGAAATTTATACAGATTGAGCAAAGGTGAACTAATTAGAGGTCTACCTAAGATGCAAAAAGTAGATAAGATTTGTGGTGAATGCCAGTATGGTAAACAAACTAGGAGCTCTCACAAAAAGGTGAACTCCAATACCACCACAAGACCACTCGAGCTTCTCCACATGGATCTTATATCACCAACTAGAACGGAAAGTCGAGGTGGCAAAAAATACATCTTAGTTATTGTAGATGATTATACAAGATTCACTTGGGTTTCATTCTTGAGAGACAAATCAGAAACCCTTGATGAAGTGAAAAAGATTATAAAACGGATTCAAACTGAAAAAAGTTCTCAAGTCAACAAGATCCGTAGTGATCATGGATCCGAATTCGAAAATAGCGGTTTTGAGAAATTCTGTAGCGATCAGGGAATATCGCATGAATTTTTTGCACCTAAAACTCCTCAACAAAATGGAATTGTCGAGAGGAAGAATAGAGTGCTTCAAGAAATGGGAAATGTTATGTTAAATAGCATGAAGCTCCCTAGGAATCTATGGGCTGAAGCAGTGAATACAGCCTGCTACATTATTAACCGTGTTTATATCTGTAAATCTAATAATAAAACGGCTTATGAAATGTGGTTTGAGAAAAAGCCTTCTGTCCAATACTTTCGAGTTTTTGGCAGTAAGTGTTATATTTTGCGTGACCGTGAAAATTTGGGAAAATTCGACACTAAAAGTGATGAAGGGATCTTTTTAGGGTATTCTTTAAACAGTCGTGCATATCGTGTTCTGAACAACAGGACCGGTGTGATTCAAGAGTCAATAAATGTTGTGATTGACGATCTTTTGAATACACCCATTCCTAGTTCGGATAATGATGAAGTGCTTATACTTGAAAAACAAGAAACTTCATCAAGTGAACCTAATTCTGAATTAAGGACTGTTAAAGATCATCCAACTTCTCTAATACTTGGAAACCCTCTCACTGGTGTGCGCACTCGTAGACAATTAGAGGACATATGTAACTACGTATGCTTTACATCCCAGATTGAACCGGTTAACGTAAAAGAAGCACTTTCGGATGAAAACTGGATTCTTACGATGCAAGAAGAGCTTAATCAGTTTGTCAGAAATGATGTTTGGTATCTTGTTCCTAGACCTAAAGATAAACATATTATTGGAACAAAATGGATTTTCAAAAACAAATCTGATGAACTTGGAAATATTATTCGAAATAAAGCAAGACTAGTTGTACAGGGATATACGCAAATTGAAGGTATTGACTATAATGAGACATTTGCCCCTGTAGCTCGTCTTGAATCAATCAGACTTTTTATCTCCATTGCATGTTTTAGAAAGATTAAAATTTATCAAATGGATGTAAAGAGTGCCTTTCTGAATGGTGATTTACATGAAGAGGTATATGTTGAAAAACCAACAGGGTTTGAAGATCCTAAATTTACTGATCATGTGTATCGTCTTAAGAAGGCTCTCTATGGTCTGAAACAAGCTCCCAGAGCATGGTACGAAAAACTGACTAAGTTTTTACTAAGTCATAATTTTCAGATGGGATGTGTTGATAAGACACTCTTTGTTAAGAAGTATAACGATGATATTCTAATGGTTCAAATATATGTTGACGATATTATTTATGGATCAACCTGTACTAATATGACTGTTGAGTTTGCAGATTTGATGAAGTCTAAATTCGAAATGAGCATGGTTGGTGAATTAAACTATTTCCTAGGGTTGCAAGTAAAACAACAACCTGATGGAATTTTTATCTCTCAAACCAAATATGCTCAGGGCTTAATCAAGAAATTTGGATTTGAGAAAGGTAAAAATTTTGATACTCCTATGAGTACAACTTTGAGACTCTCAAAAGACTCTGCAGGTAATGATGTGGATCCTAAATTGTATCGTAGTTTGATTGGTAGTTTACTTTATCTGACTGCTAGTAGACCATATAGCCTTGAGTGTTGGTATTTGTGCTCGTTATCAATCAAATCCTAAAGAATCTCACTTAACTGCTGTTAAGCGGATTATGCGATATGTCGCAAGTTCTACTAAACTTGGTCTCTGGTATCCACATGAAACTAATGTTCAATTAGCCGGGTATGCAGATGCTGACTGGGCTGGAAACATTGATGATAGGAAATCAACCAGTGGTGGTTGTTTCTACATTGGAAATTGTCTTGTTTCTTGGTTTAGTAAGAAGCAAAGTTCTACATCGCTATCAACAGCTGAGGCTGAATACATTGCTGCTGGAAATGCATGTACTCAACTTGTTTGGATGAAACGAATGTTGAGCGATTATGGAATTACTCAGGATTCTATGATTTTATTTTGCGATAATTCCAGTGCAATAAATATCTCTAAAAATCCAGTTCAGCATTCACGTACTAAGCATATTGATATTAGATTTCATTACATTCGTGAATTAGTGGAAGAAAAGGTAATATGTTTGGATTACATTCCAACCGAGACTCAACTTGCTGACATTTTCACTAAACGCTCGACAAAAGCAGGTTTAATAAATTAAAGTTTGATCTCGGTATGTGCAATTTAAATTGAATTTGCATGATTTAGTGTATCATAATGTACATAAGTTTGATGATTTATTTGCTTAAATTTGAAATTTATTTGAAAAAAAAAATTGCAAATTTTGAGTCGTACTCGACCAGTCGTGAGTGTACACGACCGGTCGTGCTACGACCGGTCGAACACGTACACGACCGGTCGTGAAACTCGGGATTTCACTTTAATTTGGGGATTTTGACTCTTCTTCCTCATTTCTTTTTTCCCACCAACGGCTCTAGCTACGACCGGTCGAACCCACCTTCTTAGTTCTTCAAGGTTAGTGGTTCCTTTGCATTTTTATTATAGATTCTTGATATTAGTGTTTCAAATCACTTTCTTGTTGAATCTATTGGGTCGTTCATTGCAAGATTGGGGTTTTATCTTGAAAAATCTGATCTATTAAAACCTCATCTTTTCTATCTTGCATCTTGTTGTTTCATTGAAATCCTCCATTAAAAATGGATGCTAGAGGTAAAAAGAAAACTACTAGAGGTCCCTCTTCTTCTAGATCAACTTCTATTGTACAACGTCATCTTCGGTCTCCTGAAAATGATCCTCCAAATGTTCGGGATTTGCGTATGCGAAATATTATTGTTGAGCGTCCTGTGAATGTTAATCACATTGCTTCATTTGGTATCCCTCCTCTGTTGGAATCTGTGGGATGGGATAACATCTTGCATTGGGGTGGACCTGCATACCAGTCCATTGCCCAATCCATGTTTGCATGTATCTGTGATTTTTCTCTTGAGAATTTAATTTTTAAAGTTGATACTCAAGAAGGATTGTTTGTAGTGGATCGACATTTGATTGCTGATATTATGGAAATACCTGTCAATGATGAGAGCATTCCAATTAATATTTTACATGACAGTCTCTCTGAATCTGAACGTAGAATGCTTACTAGAGATTTATGTAATTTGGATGTTCATTGGACTCATAAAGGTCATGCACTTCCCTCAGATTTTTGTTACCCAGACACAGAGTACTACATAGGATTTTCATCTCTAATCTTTATCCTCGTGCTGGCAATAAAACCGAACTCACTGCTTTTATGGTTCGTGTTTTGCATTCTGTCATCTCTGGTGCAAAAATATGTTTACCTTCCTTAATTTGTCATTCCATTATTCTGTCTCGTCAACATCCTGGACATAGTGATATACCCTTTGGTTATTTGTTGACTATGCTGGCAAATCATATGCTCGTTGCTATGCCTACTAGAGAAAAACCCATCCATCATCTCCCTTTTAATAATTCAAATCTTAACAAGATGACTTTAGAATTGGCTGATGGCCAAGTGGATGCTGGTGGCGGTGGTGCTGAAGCAGGAGATGCAGGACAAGCTGGTGATCCTACTGAAGACGTGAATATGGATGATTTATTTGAAGAACTTGAGTCAGACTCGGCTGATGATCCTGATTTTCAGCCCTCTGATTTTGATGAGAGATTGAATTCCCTTCAAGAGCAAGTGGCTCAAATTTGTGTTTCACAAGACACGCAATTCTCTTATCTTCGCAAATATATGAGGCGGATTGCTAAGGGTTTACACAAATTGATCCTTCTAATCATGCTCCATCCTCTGGTTCTGACTGAATGTTTTTCTAAGTCTGTAATATTTGTTTTTAACTTTACATACTCACTGACTTTTTGAATTATGCACTAAAGCTCTCTTGAATCTATATACTAACTGCTATATTCATTATTATTGCTGCCCTTCTTCCTTTGTCATTTTGTGACAAAAAGGGGGAGAAGTTTTGGGAGTTGTGCTCCTATTATCTATTACTCAGGGGGAGTTAAGTTTCTCAGGGGTACCTATTACTCAGGGGGAGTTAAGCTTCTCAGGGGTAATTATGAGAATGATGCTAGTTATTTCTTATGGGAGAATGATGCAAGTTATTTCTTATCATATATATCTGTGCATGCTTCTCTATTGTTGAACTTGTTGTGAATATGTAGTGTGTACTTCGTTTCAAATTGAAGTATTATTATTTGGGTGTTTTGTCACAAATTTGACAAAGGGGGAGATTGTAAGTGTTATGATCTCATGCTCCTTTGATTGTCAAATTTTGTGTGCCAAAACATCTATCGGTGTTCTGTACTTGTATGATCATTTATTGGAATTCAAGACACCTCAAAATGCTACATGTTGAAGCCTCAAAAAGCTACATGTTGAAGCCTCAAAAAGCTACATGTTGAAGCCTACATGTTGAAGCCTCAAGAAGCTACAATGTTGAAGTTCAAATCTAAAGAAACAACGCATGAAGTAGTTCTATGTTAATGAAGATCTCAAGCATGATATGGTTCAAGATCTCAAGCCTGATATAATTCAAATTATCTACATTCGTTGAATGGTTGAAGTTCAATGTCCATACGACATGGTTCAGGTTTGAATGACCTTAGGTTGTCCTACCATAAGCCCTTGTTGATTATGGTGTAAGGTTGTCCTTAGAACTGAATTTGCATCAATCTCTCGATATCTATTTATCAAGGTGATTTAAATTTAGCTTTGTGAATTGATTCATGTTGTAAGGCTATTGGTTTATTTTATTTCCGCTTATTTTATTTTAATTTGGCATAGTCCTATTCACCCCCCCCCCCCCCCCCCCCCTCTAGGACATATAGCTTGGCCTTTTCAAAGAGGTTTACCCAAACTTTAGAAATTAGATAAAATATGTGGTGAATGCCAGATAGGCAAACAAACAAGGAACTCACACAAAAAGGTGAATTCAAATGCCACTTCAAGACCACTCGAACTCCTCCACATGGATCTGATAGGACCTACCAGAACGGAAAGTCGTGGTGGGAAAAAGTATATCTTGGTAATAGTTGATGACTTTACCAGATTTACATGGGTAGTCTTCTTAAGGGATAAATCTGAAACACTTGAAGAAGTAAATAAAGTTCTCAGAAGGATTCAAACTGAAAAATGTTCTCAAATCAGTAAGATTCGTAGTGATCATGGGTCTGAATTTGAGAATAACAATTTTGAGAAGTTCTATACCGACCAAGGCATATTACATGAATTCTATGCTCCCAAAACTCCACAACAAAATGGAATTGTTGAAAGAAAGAATAGAGTACTTCAAGAAATGGCTAATGTCATGTTAAATAGCATGAAGCTCTCTAAAAATCTTTGGGCTGAAGCAGTCAACACAGCTTGTTATATTTTAACTGAGTCTACACTAGCAAAGATAATAATAAAATGGCTTACGAATTGTGGTTCAATAAAAAGCCTACATTAAATACTTTTGAGTTTTTGGCAGCAAATGCTATATTTTACGTGATCGTGAAAATTTGGGAAAATTTGATACAAAGAGTGATGAAGGAATTTTCCTAGGATATTCCTTAAACAGTCGTGCTTATAGGGTTCTGAACAAAAGGACTGGTGTGATTCAAGAATCCATCAATGTTGTCATTGATGATCACTTAAATAAGCCTATCTCTAATTTAGATAATGATGAAGTTTTAATCATTGATAAACCCAATACTTCATTAAATCAAACTGAATCTGAATTGAGGACTATTAAAGATCATCCAACCACTCAAATTCTTGGAAACCCTCTCACTGGTGTTCGCACCCGTAGACAACTTGAGGATTTATGTAATTATGTATGTTTTACATCCCAAATAGAACCATCCAATGTAAAAGAAGCTCTTGCTGATGAGAACTGGATTGTTGCGATGCAAGAAGAACTTAACCAATTCGTAAGAAATTATGTTTGGTATCTCGTACCAAGACCTAAAGATAAACACATCATTGGAACAAAATGGATTTTCAAAAATAAGTCTGACGAATGTGGAAATATAATTAGAAACAAGGCTAGACTAGTGGTACAAGGTTATACTCAAATTTAAGGAATTGATTTCGATGAAACCTTTGCACCAGTAGCTCGTCTTGAATCTATCAGACTATTTATATCCATTGCATGTTTTAGAAAGATAAAGATTATCAGATGGATGTGAAAAGTGCTTTTCTAAATGGCGATTTACATGAAGAAGTCTATGTTGAATAGCCAATGGGCTTTGAAGATCCCAAGAATACTGATCATGTGTATCGATTTAAAAAGGCACTTTATGGATTAAAACAAGCACCTAGGGCATATGAGAAACTAACAAAATTTCTTTTAAGTCACAATTTTCAAATGGGATCTGTTGATAAAACTCTATTTGTTAAAAAACATAATGATCATATCTTAATAGTACAGATATATGTTGATGATATCATCTATGGTTCAACTTGTACTAACTTGACTACTGAGTTTGCAGACTTGATGAAATCACAGTTTGAAATGAGCATTGTTGGGGAATTGACTTATTTTCTTGGTTTGCAAGTTAAGCAGCAACCTGAAGGAATATTCATCTCTCAATCTAAGTATGCTTTGAATCTAATCAAGAGATTTGGATTTGAGAATGGCAAGAATTTTGATACTCCTATGAGTACTACCCTGAAACTCTCAAAAGACTATAATGGTAAAAATGTTGATTCAAAACTTTATCGGAGTATGATTGGTAGTTTGTTATATTTAACTGCTAGTAGACCTGATATTTCTCTAAGTGTTGGTATTTGCGCAAGATATCAATCTGATCCTAAAGAATCACACTTGATTGCTGTCAAGAGAATTATTAGATATGTCGCAAGTACTGTAAATCTTGGTCTCTGGTATCCTCATGAGACTAGTGTCCAATTAGCTGGGTACTCGGATGCTGACTGGGCTGGTAATCTAGATGATTACATTGGAAATTGTCTAGTTTCCTGGTTTAGTAAGAAACAAAATTCTATATCACTTTCAACAGCTGAAGCTGAGTATATTGCAGCTGGTAATGCATGTACACAGCTTGTTTGGATGCAACGAATGCTGAGTGATTATGGAGTTAAACAAGATTCTATGTTATTGCATTGTGATAATTCCAGTGCAATAAATATTTCAAAAAATCCTATTCAGCATTCTCGTACTAAGCACATTGACATTAGATTTCATTATATTAGGGAATTGGCAGAAGAAAAAGTTATATCTTTAGAATATATTCCTACTGAAGATCAAAGAGCTGATATTTTCACAAAACCTCTTGATAAAATTAGGTTTAATAAGATGAAATTTGATCTTGGCATGTGTATTTCAAAATGATTATTTATGCCTACATGTATCATAGTGCATATATTTTCTAGGTTTAAATTCATTTTCTTTAAAAAATTGCAAGAAATATGCTTTTTTGGACTTCCTTCGACCTATCGTGAGTGTACTCGACCAGTCGTCCTACGACCGGTCGTAGATACCTACGACCAGTCGTAGATCTCGGAAATCACTTAAATTTGGGGATTTTTGCTTTCTTCCTCATTTCCTTTTTTTCTCTCAAAGGAGCCGAGCTTCGACTTATCGAACCCACCATCTTTGTTCTTTAAGGTTAGTGTTCCATTTACATTTTTATTGCAAATCAGTGTCTTGATTACTCTCTTGTCTATCTTGAAAATTTCTATTTTTGATTTCATTGAGATTTGGGGTTTGATTTTTGAAAAATCTGATTTGAAGAAACCCTCTTCTCAATCATTTGCAACTTCTTAATTTCTTGATATCCTTGTTGCAAATGGCTTCTAGAGGTAAAAAATCTACTTCCCATGGTCCTTCTACTTCTTCCAGATTGACAAAACGTCATCTTCTTGAGCCTACAAATGATCCTTCTTATGTTGTAGATCTTAAAGCTCGTAATGTGATTGTTGAACATCTTGTTGATGTTAATCATATTGCACCTTTTGGTATCCTACCTTTGCTTGAAGCTGTAGGTTGGGCTAACTTATTGCATTGGGGTGGGCCTGCATACCGGTCCATTGCTCAATCCATGTTCACATGCATAAGTGACTTCTCACTAGATAGTTTAACTTTTAAAATATCTACTAGTGAAGGGCCATTTGAAATTGATAGACATTTAATTTCAGCCCTTATGGAGATTCCTGTAAATGATGAGGGTATTCCTATCCATAATCTAACTGATAAACCCTCAATTTCTGAAAAACGTATGCTTACTAGAGATTTGTGTAACATGGATGTTCAATGGACACGTAAAGGGAATGCGCTCCCCGCAAGGTTTTTGTTACCCAAATACAGAGTGCTCCATAGAATCTTTGTGTCTAATCTGTATCCTCGGTCAGGTAATAAAACTGACTTGACCTCTTTTATGGTACGTATTTTCATGCTATTGCTAGTGGTACTCAGATTTGTCTCCCATCCTTAATCTGTCATTTTCTTCTTAAGTTTCGACTCCATCCTGGTCACAGTGACATCCCTTTTGGTTACTTAATGACTGTTTTAGCCACACATATGTTGGTTGATATGCCTGTTAATGAAGCTCCTATTCATCATCTGATTTTCAACAACACTAATCTCAATAAGATGAAGCTGGATTTACTTCCTGAACAAGGTGGTAATGGTGGTGGTCATAAAGAAGCAGGGGATGACATTAATATGGATGATATCTTTGAGGAACTGGATTCTGATTCGACAAATGATCCAGATTTTGTACCATCTGATTTTGATACACGTCTGAGTGCATTGGAGGGTAAAGTTGAGAATTTGAATGAAAAATTAGAAAACATGTCTGTTACTCGTGATTCTCAATTCAAGTACATGCGGAAATATCTTCGACGATTAAACAAAGGCATGCACCAACTTGATCCCTCAATTCCTGCTCCGTCTTCTAGTTCTAATTCTGACTAGTCTTTATGGGATTTTCTGGTCTATAATAACCTTATAATTTAGCACTTGGTAGACTGAATTTTAGTTAGATACTTTCACTGTTTTATGCTGGATATTTATTTTATATAAAGCCATGAAGAGTATCTTTATATCTGTTTTGCTTTCATCTTATAACTCCTCTAGTTTACTCTCATATATCTCCTTTGTCATATTGTGACAAAAAGGGGGAGAATGGTTTGTTCTTAACTTAACGATGTGAGAGGTGATAGGAGTAGCATTGGTTATGTTACTCAAGGGGAGTTTGAATGTTGAATGAGTTTGGATGTTGAATGAGTTTGGATGTTGATTATTGAAGTGTTTATGTTTATCTTGGTTATGTGTTTTGTCACCAATTTGACAAAGGGGGAGATTGTAAGTGCTATATTTTATATCCCTGTTTGTTGTTAAATTTGTGGTGCCAAAATCTCTGTTTTATATCTTGCATAAGTGAAGCTCTCTCAAAGATCAACATTCATGAACAAGCTAAGCTCACAAGTATAAAGATCAAAGTTGAATGCAAGAACTACTCACAAGACATGACTCAAGCTTCAAGACTTCAAGAAGAGTATAAGTCAGTTCATAAAGAACTCAAGTCATGTACAAGGCAGTCCATGAAGAATTCAAGACACTTTCAAGATTGAGCTATATCAAGACTTCAAGGCTCATACTTCAAGGTTGCTAGTTCCTAATGTTTCAATGTCCAGACTTCATGGTTGAGGTTTGACTGACCTTAGGTTGACCTTATAAGTAGGTCACTATGGATACATAAATCAAATGTTTATTTTACATAAGTTTAGTTAGTTCTTCGACTAGTCCTATGCCTTCTTCGACTAGTCCTAGAGTTGCTTCGACCAGTCTAAGAAATTCCTCGATAAGTCGTAAGTTTGTTACAAAAATCGGATATTTTCTGTTAGGCTTCGACTAGTTCAAGGATTTCTTCGACCGGTCGTAGGAACAGTGTCGACTGGTTCTTCGACCAGTCGTAATTCTTCGACACAAAGTCCAATGATAAATTCACAAGTTCTTCGACCAGTCGTAGGAGACCTACGACCAGTCGAAGGTGACCTACGACCAGTCGAAGGAGGTCTTCGACCAGTCGTAGAACGATCAAAGCTTATCACGCCCGATTTTTTTCAAATTTGTTATTTCTACGACTAGTCGAAGGGTTCCTTAGACCAGTCGAAGGTGCGATCTGCTCACCTATAAATAGAGCACGAAACTCAGAAGAAATCATCGAATTAATTAATCCTTTCAAGCCAATCTTCATCGAACTTCTGAGAGATATTTTTGTGTTCCATCTAAGCTAAGTGTGCTTATTTAATATTCTCTTTCCTTAGCTTTATTTAATTGATTTTGTTTCTGCTATTCCAATCTAATTTGATAAGAGGAATCGCTATTTCCTTTTCTTTGGAATCAAAATCAATTAAGGCAAGCCCTACTTGGTTTAATTTAAAATCTATTAGAATTAGAACCATTGTAATTGAGTACTGGACATTGAACTTGGACATTCAATCATCTACTCTGATTTGGTTCTACCGGGCTGCTACATCGAAGGAGATATTCAGGTATTTTACATTTAATTGTAAATTCCTTTCTGTTTTGATTTCTTTCAAGATTTGCCAGAAAAATCTTGTTGTATTGGTTATCTGAGGAGAACCAGGAAAACTCAGAAGAAGGGGTTTTTTTTATTGTGTAAGCCCACAGACAAAGACACAATTGTAAAGGTTTTTGGTGAACCTGAAAAATCTAATTTGTTAGTGAACGCTAGTATCCCCTGTGTGAGGATATTAGGAGTGGAGTAGCTTTTTGTGTGGCTGTTGTTTAACAGTTGGTGAACACACAGGCGAACCACTATAATCCCTAGTGTTATGATTGAATGATTTACATTTCTAATCTTTAATTATTCTTTTGTGGGATGTATGAATGTGGTGAATGTTGTAATCATTTAATTCAAGCTTTGTGAGAATTTTGTAATAGTTTAGAATTTACTTTCTGCTATTCCTTTATTTACTTGAATTTAAATTTCCTTTAAAGTTGTTCCAGCAAGGTTGCCCTGCCATTTTTATGGTGTATGGCTGTCCCTAGAACAATACATTTGTAATTACAATTTATTTCAATTAAGTTTGTATTCATTTCTTTATTCCTCTTTGGTTTGAGATTTGATACAAAGATCTTTCTAGAAATAAGGTTGTCCTACCATAAACTTTGGTTTTTGGTGAAAGGTTGTCCTTAGAACAACATTTGTATCAACCTCTCAAGATTTAAATTTTGAGGTTGTTTCACATACCTGCATTGTAATTTAATTTGGCTATCATATTCTTTTTAATTCCGCTGTTATAAGTTTTATTTGGCATTGTCCTATTCACCCCCCCTTCTAGGACATATAGCTAGGCCTTTTCACGTACACACCCATGATCATGCTAAAACGATCCCGAATCACTTCTAGACTATCAAACGACGGGTTTAGATCAAAACTCACCCCATCCCAGCCGTTAGAAATGAATGTCCTTAGGCTGTGGGTCAATCACAACACCTTACACTTAATCTCAAAGCCTAAAACCCTTTTTTATCAAATTCCTTGAAAATCTCACCCTCCACCACTGTATGCTTCATTTCTTTTAAGTACATTCATAATACACACCAATCCTAGGGTATAAATGATGAAGAACAATACCGAAACTAAAACTTACCATAAATATGAAATAAATGGATAAAATGGGTTTTGACCCTTAACCGTTTGGAATCTAACCAAATAAATGAGTTATTTGGATAGATTAGCGCCTCCTACCCCAAAATCATATGCTACACTTTACATAAACTCATTCTGATCTACAAATTGGCCTCGAAAATGCCTCAAATGGAGTCGGGGGCCAAACGGAACACTTGCAGGGGGACCTAGGGTGGGCCCCACACATTTTTGGGACCTAGGGGGTAGGAGGGCCTCGCCAGAAGGGCCAGCCCTCGCCAGTTGGTCTAGGGGGTGGCGAGGGCCTCGCCAGGTCGGCAAGGCCTCGCCGGTCAGTGGGCCCGACCGGGCGGGCCGCTCGGGCTGATGGCCTTTGGGGTCTAGTGGGACCCCCTGGTATATGGGTCGTTCATTAACCCCCCCCCCCCCCCCCCCAAATGCACACTTCCTTCACAAAGTGACCCTCCAAGCTCTCCCTTTCCTTCAAAACTTTTGTTTTCTCTCTCAAGCCTCCCCTCCAATCACTCATTCCTTCATTTTCGGTCACAACCCATTTACGTCCAACGTTTACAGGCATACCTACCCCCCTACCTTATCCTTTCTCTCTCATTTGAGCCCTCACATCCTCCATTTGTGGCTCAAAATCATGTAAGCTCTCAACCCCTCCCATCTCTCCATTTTCTTTCTTCAATCTCTATCATTTGGGCATTTACAACCTCTGTTGAGGCTCAAATCCGTGGAGAACCCAAAACTCCAGCCCCTTCTCTCTCTTTTCTTCCCTTCCCATGGCCTTTTTCGAGATCATTACGGCCGTTTTCTCGATTTCAACCTTTTTCGCTCTCATGGGAAATAGAAAGGGTGCCCCTCCTCCATCGCCAGACTCAAATGCCTAGTCATCAATGCCGATGCTTGTAGCTTATTTTAGTTGCTGCTTTAGGATATGTTTGTGATTTCATGTTGATAGGCCTAGTAGTGTAATGTTTGGTAGAATGATATAAGTATTTGAAGCTTTGTTGTATTAGCTCACAGGCATCTTCTATCAAGGGCCACATAAGGCTACCTCCCATATATTGTGACAATTTTTTTTCTTTTTTTGGATAAATGAAATGCATGAAGCTCCTTTTGTTATCAAAGGTGTTGACTGCTTGACAAGTTGGAGTTGTACTTACCATTGTGAACTCCTTCCACCCACCCACCATTACTTCTCTAAACCCATCTCTTACTCCTCTTGGCCTCACCATTTCACACCCATATGGGCACAACGATCCACATTTTTGTGTCCCATAACTTTCACAACCTCCAAATATTGGGACGTTTAGGGCCCGTTCGGCCAACTACATTCGGTGGGATTATGGTGGATAGAATTGTAAAAGTAACAATAAATGTATGTGTAAGGTATGGTCCCTAGATTGGGTGTATCCCATGTTTTCCAATATCATGTTTGGAATGTATGCAATTAAAAGTAAATTCCGAGATTTCCTTTCAAAATTTCACTTAGAAATTCATCATCATGGGATTTGGAAATCCCATCTCACACTTTCCAACACAAGGCTCATTTTTCAAAGCCTATAAAATTAATTTTAATCCCCTCCCACCCCCTACCAAACATGCCACTCCAAATCCCGAGGTGGGATTAGCAATACAGTCCCATTTAATACAATAGGTGCTTAGAGTTTTGGACCTAGAGTTGGTACTCCTAGCAACAGGCCCTTAGAGTTTTGGACCTAGAGTTGGTACTCCTAGATGTTGCAAACACATCTAGCAGTATAGGAAATGCAACAAATTAATAATGTGAACCTTAGGACCTTCTTAGCTAGTATGAGCATGTGTGTAGTGCTCGAGCGTAGTTAAATTCAAGTGCCGGCAACTCAATTCCATTCAGACAACGCTTGACCCTAAGTGATAAACAATTTCTTGTATTAGAAATGGTATGAAATCACCTAACGTATAAGCATAGACTTTGGATTACAACTATTGGTTGGTAATACTAAGGAATGTAAAACACCGATTATGTTAAGACAATTGAAAGATAAATGCAGTTAGTTGACTTGATTAGGTTGGAGCGAGACCCCATTCCTTCGTTGAATCCCCTTAGTACTCACAGGCTCCTTTAATAACTCTTAAGAAGGTTGTTTGACGTAGAAACTAATCACGCTCATAGAAAACTTATATATCCCTTAGATTTAATGTTAGGTCAAATCAATACAACACTTAGAATTACCTTCCCAAAGACTTATTACAATCGGGAACACGGAGTCGAGAACTATATAGAAGCGAGGTATTCGCGGTTTGAATTGAATTCTCAATCCTGGTAGTTAGCAATGAACTCTCTGCTCTGATCAAGCAAAAGGTCGGGATCGACTAGGATTAAGAACTGATACGACAAATTTTCTGTCCTCGCAAGGCAGAAGGTATATGTATCCGACTCAGACCCACTATACAACTTTCCTTCCGTGTTAGCCCGACCACTTGCAACTAAAAGTTTATAACTTCGTCTTTGAGATGTGTTAGGAATATATAGCCAATAGAGATTTTCTTTTTAGGCTCAAAGAATTTCCCAAATGGGCAACCGACAGTTAGGAATTAGGTCCCAAATCACATGCCATGTTAGCATACATATTATGCATATGAACTTCGAAAGATAGCCTGCCTGTTAAGCTAGACATGATTAAATAGGGTAAGTCTGGACCGTGACAAAACTCCGTGACAGAATTAGGCATCTTACCATAAACTCACACCCGTCCGTGGGAATCAACCTCAACACCCATCATTTTTGCTCTTTCTATAACCATAGAACACACATCATCGATGAAAGGAAGACAAATGTATTGAGAAATCGTATCCCATTTCGTGTCAAGGATAGGTCTTAAATTACGCCTTGTTCTGACATGCGGATCAGGACATAGATCTTAAACCCTGGAAGTATAAATAAATTTTTAAAGGGAGTAGAATATTATGAGCCCAATCTAATTAGGTCGGCTAATACACCTCTTTTATCTAGGTAGCGTAGCGAAAACGTGGTTGGCCCTTGCCCCACTAGCCCAGGATCGCATGGAATTGATCCAGATAATACGTAAAAATAGGTCACTAAATAGGATTTGAATCTTCCTCAGAATGTAAAGCAATTAGGGTTCATTATACGTAAAGATAGGTCACTAAATAGGATCTGAATCTTCCTTAGAATGTAAAGCAATTAGGGTTCAAGTATTAAATAATTTCATATTACAGAATAGGCCTAACAATGAGTACGAACTGAATTACAATAACCAAGTCAACGTATCTACAACTGTGCTCGTTGTATACGAACATAATAGAAGCTTGTTCTACTATGAGAAACCATTTTAGGACGATCTAATAAGATTTGATTCACCATTTCCTTGGACATAGATAATAACGAGGACTCTCTTAGACCAAGACCTAAAAGGCAACCTGAGAAATAGGACATTTAAACCTTTCGTGATGGGCATTCCCTAAGTTTTTAGAGTGATCGGTCTACGGAGTTACTGAAATATACAACTGCGAAATATTTGCGGCTTGACCCAATTCTCAATCCTCGACGACTACCAATGGACTCACTGCTTGACCGAGCAGAAGACCAGGAGGCACCAGGACTAGGAAAGGATACGATGAGCTTTCTACCCTGGCCAGGTAGATGATCGATGTATCGGGATCAAACCCACTATAACCGTCTCTCCGTGTTGGTCAAACATTGAAAACAGCTATCTTACTCTAAATAGATGGGAATTATCATCAAGATGCCAAATAGATAACAGAATAAATTGTATCAACCTATTAGGAAATAAGCAAGGGATAAAGAAATAAATTTTTAAGGGGGGTAGTGCCTAAAATGTACTAGACTAGCATGCACAATATACACCCTACCGCGCATATAAACTTGAAATCAATAAGTCTTAGGCAAATGAAATAATAGAATTCATACTTATTACCTTTAGCCAATTTCGGGGACGAAATTATTTTTAAGGGGGGTAGATTGTAACATCCTGAATTTTTGCCAACTTGGAATTAGACGTCCTTAGGTAATGGGTCGATCTGAACACCTTATTAACTTGTTAAAACTCAATCCCAAAGTTTAAAATCGCTTTTTAACCCCTTTCCGTCACAAACCTCACCTTTCACCACCTTGTTCTTAGATGTTTCAAGTACTTTCATATGAAGCATGAATCCTAACGTTTAGGTGATGAAGAACAATACTTTAGAAATCCGTACAAAGACCCGAGTGCCACCTCAGACAGAAATCGCTCAGGATCAAATCCTTTAGAAATGATACAAAGTAACTAAGTACTAAACTAGATTAGCTCCAAAATCCACTTGATCCACTTTAAATATGATCTGCAAGAGCCAAAACTTGTAGAATCATTGACGCTAGGTTACCCTAAAATCTAGGATCAATCTTATTACCTGGCTGCTCTCGGGAGCATCACGAAACTCCGTATTAGATCTGGACCGCACATCGAAAGTCCGAATAATACGAATTTATAGACTTAGGACCGCCTTGTTAGGCTTGATAACCATCTTGGACATCAAATCCAGATAGTGTACCACGACTATTTGCTTGAGCCCGGAGCGAGGAGTGTGAGAAAATGTGGTTTTCTTTAGAAATTAATCTCATTTAAGTAATCTGACACTTGTCGCTTACGGGCCTGATATAAGCAATCAGACCGTCAGAATCTGACCCAATTACACCCTTGGATCAGGGAAATTTCCCATACATGGCAGTGCACTTGTGGCCCTGATCGATGGACGAGGATCGTTGAATTGAAACTGGTCCGCCACGGTCGATCTGTCAAACCAATCGGATTGAAAGCTTAACTCGACGTAGATCTAATGTCTGTGAGCTTCAATCCGACCGTTGGCTCAAGGGGGGCTTCTAGTAGTGCTCCGTTGAGACGGAACTGTCCGTATTTGGACATAACCTAAGTATACCTTAGCCCTGAGTCTAATTTGGTGAGTTCTGGACCTATATAAGGACCTTAAACCCTCACTCTCTCATTCCATACGAATTTGAGAAAACCTAGGAGAGAGAAGAGAGAAAAGAGAGAGAAAGTGTGGGAGAAGTGAGTGAAGGATCCTGGTGCTCTATCCTACTATCATACGTGCTTAACCATCACGATCTAATCACTTTTCCAGCGATTCTGACTTCATTTCTAGGTAAGAAAACCCTAACCCTAACATGTTTAAGGTTTCTATCGGTACAAGTAGCGAAGTAGCTAACTTACCTTATGATATAAGTCGTCGTATCGACGTTAACGAAGGCGTAGAGTTTCTGTTAAGTTCGTTATGATTCTACAGGGTAAGGTGCGGACTTTAGACGTATAGGTTATGGTTTTCAATGCTTTTAAAGTCAGATAATGATAGATTCATGATCTGGAAGCTATTGCACATGTACAAAGTGTTGTCTGTTTCATTTTTTGGTTATACGTTAACTATGTTGAATATATTATATTCCTCATATTTATAGAAAATACTGTATACGTATGAAATATGATTTGTGCTTGCAATGATTAATTGTTGTCTAGGTATGCCAGATAGATGCGTATCAACTTCTGGTGAACGGATTAGCCTAACACCTGTTATATTAACATACGTCGTGTGTACTAGTTGTAGCCTAAGTGTTTGCAGAAATGTTCAAATGAATATGGAACTATGATTTATGCTTGCCAGGACTATTAGTCGTGAATGCATGATCGTGGTTCATGTGGCAATCCTTTGTGAAAGGATTCGCTACGACTCGTGTTTTAACTAGTATATTATAGGTATGTCGGAATGTGTAGTCTAAGTGTTTGTGAAAATGCTAGTATAGGTATGTACTTAATCTAGTAGTGCCTTGAGTAGGTGTTGAGATAGGATTCTCAACTACCTTAGTGAGGTGTATGATTTCCTTCATGTAAGTTGTTTAGTTTAATCACTTACTGGTTTATGAAACGTATGTGTTTGGATTTCCTGTTGGCCTTGTGTTTTATAACATGCTTGTTAATATGTTTAAATTACTTGTTTATTTAATTCTGCTCTGACTACTTCACATGTTTAAGTTGTATTCCATAAAATCCGTGAAGGGTGATGGGAGAGTGGTGTAACGATTCCGTGCAACAGCCCTGGCAGCCCTAAGCGGACAATATTGGATATTTGATTGTATGATTTGAAATCTTGATCCGTTACTACTTTAACTGTTTCATAATTGAATGTAATTGGGGCTATTGTATAGTCCAGCCAATCGGTAACGGGATTGAATTCGTGGCTGAGACTCATTCGCCACGTGAGATGTGTTCGACGAACCCAAGTCGTACTTCGGTTGGCGATAGTGGTTGGTCACGCGAAGTACTTATGCACTTCATGTCGTTCAACTTGTCGTGCGCTCGAGCTACCCGATCTCATCAAGTAACCCAATATGTCTAATGTATGTTCACCATGTTTTGACGCTATTGTTTGAACTTAAGGTACCGAACTTACCAGTGCAACCCCGTTAACCTTGGTACCTCGATCCGCTAAGACTCATGAGCCGGACATGGTGGTATGGGACACCGTGGTCGAGCTGTCGGCCTACGCTGGGGCGATGTTTCTCCCCGTAGTGACCAGTGAGCAACCCAGACTCGTGAGCCAAACACGGTGGTATGAAACATTGTATTCGAGCTGTTAGCCTACACCGTTTTGATGGGTGATGGGGGAGTGGTGTAACGATTCCGTGTAACAGCCCTGGCAGCCCTGACCGTACCCGGTGTAGTGACCTCGAGCATACTCTGAACTGCGGAGAGGCGACGAGCCTTCCCATAGTAAATAGAGTATAAACTAAGCCTATATTAATAAGGTGATGAGGGAGCGGTGCAACGAGTGCTTGCAACAGCCCTAGCAGCCCTTTACAGCGACCTAGAACCGCATCATCATATGAGCGTATCTAGGACTGACGACCCTAGAATGGATCATTATTTGGGAAAGATATAAGGGAGGAACCTTAGTTTCCCAATATTGCTGTATGAAAAGGACTAATAACAACTCGGTAATCATGCTCATCATCGCACTGCATGTGCCTGGAAGATGTGGAGCACTGAAGGATGAACGCATGCCGCGGATATAAGATGGTGTCGCATGAGGGAGTATGTTGGTGAGGGCATGCATCATGACTGCATTTTCATACTTGCATTAATAAGAGTATTTAGGAGTGTTTGACTTTACTGCTTTATCATTACTGCTTGACTGAATTGATAACATGTTAACCTATGCTTTATTGTTCCACTGAGTTGATCACTCACTCCCACGTTACGGGACGGTGTTCGGACACCCACCAGACTTTGTCTGATTGCAGATGGCGACGCTACTTCTGAGGCGGAGCCGGACTTTTGTGACAACAAGGATGCTTTCTCGTATATGTTGTTTTCTGGTGGCTTCATGTGAACCGTGTCTTGATCGACGAGGTTACAAGGATGTTGACTAGAGGACCTTACACTTTTGGTATATTTTGGAATTGTACTTGTAATGAATTAACCTGGTAACATTATCACACTCTGGAGACTCACCACAGTTTATATATTTTATATATCTATCACAGTCTTCCGCTTACAAATTTAACTGTCTCCAGAGTATGATATGTTGTTTTGGTATAATCCCATTCATGTTTCCATGCTCTCATCATAATCATCATTATCTGTGTTGCATAAGTGATGCGTTGGAAATCGGGAGCAGAGCTTTACTCGACCCCCGATTTTCAGGGCGTTACATGGTTGGATATATGTTTTATACACTTTTCTTTCAGTTAATATATTTATACATGCTGTTGAGGTTTGAGTTTCTTTACTAATGATTTGATACTATTAAAATTCATGTCATTAAATTAAGCTTTTGCATTAAAAGTGACACCCAAAAATCGGGGATTTGGTTATACTCAATTTCTGAATTTTGTGGTGCTACAAGTTGGTATCAGACCATTAATTGAGAAATAAACTGAGCCAGTGGGCTGGGGACTCACGATAAGTAATACACTGACATATTTAGATTACAAAATTAGTGACAAGGAACCTTAAGACCAAATGTCCCCTTTATATGATGATTCGAATTTAAATTTAGAAATTTTGAACACTAAGACAGCCTTGGTCCATAATACTCAAAGTGACAAGTAATATGTGTGATAAATCTAATCTAGGATAGTTTAAATGAGGGAAATGAGGGTAATAAAGCTCAGAGAAGCGAAGGGAAGTAGAAAATTTGAGAAATCATAAGTTTAGAGGGATTCTAAATGAGAGAGTTCCCGTCAACCATTGCATTTTATAATCAACCGTGAAGCAATAGATGTGCTTAGGCATTTAGTCTAGATACTCATGGTCAACTATGGAAATTCATGGTCAACCATGAATTGCTAGAAGAGTTTGAGAAGGTTTAGGTCCTAAAAGTCACAGTCAATCATGGATTGCTAGGTATGCCTTAGGGAATTAGGTTCAAAGAGTCACGGTTAACTGTGGAGCACTAGGCGTGCTTTGGGAAGACACGTATAGGGAGTTGTGGAGTTGTAACGACCCGTAAATTTCCGTACATTGGCTCGTGTACCACCTCGACCAGAAATCAATTAGGATTAAATCCTTTAGAAATTTAACAAAGTTAACTAAGTACTAAACTCGGTTAGCCATGAAATCCGTTGGGATCGCTTTAAATACGATCTGCAAGACCCAAAACTTGCAGAATCAGTGACTCTAGGTTACCCTAAAGTTTAAAACCAAACTCATTTCCCGGCTGCTCTCGGGAATGAAACGAAACTTCGTATTAGGTCTAGATTGCACCTCGGGAGTCCGATTAATACGAAGCTAAGGAACTAGGACCGCCCCACTGGGCTTGACAATCATCTCAAAAATCAGCGCCGGCCGATGTCCCACGGCCATTCGTTTCGATCCGGAGCGAGGGTGTGTGAAAAACATTATTCCCATCCCAACATAAATATCAGGAATAGTGATCTGGCATCATTCGGTTGCGCGTCAGTATTAAGCAACCTGACCGTCAGAATCAGACCAAATTACACCCTCGGATTAAGAAAAATTTCAGGAACATTTACATGTACTTGGAATTTCTGATCGTGGCCCACTGACCGTTGAACTGAAAGTGGTCCGCCACGTGCGATCTGGGAATCCGATCGAGTCGAAAACGTAATCCCACGTAGATCCATAGGTGGTGAGCTTAAGTCTGACGTTTGGCTCAAGGAGGGCTACCAGAACCTCTCTTTTAAGCTGAAAAAGTGGCGAATATCCTATATTAGCAGTAACCCTTGAACCTGAGTCTATTTTGGGAATGTTTTTGGCTATAAAAGGGGCTTAGAACAGCCCCTCTCACAGCCATACGAATTTGGGAGAAAAACCCTAGGGAGAGAGAGAAAAGAGAGAGAATAGCTTGGAATTTGTGGGAGATCTTCCTCCTGCTGCTTTCATTCATCACACGGCCTACACCGCACCATTCCAAGTGTTTTCCCGGCGGTATCCATCCCGTTTGAAGGTAAGAAACCCTAACCCTAGGTCTGATTTGAGGTAGGATCGTTGTAGGTTATGTACAGGCTAACCGATTCCGCTCTTTAGGCTAGAAAACTCCCGTATACGGAAGCTCTACTACCCTTGCTGATTTGTTGGGATTCCAAGGGCAAAGGTGAGGACTTTAAGTGTATAAGTTACGGTTTTCAACGCTTTCAGTGCCAGATAATGATAGATTCATGATCTGCATGTAAATGCACATGTACAAAGTGCTTTCCGTTTCCTGTTTCGATTAACGTTGTAGAATATGGAATTTCACATACTCTAGATATACGTAGAAATACCGTATACGTATTTTTTTTCGGAAAAATGTTTGACATGTTTATTTAATGTATGATTATATAATATATGGAAAAATACTAGTTTGGCGAAAGGAATCGCTGAAATACATGTTCACTTGTAAATGTCAAGTATGTTGAAATTGTATATTCTAGAAATACCGCGTATGTGCAAATTTTCGAAATATAATTGTCATGATTATTTGTTGTATGAATACGGTATACGCGGATAAAATAACTGCTTGGCGAAAGAATAGCCCTAATACGCGTTTTGCTAACATACGTCATGTATGTTGAAATAGCGCACTCTAAGTGTTTGTGTAAATGCTTGTGTGTGTAAATGCTTGAGTGTTAGTGCCTTAGATAGGCGCTGATATGGGATTTTCGACTCCCTTAGAGACATGTAGGATCCCCTCCATGCGGTGGTTCACTATAACCACTCACTTGTGGCGTGTATGTAATTGTATCCCTATGTGTATAGTGATTTACTACATGCTTCACAACATGCTTTACAACATGCTTTACTTCATGTTTTACTTCATGCTTTATAACATGCCTGCTAACATGCTTGTATTACTTGTTTATCATGCTTTACTCCACATGCTATTGATGAGAACTGTTTGAGTTTGGGACTATGTCTATAGTCCAAACATTCGGTACCAGACTTGCGGTTGTGGCTGAGATTCATATCGCCACAAAGGATGTGTCTGGCGAACCCGAGTCGTACTTCGGTTGGCGATAGTGGTTGGCCACACGGAGTGCTTTTGCGCTCCATATCGCTCAACTTGTGGTGCGCTCGAGCTAGTCAGGCTCGTCAAGTAAACCGAAATGTATTTGTGTGTTCACTATATTTGGTCGCCACTGCTTGAACCTAGGGTACCAAACTTACGAGTGGTGATCCCGTTTAACCATGGTACCTCGATCCGCTAAGTCGCATGAGCCGGGCATGGTGGTATGGGATGGCGTGGTCGAGCTGTCGGCCTACGCTGGGGCCATGTGCCTCCCCGTAGTGACCATTGCGCAACCAAACTCGTGAGCCGAATACGGTGGTATGGGACACTGTATTCGAGCTGTCGATACTTACGGCGAGAGCCGAGTACGGTGAGACCTGTGCTCGTGCTGACGGGCGACGAGTCCTCCGTAGTATCATCGAGTGTACTCCAAGTATCTGTGATTGGCGACGAGTCTTTCACAGCAACTAGAGTATGAGTTGAGCTGAGTACGGTGAGACCTGTACTCGAGCTGACGGCTAGTGATTGAGCCGAGTACGGTGAGACCTGTACTCGAGCTGACGGCTAGCAATTGAGCCGCATACAGTGAGATCTGTATCTGCGCTGACGGGTGACGAGCCCTTTGCGATGCCTTCACTACGTTTCTCAAACCATAATATCGTATGAGATTAACTAGGATTGACGACCCTAGAATGGATCATGTTTGGGGAATAATACAAGGGAGGTACATTAGTTTCCCAATACTGCTGGTTGAAATGGACTAATAAAAACTTGGTAATCATGAGCATCATCGCACCGCATGTGCTTTGTAGATGTGGCGCACTGAGGGAGTAAGCATTCGCGAACGTAAGATGATGTCGCTTGAGGGTGGTTTGGCAAGGGCATACAGCATCATGTCATTTCATTTTTGCACTTAACAAGAGTAGTTAGAAATGTTTGATTTGTACTGCTTTATCATTACTGCTTGATTGATTTGATAACATGTTAACCTATGCTTTATTGTTCCACTGAGTTAGCTACTCACTCCCACGTTACAGGACGGTGTTTGCAACACCCACCAGACTCTGTCGCAGGTGTAGATGGCGCCTTGGTTCAGGAGCCGGAGCCCGACTTCGATGAGGATCAGGAGGAGTTCTCCTTTATGCAGTACTCTGACGGCTTTGCTTAGGCCGGCTGCATCGCAGGGTTTTCAGGGCTTCTCTTGAGAGTTGTATTTTGGTTTTTGACTTAGAAACAATACATGTATATTGGTACTCAGTTAGTACTCATACTCTGGAGTTCATAAAATTTTGTTACTTTACATACTTGAATATAAAATTTCAGTCTTCCGCTTGCCTTCATACAATTGAACTGGAGTATGAATTACTGTTTTGGTATAATCTTATTCATGTTTAATGCGCTAACTCAGACAACATTTAACCATCATTGTGTATGTTGCATAAGTGATGCGTTGGAACTCGGGAGTTGAGTTCATACTCGACCCCCGAATTTCAGGGCGTTACAAGTTGGTATCAAAGCATGATTTTGATTAAAACCGGACCTGAGTTATGTCCCCACTACGTACGCTGACGCATTATACTTAGGAGGGTGCGCAAAATATAGAAACAGTCTTAGGGTCTCCCGATTTCGTCGTTCGGCGAAATTCATTAAAAATGGACGCGTTGATCGAGTTTGTACTCGATCCTGACCGCACACATGGACTCTAAATCACCCCTAGACCGTCTATTGACGTGTCCAGGTCACTACCCACCCAAAATCAGTCTTTAAAAATCAGGAAAAATCAGATTAGTTCAGAAATTCCTCGGAACTAACCGTTCGGGAGCCAAACTGGGTACGTGGGCCCCCCACATAAATCCACCAAGGGTCCAGATCGAACCAGGGTGCATTTGACACCCTGGGCATGTGGGAAATAGGTCCCCACCGCGGCGGCGCGGTCCGACCGATTTTCCAGCGTGGGTCCAAACGTGAGGTTGGTCGGCCCAACCTCCTACACCCCCTGGCATGTGCCATTTTGGCATTTGTTTGGGATTTAAGGGGTTGGAGCACCCTTCTCCCTCATTTCACCCCCTTTCAAGCTCTCCAAACCCCATTTTTAATTTTTCTCAAAATCCATCCCTCTAAACCTTCAAATCTTCCATTTTCTTCCATAACTCACACACCCCAACCTTCCACAACAGCCCTAGCCTCCTCCTTTCCCCATTTTCTCAAGTTGGAGCTCTCATACTGTAAGACCCGTATCCTAGTCCGTACTGTTCTGAAGGCTTCCGCGATCCTTCCGGTCGAATTTCGGCAATCCTCGACCTAAAGCCAACGTTGCGCATGATCCTAAGACGAGACTTGTATGCCAAAGTCGGCTCGACCCAAAACCTATGCCTTGGCGACCGCGCCGTCGCCGCGGTTCCAATGCCGCGACTCACGCACCGACCCGATACCCAGGCTAGAAGATGTCGGCTTGCGTTCAGTTCGAGAAAAAAACGCCGCGTGTTGCAATCCCTAGAAAATCCATCACATCAATCACTTCACTTGTCAAAGTACACACATTAATCTATCTCATCCCTAAGTACAAAAGCAACCCTTAAAAGTCAACTTTATCCCTTACCCAAGTACACCCATCCATCCCTCTCTTCCATCACTCCTCTCCCATCACCCCTCTCTCCCTCTCATTTTCTCTCTCCATTTTCAAACAACACCCCATGAGAGCACCCAACGTCCATGGCTCCATGAGAGGAGCTAGTGTGGCCCACCTTTCTATCTCTCATATCCACCCTTCGAAACCAATCTCAACCGTTGAAATTCTTTACTTTGAGCTCTAAGACCTATTGGAGGAAGGAGGAGTCGATTTAGTGGTGGGTGCTTTTCTCTCTCTCTCTCTCTCATATTTTGTTGTTCACCTGATGGATGTGAAAGTGATCCAGACCGTCCAGCAGCAAGGACGCCCTTGCTGTCCAAGATGCTGAACGTCCAGTGATCCCAGGCTCTGATGAAAGGGAAAAACATATATATTAGCTTAATCATGGGGGCCGTGTGGCCCATCTGCGTGGACCCTCCCATGATCTATGTATTTGATCCCAACCGTCCATCCTCAGATCATCCAAATCATGATTCAGTAGGGTCAGATTCAGCCGGTCAGACAGCCGTCCTACAGCAGGACTGTTGGATAGGGAATACATAAGTCCCAGCTTCATTTGAAGTGATGGGCCACACTCATGTGGACACCACCTTGATGTACGTGATCTTGATCCACACCGCCCATCTGTGGAGATCATTTTGTGATGTGAACCCACCAATCTGATTAGGTCAGCCGCTGGCAACCGTCCAGCCTGGCTGGACGTAAGAAAACACAAATATCAGTTTTGATTCAAACGTAGGCGGGCCACACTTACGTGGGCCCCACCTTATATATATGTGTTGCGTCCACACCATCCATGGAGGAACTGTCCAGATCTAGAACCCTAGTGGCCCGCACCGTAACAGTAGTAGAATAAATGGCCGTGCATTTGAAACGCCTGGGCCCACTGTGCTGTATGTGCATCCCATTGATGTGGCTCACCTAGTGGATGGGACCCACTATGATGTACGTGTCCCACATCTACACCATCCATCTTCCGATCTACCTTCACCGCGAGGTCCGCACAACACCCGCTGGGCAGAAATCTGCCCAGCAGCAGGTCTGCCATGACGTATGGGTCTTACCCATTCCACCCATACCGGCCCACCTGGACAGGTTCTGATGAACTGTCCCCAGGTGGGACCCACCGTGATATGTATGTCATCCTGACTGTCCATCCAATTTCCCATGCCATTTTAGACCATGGGCCTGAGAATGGGACAGATCCAAATCTCAGTTAATCCACACCGTGAGAAACAGTCGGGACTGATGTCTGCCATTTAGCATTTTTTTTGCCCACTATGAATTTTGCTTGAAGCCAACTAGGGGCTATGAGGCCCACCTTGTGCATGTGTTTCAACGAGGCTGTCCAATTGAGGGACGGCCAACAGGCCTAGCCGCTGGTGGGCTGGACGTTTTGCAGTGGGCCCCACCTTGTTGTGTGTTATTTTCCCATGTGGGACCCACCTACTGGACTGATTGGACGGTCCTGTGGACCCACGTATGATATGTGTCTTATCTCCACCGTCCAGGTAACTGGACGGTGGGGTCACACCTTAATATATGTGATTTATTCATGCTGTCCACTCGTGTGGGCCCCTCCATGATGGTATTTCCACGCCGTCCATCCAACCCCCTGGCCATGGGCTAGGGAATGAGGCAAATCTAAATCTCTGGTGGGCCACGAGTATGGACCACCCATGATGTATATGCTGTATCTATACCGTCCACTTGGATGAGGTACATGCAACATCGTGGGTCCATAGAGCATCATTTAGTAGTGATGTGGGCCCATGCCTTTTATGGATGACAGATTGTATGTATGTATGTCATGTTGAATGACTTGAATGCATGGCATGTGTGTATGTACACGTGAGATGCATGACTAGTTAGTACCTGTAATAGTTGTATGCATGCATACATGTATAATGAGTGTATGATAAGGTGCATGACACTGCGTTATCTGTAATACATGCATGAGTGATGGGTTGTGTGTTATACATGCACGGATGTAAGTAATACATGCATGGATGTAAGTAATACATGCATGAGTGATGGGTTATGTTGAATGCATATGTGACGTATATGGGATGGACACCTGATCTGCGCATGACCTAAACTACGGTAGGAAGGCACGTTCGAGGCTTGAGGTCGAGTAAGCACTCCCTGGTAATATTATTTGAATGCATGCCTGCACAGGGGCTTAACCGTGCATGTGAGTACATTGCATGCACCTTCACGGCCCTGTCAACTAGATGTATTTGAGGCCCCCCCTTGATATATTTGTGGCCGCCCATGAGGCCCGCCTTGATGTATTTATAGCCCGTCTATGAGGCCCGACGTGTTGTATAGGAGGCCCATGTAATGCGGCCCACTTAATACTTATATGGCCCATGTGGTGTGTTTGAGGGCCCATGAGCAGGGCTCACCTGTTTGAATCTGAGGCCCATGGGCGAGGCCCAAGGTGATATATTTGGGACCCATGGGTCGAGGCCCATTGAGATGTATTTAGGGCCTACGAGTTGAGTCCAATTGAGATATATTTGAGGCCCACTTGATTGTATTAGGCCCATGTGTAGGGCCCACCTATTGTGTGTTTGAAGCCCATGGGTTGTGGCCCATTGTGATGTGTTCGAGGCCCATAGGTGAGGCCCATTGTGATATATATGTTCCTTGTGTGAGGCTGTGGGCCCACTGTACATTTGGCTTTATGTGGGCTACTCCTTAGGAACAATGTTGGTTAAATGACCACATTGATGGCAATGATGGTTGAATGCTCACATTGTGACCTTCCCTTAAGCCTGGTTAGGCCCATTCTCATCATCCTCTTGTGGGTTACCCCAAACGATTGGGCCTCATTATATTGTTTGATCCCTCATCGGTTGTCCATGTATGGACCCAGCCTTGTTATGTGTTGGTTGTCGGTGCCGATTATCGATGCAGATTATCGGTGCCGATTGTCGATGCAAATTATCAGTTCCGATCGTGACCGATTACCGATCGAGGCCGATTATTGTGACCGACTACCGATCGTGGCCGATTATCGATTGACGTGGCCGATTGCCGATTCTTCTTGTCATGGCCGATTGACCGACTACCGATCGAGGCCGATTATCATGACTAATTACCGATCGTGACCGATTGTCGATTGATGTGACCGATTGCCGATTCTGTTTGTCGTGGCCGATTGACCGATTATTGATCGAGGTCGATTATCGTGGCCGATTGTCGATTCTGATTATCGTGGTTGATTGCCGATTCCGATTGTCGAGGCCCAATGTGGTGTATATGAGGCCCATTGTGATGCATTTGAGGGCTAGGCGATGAAACCCACTGTGATGTATTTGTGGCCTATGGGCAAGGCCCATTGGGATATGCATTAGGCCCATGATGCATGGCCCATTTGATATATTTGAGACCCATGTGTGGGGCCCACATGTCATGTATTTGAGGCCCATGTGTAGGGCCCACCTATTGTTTATAGGTGGCCTGTAAGTAAGGACCACTATGTTGAATATTAGGCCTTTGTGTGAGGCCGTGGGCCCATTGCATGTTAGGCTCTATGTGGGCCATTCCTTAGGGGCAATGTTGGTTAAATGTCCACATTATCAATGCCAATTGTCGGTGCCGGTTATTAATACCGATTATGAGTAGGTGATGGCATAGCATCATGATACATGCCCATACGCATCATCTGCATGTTTGTTATGAGATGTGGTTGATCATTGCATATGTCATTGAGCGTGTTGTTATGAGACTCCCTGATAGGCGGAGGTCATCTCACATGAGTGCATGGTATGCGCAGGATTGATGCATGCCTGGATCGTATGATTCATGCATCTTGCATTATGATTATTGTACGCCCTAGCGACATCAGGGTCGTAGCCTCCACAGGCATATCGTGGATAGCCAGACGGGACACCGGAAATATTTGGTTCTAGCATACGGGCACCATAGATGTCCCTGGGTGAAAATCCCTAAACCTCCGTGGCCAGGAGATGACTCCAACGTCGAGACCGAGTGGATATATGAGCGCATGAGGGCCGAATACCAGGAGGCCGCGTCTCCCACTGTGTCGTGGTCGGTTGGAAAGGAGTGGTGGCCTTACTCGCCCGAGAGCAGGGGGCATTACTAGGCTGAGTTTGACCAGCTCGGAAATGGGTTCGCTATCGACGTGCCGGATAGGTATTGGCTGACTATTGGCCAGGCGGATAGTGAGGTTTCTTACGCTCACTTGGACTGTGCTGCTTGGAGAGAGACAGTGCCATTTGGAGTGTACTAAACCCCGGTGATGATCCCAGAGATGAACTGTACTGATATGTGGACTTATTGAGTAGGAGTTGCATGCTCATTCATTCATTCATTCACTATCCACTCGGGCTGGTAGTGCGCAACTAATTGTTGTGTGCCTTCGTTATGGCAAGGATTTCGGTTGGGGCGCGCGACTAACCCGAGATCAGGAGTTTACCACACGGAGTCTGACTATCCAAATTTAGGTATGGGACTGGTTTGGATAGAAGGCCCTCGTGATGGACCCCATAGCCTGCGATACTACGTACTATCATCCCGACTTCACACTCCAGCATGGTCATTCCATTCGCACCGCATAGTGCATTACATCTACTGCATATGGCATTCCGGGTTACTATGTTTATGCATTTATATGCTCTAGATACGACTGACGGTATTCATGCACTCATCAGGAATTGCGTACTGCATCGCATCCTTCACATCTGATGTTTGGCTCTTTACGACTCCTCATTTGCATAGATGTTTTATAATGCGTATTCTGATATTGATTGACTCATGGACTTGTCTGTATTTTTGCTTACTCTGTTATCGTATGATTTATGACCTTGTTAATAATGTTGTTTACTCGGATAATTCATGCTATTGTTAGTATTTCCGCTTACTCTGATTACTCTGATATTGCTTACTTGGCACTTACCTTGTGCACACACTTACACCACCCTCTAAGCTTTCTATAAGTTTATGCGCGATAGATGCGTGCAGGTGATGTTAGGTTGCAGCAGTGTCGAGCTCGGAGCGTGCAGCGGTCCTCTAGAGCTTGATTTTTGGTTTATGTATTTCTCTTTCAGCATTGTGCTCAAATGATTATATTAGTGGATATGTGATGTTGCTGTTGCCTTTGTGAATCGGGTAATCTCGTGGTTATGATTATTTTGAGTTAAATGTACATTGGAAAAAAAAAAAAAAAAACCCTCCTTGTAGGATCCCAGGATCGGAATCTGGCGTATGGACGCCAGGAGCCGAGAATGGGGTACTACGGAGGCTGTCAGCATCAGATTCGGTGATAGGGATTCCAGTGAATCCGATTTCCGGATTTGGGGCGTGACACATACCCCTCCTTGGACCTCAAAATCGGGTAATCTACTAACCCATTCCATTTTCTTCTTGTTTCTCCTTCATTTCCTACCTCTAGTGCCCCTTCCACACCTATTGGATTGTTGTTGTGGAGGATCAAAGAAATCAGCCCCTTGTTCCCCCATTTTGGCAATTTTTCATGGCCCTCCTTGGTGTGGTGGCTACTATTTTCTCCATTTCCTCCATCCTATCTCTCATTGGAAAGAGAAAAACCGGGCCGATGACGCCGGCCCAAGTAGGCCAGCCCATTCCCGAAGAAGATCCGACGTTGGGGCCGGCACTAGCACCGTTCGAGAGTTTAGGTCGAAGCGAGACCTGGATCCTGACCATCCCGTCGGAAATGTTTATCCGATAGGCATTGAATATGGGCGCTTTGCGGGCCGCAAGGTTGTGTTTGAAGCTCATGTGGATGAAAGGGTGTTCGGGCTACACCCACTGATGGATCGCCTGGTGGATATCGGATGGAACTCTATGTTTGATGGCGAGTCCCCTACATGTGAGAACACGGTTCGCGCTTTCTATGCTCACATCGTGGACTCATCAGTAGAGCCTCTTCAGTTTACTGTTTCTGTGAGGGGCATAAGGCGCACAATCACGGTGGATGAGGTGGCTCGGATCACGAAGCTACCGCTTGGTCAGGTACACCCTAGTGACAACTTCTCCAGAAGTGCGCGGGAAAGAGATCGCCGCACGCGATATCTCTATGGTCGCCGGGTTACTTGGAAGAGAGGAAATTGTATTGCGGCGATAAAGATGGCCGAGGACTTCCGTTTACTCCATCACATTTTCACCTACAATGTGTACCACGGTCGGGTAACTGCACGGAATGTACTCGGTTGATGGTGGACTTTTTGTATAAGATGGGACATGGGGACGACATATGCCTGCCCACATTCATCCTATCCCAGATAGTTCATGTGGTTCGCTCTGCCAGGAACGATCTTTCGCTCCCATTTTGCCGTCTGATCTGCAGGATGGCTCGTGATGTAGGCTACAGATTGAATATGAAGGATCTTGCACCAGTCCGAGTCATAAGTGAAGCGACACTCAAGAATATGAAGATCGGCCCTCAACAACGGCAAGCCCGACTCGACGAGTCTGGAGATGAGTCGGATAGCGCCGGCGAGGAGAGTGTTGACCTCCAGGCAGAGAGTGATGAGGAGCGTGGTGATGACATACAGGAAGAAGAACCTGAGGCTCAGGACACTGAGGAGAGTTCACCCCCTGCGGCTCAGGAGCAGGGTATGGATAGAGATGCTTTGGATGCACGTTTGGCCTGTCTCGAGGAGGGTCAAGCTGCCCTACAGCAAGAGATTGGTCAAGTTCGAGCCAAGCTTGAAGAGAATGAAGCCTACATGAAGAAAAGTTTTAAGAAGATGTCCCGTACGTTGAAGGCCATTCTATGCTGTGCGCAGGACAAGAATGCTCCTCCTCCACCGCCTGCTTCGGATGCTTAGTCATCTATGTTGTTGTGTGTTGTGTTTGCTTTGGTTACCGCGATAGGCGGTTTATGTTTTCATGCAGATGTTGTATTAGTAGTAGTATGTTCTAGGTGTTTGATGTAGTAGATGTATTGGCTATCATGTGATTTTCTGTCGTGATTCATGTAACTCTGTAGTCCATGTATTATGACAATTTTGGATAAATGAAAAGCATGTAGCCTCTTTTGTATTGATGATGTGTGGAATGCTTAAGTGCTTTATGAAGTGTGTTGTGCTTTCTCTCACAAATGATCTACCCTATGTTGTATAGGGCATGCCGCGGCAGTACACACGGAGCACGGCACATCTTCTTCTGACCGGCTCTATGGACCAGACTCCTTCTGGTAGTAGCGGTCCTGCGGACCGTGGGTTGGGATCTGATCAGCCTCCTGCTGGTCCTACCGGTGGACAGCCACCTTATACGCCCCCGGTCCGTGAGCAGTATCGACCATCATCTTCTGCGCAGCATGATTCTCAGGCTGCTCCGCCGCCTGATAAGTTTGAGCAGCTGATGATGATGATACATCAGTAGCAGATGCAGCAGCAGCAGCAGCAGCAGCAGCAGCAGCAGCAGCACCAGCAGCTCATGGCCACTATTGCTGAGGCCTTTCCCGTGGTGGTAGTGCGACTCCACCTACGACATCTGCGCATCCTGATGAAGATTCTGAGCCTCCTGCTCGGTTTGAGGATGCGCCTCTGCCTACACCCGTCGCACCTCCTACTGGAGATGTCGGTACTCGTGGTTTACTCGAGCGATTTCAGCGCTTGAGGCCTCCCTCATTTGTGGGTTCTCACAGACCCGATGAGGCGGAGTTCTGGCTAGACCGCATCTCCAAGATGCTACGGAATGCTACATTGCTCCGAGGCAGAGTAGGTTGAGTTGGCTACCTTCATGTTTGAGAGAGAGTCCAACTTATGGTGGGACAGTGTGCTGCGCACGGTCGCAGTAGACTTCGTGTGGACCTGGGAGGCTTTCGAGTCTTGGTTCCACGAGAAGTATTACCCGCAGACGTATCGGCATGAGCGGGAGGATGAGTTTCTGCGCCTCAGGCAGGGAGGCATGACGGTGACGGAGTATGAGCACCGTTTTACTGAGTTGGGCCGCTTTGTCCCAACCATTCTCGTCAATGAGCAGATGAGGATGCGACGATTCACTGGGGGCTTGCGACCTGACATACGGTCGAAGCTATGCTACCTCAGTATCCCTACGTATGCGGCGTTGGTCCCACATGTCTATGACGGCCGAGCAGGATGCGGACCGTTTGGCCCGATCGCGTGGTACTATGGTTGCGAGACCACAGCAGGATTTACAGAGCAGACCTATCTTAAGCAAGAGGCCTCGGGCTGATTCTCCCCCCAGGGCCGCAGCGCCAGTTGTTCCTATGAGACGCCCGTTGGTGACCTGCACGTTTTGCGGGAAACCAGGACACCCTGCTGAGAGCTGCTTCTCGCGCATGAGGGCTAGCGGATTTGCGCAACCGCAGAGATTGGGTCGCCCTTATCCACAAGCCATATCAGCTCCGCCGCTACAGACTGTTCCTACACATCCTTCATTCCGACCTCCTATGCCGCCCTTCAGGCCGCCACAGCGACCCTTGGCTCCTCAGCCAAACCGCCAGCAGCAGGCTCGTGTACATACGCTTGTTGCCGAGGCACCTGAGACGTCGATTTCGACACCGACGGCTTCTGAGGGTACGGCTTATATTCGTGATACTCCTATTTCTTTATTGGTGGACACTGGGTCCACTACTATTATTTCTTGTGGGGCGGTGAAACGTCTATCTTTGCATACGATTCCCACTAAGGGAATGAGACTCACTACGGCTACCAGGACCTGTTTGGATGTCACACGGTTACGCGAGGGTTGCTCGATAGTTTTGGGTAGCAGCACAGTGCTCGTCGACCTTATTGTTGCTTCGCATGGCACTACGACGTTATCCTTGGCATGGATTGGCTCGCCAAGATGAGGGCGGAGATAGATTGCGATGCCCGGATCGTGACTGCCTATGGACCTGATGGCACAGCTTTTACGTTTCCAGTGCAGGTCAGTTGGCCCTGTCGAGTTGATTGTTATGCTACTTTACTTGTGCCGATTGATGGTCCGACACTGGAGGGTACGCCGGTGGTTCGGGAATTTGTTGGTGTCTTTAAGACTATTCCTGGCTTACCTCCTCGGCGCGAGATTGATTTCACGATTGATCTTACGCCTGGTGCGACGCCCATCTCGTTGCCGACTTATCGTATGCCTCCATGTGAGATGGAGGAGCTGCGGAAACAGATTGATGAACTTGTAGAGAAAGGTTTTATTCGACCTAGTGTGTCTCCTTGGGGAGCACCTGTGTTGTTCGTGAAGAAGAAGGACGGGTCGCTACGGTTGTGTATTGATTACCGTAGGTTGAACCAGGTCACGGTGAAGAACAAGTATCCTTTGCCCAGGATAGATGATCTGTTTGATCAGTTGAGGGGGGCGAAGTATTTCTCGAAGATTGACCTTCAGTCAGGGTACCACCAGTTGCGCGTGAGAGAGGAGGATGTACAGAAGACAGCCTTCAGGACGTGCTTCGGGCACTATGAGTTTTTGGTGATGTCGTTCGGTCTGACGAACGCACCAGCCGTGTTCATGGATCTGATGAACCAGGTATTTCGGCCCTTCCTTTACCGATTCGTCATCGTCTTTATCGATGACATCTTGATATACTCCACGAGTCGGGAGGAGCACGAGGAGCACTTGCGAGCAGTATTGGGTACGTTGAAGAAGAACCAGTTGTTTGCGCAATACAAGAAGTGCGACTTCTGGCAGGAGGAAGTCAAGTTCCTAGGACATGTAGTGTCCAAGGATGGGATATCAGTGGACCTTGCTAAGGTAGCCGCGGTTCAGGATTGGTAGTAGCCTGAGTCGGTTACTGAGGTGAGGAGTTTCCTTAGTCTGGCTGGGTATTACAGACGCTTCATTCGGGACTTCTCAAAGATTGCCAGGCCATTGTCTCAGTTGACTCGGAAAGACCTGAAGTTCGCTTGGAACGAGAAGGCGGAGGCAGCTTTTAAGGAGCTGAATGACAAGTTGACGTCCGCCCCTGTGCTAGTATTGCCAGAGCAAGGGGTGAAATACACGGTATATACTAACGCGTCTCGCGTTGGTTTGGGTTGTGTGCTGATGCAGAAGGATAAGGTGATTTCGTATGCCTCGAGACAATTAAGGAAGCACGAGGAGAATTACCCTACACATGACCTGGAGTTGGCAGCTGTCATCTTTGCATTGAAGCTCTGGAGACATTACCTCTACGGTGAGGAGTTCGGGCTTTTCTGCGACCACAAGAGCCTTAAGTACATATTCACACAGCGGGATTTGAATATGAGACAGCGCCGATGGATGGAGACCTTGAAAGACTTCAAGTTCGAGGTTTCCTACCATCCTGGCAAGGCGAACCTTGTGGCAGACGCGTTGAGCCGCAAGAAGGCGATTACATTTGCGGCACCGCTGATGATAGCTAAGGGGGACATGATGGAGTTTGTGCGGGACTTCGAGCAGAGACTCACTGTCGAGGAGCCTTTTGAGTGTGTTGCGCACGTTCGGGTACGGCCACTTATTGACGACAGGATTGTTGAGGCCCAAGAGGGCGATATACGGCTGTCTGAGCTTCGAGAGCAGGCTAGCGACGCCGTGGACTCCGAGTGGAGAGTTGTTCTGATGGGGGTTTACGATTCCGTGGCCGCCTATGTGTTCCTGATGTGGCTAACTTGAGACGCGAGCTTCTCGAGTCTGCCCACAACTCGAAGCTTGCGATGCATCCTGGTAGCACGAAGATGTACCAGGATATGAGACGGACTTATTGGTGGGATAACATGAAGGCCCACATTGCTGAGTATGTATCTCGATGTCTGACGTGCCAGCAGGTCAAGGCAGAACATCTCCGACCTCCTGGACTACTTCAGCCCATGCCTATAGCGGAGTGGAAGTGGGACTTCATCTCCATGGACTTCATATCAGGGCTGCCGAAGACGAGGAAGGGACACGATTCCATTTGGGTGATTGTGGACCGGTTGACCAAATCGGCCCATTTCCTCCCTATCAGAGTTACGAACTCTGCAGACGAGCTGGCTAGATTGTACATCAGGGAGATCGTCCGTCTGCACTGGGTTCCTTTGGAGATCGTGTCGGACAGAGACACGCGGTTCACATCTATCTTCTGGACTCGTATCCAGGAGGCGATGGGTGTGAAGTTGAAGTTCAGTACAGCGTTTCATCCTCAGACTGATGGGCAGACAGAGCGGGTGAATCAGATACTGGAGGATATGTTGCGAGTATGTGTGTTGGACTTCAAGGACAGTTGGGATGACTGTCTTCCGTACGCAGAGTTCGCCTACAACAACAGCTTCCAGGCGACTATTGGCATGGCCCCATATGAGGCTCTATATGGTCGACCTTGTAGGGCACCGCACTGTTGGTCAGAGGTTGGCGAGCGTAGCCTAATTGGCCGGAGTTGGTACAGACGACTACAGAGAAGGTAGATATTATCAGGCGTCGATTACTCACAGCGCAGAGCAGGCAGAAGAGTTACGCCGATACGAGGCGGCGACCGCTGGCATTCGAGGTCGGGGATCAAGTGTTCCTTCGAGTTTCCCCTATGAAGGGAGTCCTTCGGTTCGGGAAGAAGGGGAAGCTCACACCGAGGTTTATCGGTCCATTTCAGATACTGGATCGAGTGGGTGATGTGGCATATCGTCTCGCCTTGCCTACACCACTTGCTTCTGTACACAACGTATTTCATGTATCGATGCTGAAGAAGTACGTTCTTGATCCTTCGCATATCATCAGATGGGAGCAGGTACAGTTGAGTGAGGATGTTACGTACGAGCTGCGCCCAATGCGTATCCTTGATAGGAAGGAGCAGGTACTACGTAGCAAGGTCATCCCACTTGTGAAGGTACTTTGGACACATCATTCCGAGGAGGAAGCTACCTGGGAGACTGAGGCCGAGGTCAGGAAGAACTACCCTCAGATTCTCGAGGACTACGAAAAGGTATAAATTTCGAGGACGAAATTTTTTGTTTAAGGGGGGTAGATTGTAACGACCCGTAAAATTCCGTACATTGGCTCGTGTACCACCTCGACCAGAAATCAATTAGGATTAAATCCTTTAGAAATTTAACAAAGTTAACTAAGTACTAAACTCGGTTAGCCATGAAATCCGTTGGGATCGCTTTAAATACGATCTGCAAGACCCAAAACTTGCAGAATCAGTGACTCTAGGTTACCCTAAAGTTTAAAACCAAACTCATTTCCCGGCTGCTCTCGGGAATGAAACGAAACTTCGTATTAGGTCTAGATCGCACCTCGGGAGTCCGATTAACACGAAGCTAAGGAACTAGGACCGCCCCACTGGGCTTGACAATCATCTCAAAAATCAGCGCCGGCCGATGACCCACGGCCATTCGTTTCGATCCGGAGCGAGGGTGTGTGAAAAACATTATTCCCATCCCAACATAAATATCAGGAATAGTGATCTGGCATCATTCGGTTGCGCGTCAGTATTAAGCAACCTGACCGTCAGAATCAGACCAAATTACACCCTCGGATTAAGAAAAATTTCAGGAACATTTACATGTACTTGGAATTTCTGATCGTGGCCCACTGACCGTTGAACTGAAAGTGGTCCGCCACGTGCGATCTGGGAATCCGATCGAGTCGAAAACGTAATCCCACGTAGATCCATAGGTGGTGAGCTTAAGTCTGACGTTTGGCTCAAGGAGGGCTACCAGAACCTCTCTTTTAGCTGAAAAGTGGCGAATATCCTATATTAGCAGTAACCCTTGAACCTGAGTCTATTTTGGGAATGTTTTTGGCTATAAAAGGGGCTTAGAACAGCCCCTCTCACAGCCATACGAATTTGGGAGAAAAACCCTAGGGAGAGAGAGAAAAGAGAGAGAATAGCTTGGAATTTGTGGGAGATCTTCCTCCTGCTGCTTTCATTCATCACACGGCCTACACCGCACCATTCCAGGTGTTTTCCCGGCGGTATCCATCCCGTTTGAAGGTAAGAAACCCTAACCCTAGGTCTGATTTGAGGTAGGATCGTTGTAGGTTATGTACGGCTAACCGATTCCGCTCTTTAGGCTAGAAAACTCCCGTATACGGAAGCTCTACTACCCTTGCTGATTTGTTGGGATTCCAAGGGCAAAGGTGAGGACTTTAAGTGTATAAGTTACGGTTTTCAACGCTTTCAGTGCCAGATAATGATAGATTCATGATCTGCATGTAAATGCACATGTACAAAGTGCTTTCCGTTTCCTGTTTCGATTAACGTTGTAGAATATGGAATTTCACATACTCTAGATATACGTAGAAATACCGTATACGTATTTTTTTCGGAAAAATGTTTGACATGTTTATTTAATGTATGATTATATAATATATGGATAAAATACTAGTTTGGCGAAAGGAATCGCTGAAATACATGTTCACTTGTAAATGTCAAGTATGTTGAAATTGTGTATTCTAGAAATACCGCGTATGTGCAAATTTTGGAAATATAATTGTCATGATTATTTGTTGTATGAATACGGTATACGCGGATAAAATAACCGCTTGGCGAAAGAATAGCCCTAATACGCGTTTTGCTAACATACGTCATGTATGTTGAAATAGCGCACTCTAAGTGTTTGTATAAATGCTTGTGTGTAAATGCTTGAGTGTTAGTGCCTTAGATAGGCGCTGATATGGGATTTCCGACTCCCTTAGAGACATGTAGGATCCCCTCCATGTGGTGGTTCACTATAACCACTCACTTGTGGCGTGTATGTAATTGTATCCCTATGTGTATAGTGATTTACTACATGCTTCACAACATGCTTTACAACATGTTTTACTTCATGTTTTACTTCATGCTTTATAACATGCCTGCTAACATGCTTGTATTGCTTGTTTATCATGCTTTACTCCACATGCTATTGATGAGAACTGTTTGAGTTTGGGACTATGTCTATAGTCCAAACATTCGGTACCAGACTTGCGGTTGTGGCTGAGATTCATATCGCCACAAAGGATGTGTCTGGCGAACCCGAGTCGTACTTCGGTTGGCGATAGTGGTTAGCCACACGGAGTGCTGTTGCGCTCCATATCGCTCAACTTGTGGTGCGCTCGAGCTAGTCAGGCTCGTCAAGTAAACCGAAATGTATTTGTGTGTTCACCATGTTTGGTCGCCACTGCTTGAACCTAGGGTACCAAACTTACCAGTGGTGATCCCGTTTAACCATGGTACCTCGATCCGCTAAGTCGCATGAGCCGGACATGGTGGTATGGGACACCGTGGTCGAGCTGTCGGCCTACGCTGGGGCCATGTGCCTCCCCGTAGTGACCATTGCGCAACCAAACTCGTGAGCCGAATACGGTGGTATGGGACACTGTATTCGAACTGTCAATACTTACGGCGAGAGCCGAGTACGGTGAGACCTGTGCTCGTGCTGACGGGCGACGAGTCCTCCGTAGTATCATCGAGTGTACTCTAAGTATCTGTGATTGGCGACGAGTCTTTCACAGCAACTAGAGTATGAGTTGAGCCGAGTACGGTGAGACCTGTACTCGAGCTGACCGCTAGTGATTGAGCCGAGTACGGTGAGACCTGTACTCGAGCTGACGGCTAGCAATTGAGCCGCATACGGTGAGATCTGTATCCGCGCTGACGGGTGACGAGCCCTTTGCGATGCCTTCACTACGTTTCTCAAACCATAATATCGTATGAGATTAACTAGGATTGACGACCCTAGAATGGATCATGTTTGGGGAAGAATACAAGGGAGGTACCTTAGTTTCCCAATACTGCTGGTTGAAATGGACTAATAAAAACTTGGTAATCATGAGCATCATCGCACCGCATGTGCTTTGTAGATGTGGCGCACTGAGGGAGTAAGCATTCGCGAACGTAAGATGATGTCGCTTAAGGGTGGTTTGGCAAGGGCATACAGCATCATGTCATTTCATTTTTGCACTTAACAAGAGTAGTTAGAAATGTTTGATTTGTACTGCTTTATCATTACTGCTTGATTGATTTGATAACATGTTAACCTATGCTTTATTGTTCCACTGAGTTAGCTACTCACTCCCACGTTACAGGACGGTGTTTGCAACACCCACCAGACTCTGTCGCAGGTGTAGATGGCGCCTTGGTTCAGGAGCCGGAGCCCGACTTCGATGAGGATCAGGAGGAGTTCTCCTTTATGCAGTACTCTGACGGCTTTGCTTAGGCCGGCTGCATCGCCGGGTTTTCAGGGCTTCTCTTGAGAGTTGTATTTTGGTTTTTGACTTAGAAACAATACATGTATATTGGTACTCAGTTAGTACTCATACTCTGGAGTTCATAAAATTTTGTTACTTTACATACTTGAATATAAAATTTCAGTCTTCCGCTTGCCTTCATACAATTGAACTGGAGTATGAATTACTGTTTTGGTATAATCTTATTCATGTTTAATGCGCCAACTCAGACAACATTTAACCAGCATTGTGTATGTTGCATAAGTGATGCGTTGGAACTCGGGAGTTGAGTTCATACTCGACCCCCGAATTTCAGGGCGTTACAGGAGTTATGGTCGACCGTAGATTTTTATGGTCAACTCTATACAATGGGTTACAGTTGACTATTGTATTTCACAGTCAATTGTGAAAACATGTGTTATTTTTATAGGATTTGGGGCAGTGTGTCACAGTCGATCATTGTATTTTACTGTCAACCATGGATCCTTGTGTTAGTTTTTAAAGAGTTGAGGTAGGGGGTGTTCTAAAAAAGGACTTTAAGATCCTTCTTATAATTCTTCCATTTATTTTTCTAGCATTTTTCTGCTCCTCCTCCAGTTTTAAAATTAATGGATCTATGAAGACTAGTGTACTGGAATAGAATGTGAAGTGTATAGTGTTTTCCTAGTATAGTCTTTGAGCAGCCAAAAATTTTTGTAATGAAACAATACAACTTTTGAATGATGTTAATAAATGCAATCATTTCCTTCTTGGTTTGCTTATTTATTAGAGTGTAAATACATTGAATTGTAATGAAATACTTTGTGAGAACTGACCCTAGTTCTCATGTGTACATGTGTGTGTGTGAGTATGCATCATGTTCATCATGGTCTCGCGGTCCTACCGGTCGAATTCCGGTGACCCGCGACCCTCGGATTGTGTTTGCGGTCATCCTTGAGTCCAGTCACGTAGACCCGATTCAGATCGACCCAAAACCTATGCCATCTTGTTCGCATCGTCGCTGCAATTCCAACTTGTATTGTGCGTCCATCCGACTTATGGATCAAAAGTTATGAGCATTACATGATATGGCCCTTGATCATACGGCCCACTTTTGTGCAAATGCATGAGAACCACCTCCATGGCACAAGTACCCATACACACTACACACACACCACACAAATCCTATGGAAACACCACCCATCTAAAAAAACACCACCAAAGCCTAGCCTACAAGCCTAAATATTGTAATCTCCTCCCTATGTTATGATAACTTCTCTTACAAAATAATAATGACATTTTTCTCTCTCTTTATTCTCTCCCTCCCTCTCATTTTCCTCCATTGCTAGAATTTTCAACAACTTTCCTTCCATCTCCCTCTCTTCTCCAACCTCCTAATCCTCAAAATACTCTCAATCCCTCCATTAAAAGTAGATCTCCACCATTAAAACTTCTTCCTAGGCTCAAGACCTTCATGGTGTAGGAGTTTGGAGGCTTGATTTGCAAGTGGGTGATTATAACTTCTTATTTTCTTTTTACCCTTTGATCTTATTTTTCTTCTTAGATGGATCATATGGGACCAACCAATCCATAGTGGGGACCCCACTTGACCTCATGGATGTGGCCTTTTGGGCCATCCTACATGCATATCATGAAACATGATGGGGTCATTCTCCATGGGACCCATCATGATGTATTGTATCATCCACTTTATTTCAAGGGCATCTAGACCCTAGAAGTCATGTTGGGATGGCATCCCAACCACCCATTGTAGTCATAGATCATGCATGCATTAGTATAATGTTGCATTTTCAAGTAACATTGTTGTATGGTTGAGATTGACTCTTGGGAGGGCCCGTTAGTGGCGGGGCCCTACCCCCATGGCCGAATTACTCTCTTTCTTCTTCTCTTTTCTCTGATGTGTGGATGATGATGTTTGTGTGGCCCATTTAGTGGGCCTAGGATGTCCCAAAATAAATAAAAATAAAAATCCAGCAAGGTGGGACGCCCTTACCACCCAACTCCATTATCTTTGGACACCTTAATCAATGCATGTAAGTGTCCTAGTCTTAGTATGTGATCTGGACTTATGTGGGGCCCACTGAGGAAGGCCACACACCCTTTTTATGGTTGAAATTATTGAGATATAGGTTGATGTGTCCAGCCATGTATTGTTGTCTAGAAATCCGGACTGTTGCAGGGACTGTCATGTTCAATCTTTGGCATGGATTTTTGGATCATGAATTTTATTATTTTCTTTATAATTATAGGGTGTAAGGAGAAGGTGTGAACCCCACCTTAAGCTGTGGTGGGACATACCTCAGATGGCCCATGAAATGGTACCCAAAAAGGAGGCCCATAGGGATGGGTGGTCTCCCTTGTTGGGTTGTCCAGCCCACATGTATGGAGGGAAAACATACACTTCAGTTTAGTTTCTCTAAGGGACGGGCCACTTTTGTAGACCCCACCTTACTATATTTTATGAAAAAAATACTAAACATCCATTTTTCCCTCTCTTGGATGAAGTTTGGGCCCACCTTATTGGGTATACAATGCATGGACAGCAACATCTCTTCCTGGACAGATTGAAATTCCTAATTTAATTTAAAATATTTATGAGTATCCAAAAATTATAAAAAATTTTAAATAGATGGTCCACTCATGGTAGGACTCACCTAAAAAATTTTGGGGCCAATGGACACCTGTACATACCATGGTGGTGGTTGGACCGGCCCATTACAATATGGTTTAGATCAGTCTGATTTTCAGACAGATTGATTTCTTTAAATAAATGTGTCTTTTGAAATTTTGTAAATATGTGTTTCATCCATGGAGGATCCACCTATTTCAGTCCAAAGGACCACTGTGCAGTGGCAGGGCCAGACTGGCCCACCACGTTGGGACGTCCAGGTCAGTCTGATTTTCTGGACAGTCTATCTGATTTAAATAGATTAAAATATTTTTAAGTGTCCAAAAATCTTAAAATTTTGTGGAGATGTGGACCACCTATGGAAATATCGCCCTGCAAAATTTCAAACCCAACGGACATTTGAGTTAGCCGTGGTATGGCTGGAAGTGGCCTGTTAGGCAAGGATGCCCAGGCTAGGGCGTCCAGCCTACTTCGTGGGCCCACCTTGATGTGTTGTATATCCCACCACCCATTCATGTGGGGTCCTTAGGGAATTGATCATCCTCCTTTTTTTACAATTGGGGCCCATTGGGTGGATTTTTGGGCCAGATACCCCGGGCCCATAGGGCTGCCTACAAATGGGACATCCCTGCCTTAGGCTACTGCTGGGCCTGCATTCCAACGGCCTGGCCCACTTGATATATCTGTTGCATATCTTATCTCATCTGGTGGGGCCTACAGTGATGTGTGTGGGCCATCAAGGATTAAATATACTAAGAAATACTTCTATTGTTGGACTCCAACCAACCCAGAAATTTGGGTAGGCTGGAATTTGGCATTGAGCCAATAATTGTTGCCTATAAATGTTCTTTTGGGGCAATATGGCCTACTAGATTTGAGGAGGTTTTAAGTCAATTATTTTACCATTCTAATTTTATTTTTAGGCTTAATTATTGCAAGATTAGAGGCCAGTTCCAATTGGATTCTTCTTGGGCTAGTCTTCTAGTTAATTAATGGGCTTTATAGCCTTGGTTCGCTGGAACTTTTGATAGGCCCGTTGGACCCTTGGGTCCTATATTTACCACGCCATTGTGATAGATCTTATGGACTAAATACTCAAGTAGTTGAGCCCTTGCTTGCCCACTATAATAAATCCATACTTGGGCCGAGATGTGAGGATCAACTTACTTGTGTTAAATATAAGGATTTTCCATATGTTGGGATAATGGGCTGCCCATTAGGCCCACCATAATGAGTGAACCCATGACCCTTATGGTTGGGCCCTAACCTTGCTTAAGGGCCCACCAGGTTGCCTTTATCATGGGCTTAGTGTATGGCCCATTAAGCCATGGATTGATTGTGTCTTGGGCATTTCTTTGCATACATAGCAGGCTATCTTTTGGGACCCAGTTGAGGTTGGATGTCCTCCTTGGTGGGCCTAAGGTAGGCCCATATATTTCCTTATAGGTGTTTGAAGGCCCATCTTTGGCCTGGCTAGGACCGTTCCTCCTTAGGATTTTGACTCTCTTAGGTTTTGGGCCATCCTAAAGTACTGGGCTCCCACTACAGGATTTTTCTTCTCCTTAGAACACCTATCTATGTGCCTAAACCTTAACCCTCATTAGGATGGAGGATTCCATATTTCATAGGTAGCACACTTACATCATTATGACCCATATGCATCATCTGTATGAATTGATTGCATTGTATGGTGGTCATTGAGGGATGGAGTTTCTCTCCTTATGCACATTGAGTGTCTGAAGCTTATGCATGATCTGTGTGTATGACTCATGCATTAGCATCACATTTCATGATGATACCGCCCTTGCTTCATCAGGGCCTTGCCTCCATAGAGACATTTGTAAATGGTCGTATGTGTGGACACCAGAAATATTACTTGAGCATACCGGGTGCATAGGATGCCCATGGGTGAAATTCTCAAAACTTTCATGGTACCAAGGATCTGCTCCAATGTCGTGACCGAGTGGAAACTATGAGCGCACGAGGGCCTTATACCGTTAGGCCACAACTCCCACTGTCATGTAGTCAGTTGGATAGGGGTGTGGACTTACTCGCCTAATGAAAGAAGGCATTGCTATGCTGAGTCTGACCAGCTCATGAATGGGTCCGCTACCTTCAGGCCTTGTTGGTGATTGATTATCCATAGGTGGGTAGTGAGGTCTCTTATGCTCGTTTGACTGTGTGGGGTCTGTAGAGAGGCAGTCATTCAGCAGTGTAACGGACCCCGGTGATTTTCTTATGATTGGAAATGTACTTGACATATGGTTTGGATATGAGCACTTGCATTACTTGCATCACATTAGCATTGGCTGGGTAAGCCCCTTCATGCATTGCCTTGGTATGGCATACAGTACTCATCGCATCATATTCATGATAAGCCTTAGTAAGGCTGGTTATATCATCATTGAGCATGTTTCCCTTCTTGTACCTCCTACTATTCTTCTGTGCACCATTATCACACACTCACACCACCCTGTAAGCTTCTATAAGCTTATGCATGATTGATGCGTGCAGGAGATTCTAAGCAGGCGTCGTAGTAGCAGAGCGTGGAGTAGAGCTGAGCATTTGAGGACTCTAGTGTTGCTAACCTTTCTCTCTTCTCCTTTTATCTCATGTATGTCCTTTTGGACCTTATGGATGACTGTAAAAGTTCAAATTTATAGTGGATTTTGCAATGTGTGCCTTTGTTATTCTCAGATGTACTTGTTATGATCTTGGTTATGCTCGTATTGGAAACAATTATGTTGTTATGGAAATCCTCCTTATAGGATCCCAGGATCGGAACCTGCCTCAGGAGCCGAGAATGGGGTACTACGGAGGCTGTTGTGGCCAGAACCGGCCATCGAGTTCCTTGTGAGTCCAATTACCGAATTTAGGGCATGACATACTTTATTCTAGTTCTAATGAGTGAATGTTAATCAATTCAGGACATGGTGCCTAAAAGAAATCGCTCTTTTGTTACACAATCTTGAAAGAATGAACCACATTAGAATCACTCTATCTTGCCTAATATTCATAAAGTTCTTACCTCAAGTCAGAATCATGTTCCTCCACCCACACCTTCTACTTCTCAGGCAGCACCAACCAGGAATATGCTTAACTAGATATCGCTCATTATGTAACAACAACAACAAACTATAGTGACTCTTGTAAAAACTATTACTTAGAGAATGCCAACTACCCCGTTAGTTGTGCCAACACCGCCAGTTGAGCCAAATCCACCTACTGAGCCAACAAATCTGTTGAGTTAATTCCTCCAGATGAATCAATCTTACCAGTTGTGCATACTTCTCATTCTGTTCCCATCCATAAGGATCATATATTTTACAGATTTCAGAAGTTGCAATCACCTACTTTTCCTGGTATACACAATCCTATAAAAGTCGAGCATTGGCTTCATAGAATTTCTAAAATGATCAAACCTCTTTAATGCTCAGAGGTTGAGCAAGTGGAGCTTGCAACTTATGCGTATGAAAAAAGAAGTGGATTTATGGTGGAATAGTGTACTAAGAACTGTTCCCAACGATTTTGAATGGCCATGGGATGAGTTTGAGATAAATTTTTAAGAAATATTTTCTGCTCGCATCTAGAAAAGAGAAAGAAAATCAGTTTATACTATTACAATAGGAGAGCATGTATGTTGTAAAATACGAGACTCGGGTTATTGAATTATCCCAATATGCACCGAAAATTGTTACATATGAGGAATCTAAGATGAGGCAATTCAAAAATGAGTTATGACCTAGAATTCTTACTAAGACGTGTTGTTCACATATTTCTTCATATGCTAAGTTGGTAGACATGGATTTAAGGTCTAAGTAAGACGGGAAAGATTGATTAGTCAGGCCCTCCTCTTTATCCCGCTGACAAGAAATGTCGTTTTATTTCACAACAAGCACCTACACCAAAATCTTACAGTGCTCCTAACCAAACCCGTCACTATTGTGGGAAACCTGGTCAAATTTTTAGAGAATGCTACAAGAAGATAAAGGATGAAGGAATCACACTTCCTCTATGGGAAAATTGTTTAGTACAGCAGACAAACATTGTTCTTCCAGTATGAGCGGGTCATCCTTATGTAAAGCCAACTGCTCCTATTCTTAATCGGCTGCAGCAAGCCTGAGTTCATGACATATCGACTGAGGTAGAAGAAACAGTCTATCCCAAGCCTCAAACTTTTAAAGGTACTACTTATATACATGTCACTCCTATATTTATTTTGATTGATGTCTGACCTACAATGTCTTTTATTTCATGCACCACCGTAAAATGGTTGAAGTTAGATACCTTACCTATACCTAGTGTATCCGTAGTAACTGCCACAGAAGATTACTCTGATTCTATTAAACTATGTTCTCAATGTCCTATTATTTTGGAAAGTAAAGAAGCACGGATCAATCTATTAATAGCAGCATATATCATCTTGACGTTATTGACGATATATATTGGTTAACTCCTATGAAAGTAGAGATAAACTATGAGATCAGGACAATTATGATTCAAGAATCTAATGTGACTTCTTTTTCCTTCCCTATTAAGGTTAGTTATTCATGTCAAGTCTATTTATGTGTTGTTAATGAAGATTATGATGGACCAACAATATCATATACTCCTTTAGTGTGTGAATACAATGATGTGTTTAAGTCAATAACAACGTGAGATTGATTTCACTATCAATTTTATGTCCGGTATGACGCAGATTGCACTTGAGCCTTATCGTATGCCTCCATGTAACATGGAGTTGAGGAAACAGTTAGACAAACTTATACATTGTGGTTTTATTCGGCCGAGTGTATCGTCATGGGATGCTCCAATGTTGTTTGTTAGAAAGAATGATAGAACTATGCAACTTTGTATTGATTATCATAAATTAAATAAGGTTACAGTTAAGAACAAATACCTTCTTAGGATCGATGATTTATTTGATCAATTACAAGATTCCTAGTACTTTTCTAAGATAGATCTACGGTTAGGATATAATTAATTGTGAGTTAGGGAAGAAGATATATAGAAAATAGCATTCAAAATAAATTTTGGGCACTATGAATTTCTGGTGATGCCATTTGGATTTACAAATGCTCCTGCCTTATTTATGGAAGTTATGAACAGAGTATTTAGGCCCTTCTATATAAACTTTCCATCATGTTCATTAATGACATTTTGATATACTTTAAAAGTTATGAGGATAATAAAGAACATCTATGAGTCGTTCTTGATACACTCAGACATCACCAGCTTTATGCTAAATTTTGAAAATGTGATTTCTGAAAGAAGGAAGTGAAGTTCCTTGGACATGTAGTTATCAGTCAAGGCATTTCAATAGATCTTGTTAAAGTCGTCATTGAACTAAATTGGGGACAACTCACTTTGTTTACTAAAGTTAGAAGTTTTCTTAGATTGGTCGGTTATTATTGGTGATTCATTAAATATTTTTTCAAAGATAGCCAGACCGTTATCTTAACTAACCCGTAAAAATATTAAATTTGTATGGAGTGAATATGCGTAGGAAACATTTTAGAGGTTAAAAAAAAATATTAGCAATCACCCCTATACTTGGTTACCGGAATAAGGAATCAGATATGTTATCTACACTGATGCATCATGTGTTGTCTTAGGTTGTGTGATTATGCAGAAAGACAAAGTGATTGCTTATGCCTCCCGACAATTGGGGAAGCATAAAGAAAACTACCCTACTCATGATCTCAAGTTAGCAGTAGTAATCTATGCACTTAAGTTGTGAAGACATTATTTCTATAGAGAGGAATTTGAGCTTTTCCATGATCATAAAAGCTTGAAGTATATTTTCACGAGACTTAAACATGCATCGACGTCATTGGATGGAGATGTTAAAAGATTTCAATTTCGACGTATCTTATCACCCACGAAAAATGAATTTGGTGGCGACTCCTTAACTCGAAAGAAAGTACATGAGTTCGCAACGCCACTTATGTTAAAAGAGTGGAATATGTTAGAGTTTGTGCAAGATTTTGAATTAAACTACAAATAGAGGTATCCTATGAAAGCATAGACCACTTTCATCTTCAGCCTATAATTAATAGTCAAATCATTGCAGCACAAGATCAAGACGAACTTTTAATGAAGTTGAAAGCAAAGGTAACTTAAGGAGAAAATTCAGAATGGAAAGTCAGTACCAACGGTCATTTACGTTATCATGATGGATTGTGTGTTCCAAGTAACCGTGAGTTAAAGCAAGAAGTTTTCGATTCAGCACATCGATCTAAACTAGCAATTCATCATGAAAGCACCAAGATGTATCAGGATGCGAAACATACCTATTGGTGGGATAACATGAAAAATAAAATATCAGGTTACGTCTTGAGGTGCCTTACTTGTTAGTAAGTTAAGGTCGAGCATCGTAGACCACCAGGACTCCTACAGCTTATGTCGATAGCTAAGTGGAAATGAAATTTTATTTATATGGAATTTATTTCTAGACTATCGAAGACAAGAAAATGTCACGATTCGAGTCATAGTGGATCGACTCACAAAGGCAGCTCATTTCATGCATATTTGCATGCCAACCACAATGGATGATTTAACTAAGTTGTATGTTAAAGAGATTATATGCTTGCACAGGGTACCATTAGAAATAATATTGGACAGAGATTTACGGTTTACATCAATATTCTGGACTCATACCAAAGAAGTTATGGGTGCATCTTTGAAATACAGCGCTACGTTTCACCTGCAAATGGATGGACAGATATAATGAGTCAATCAATTTTGGAAGATATGCTTCAAGCACATACCTTTGATTCCAAGGATAGTTGGGATGATTGTCTCCCTTATACAAAATTTACATATAACAACAGTTTTCAAGCTAGTATCAGCATGGCACCTTATGAAGCTTTATACGGGTGGCCATGTCAAGCTCCACATTATTAGACCAAAGTTGGAGAGAAGAGCTTGGTTGGACCTAATTTGATTCGAATTACATCTGAGAAGATTGATATAATTAGGCAACGTTTATTAGCGGCCCAAAGTAGATAGAAAAGTTATTCGAATACCAAAAAGAGACATCTAGAATTCAAACTGAGAAATCATGTTTTCTTAAAAGTTTCTCCCATAAAGGGAATATTACATTTTGGCAAGAAAAAGAAGTTGACTCCATGTTATATAGGTCATTTTCAGATATTGGATTGTGTTAGTGCAATCGCTTATTGTCTTACACTGCCTACGTCCATCTCAGGTGTACATGGTATTTTTCACATTTCGATGTTGAAAATTTATGTTCTGATCCATCACATATCATCAAATGGGAACATGTAGAGCTCCGTGATGATGCTACCTACGTTCCATGACCTACTTGAATCATTGATAAAAAGGAGTAAGTTCTTCATAATAAGGTTATTCTACTGGTAAAAGTATTATGGATACAAAATATAGAAGAATAAGCTACCTGGAAAATAGAACTTGAGGTTCATAAAAATTATCATCAATTGTTTGAGGACTACGAACAGGTAAAATTTTGAGGATGAAATTAATTTTTAGGAGGGAAGATTGTAATGACCTGAACCTTTAAATGTATTTGACATGAATAAAAATATGAGTATTATCAAAGTAGAACCATATGATTACGATTAGATGATGTTAAATAGCAAATAAATGCAACTAGTAAGTTTCATCTTGTATCTCACAAAGCCCGCCACAAATCCAGTAATGCGATTGACGATATTATATTCCCTAAATATTGTAATAGTGGACAGAATGTCCAAAGAACTCTCAATCGTTCATTGGTGGGCCATTGACCATGAAATTATAGGGATATATTCGTCTTAGTGGGCTTGACCTACCAAATGAATCAGATGTTTGATATAATGCCCTATATAACGCAACTAAGATTAGAACCTAGGAGTATGAGTTATGTGACTCACCTCAAAATTTCAAGTGAACCTATATATATGAAATTTCATTTAACATAGGGTTAGAAAATTGGAAATTAAATTATTTTAATAGAATTTTCGTTAGGGTTTTAGGGGTTTTTAGCTAGAATACTCTAAATTTGCCATTATTCTTCCATTCAATTGTCGTCGAGTAATAATCAAATGTGAGTTTGCATCATACACCTAATTTAAATAATTAAAATTGTGTTTTTCTTACCCTAATTAAAATTTGTTTGAAATTCATGTAGGGTTTAGGGTTTTTTTTTTCAGATTTTAGGTCATACTCATAGTTAGAACATAGAATTGAGTGGCATCCTAAGTTAGCTTTTATCAACGCTTAACAGTTTCAGTTAGTGAAATTTTTAGTTTTTGTTGGAATTTTTCATGTTTGAATGTTAGAATTATTTCATGGTTATGATTCATATGCTATTTCTATTGAGTGGATAACATGTTTCTTGGGTTGTATGAATTTGGCATTCATCTAGGCATGATTTGTTAAAAGAAGAAATTGTTCATTTGGCATACCAAGTGTTTGGTTATATGCTTAAGTGAGATTCTTGAAGAAGAAATGTTGTAATTTTGAGTTGTAACCATGTTTGGAATATTGTGGAATTTCACTGCTTTATTTTAGTCTTTGGAAACAGTTGAATATATGGACCATCTTCATTAGGTTTGGTTGTCACAAACTTGTTTGATCAATTGAGGTGGATCATGGCTGACCGACTCTAGCTTGGGCTACTCGTGAGCTGCTTTGCACCCAAGGCCGGTCTAGTCAATGTTCATTTAATTCATCAAATTAGCCTAACTCAAGGACAATCAGTATTATATGAATGCTGTCAAATATCCTGTGAAATCCAGAATACCATGATTACCATTGATATAAAGTCACCATTCATGACCGTTGTATATGTATTTCAGCGAGCTACTCCTTACAACTTATGGGTCAGACACAATGGTATGGGACATTGTACTTGTGTAGTCTTTTACCTATATAGGTGAGCAAACCTTATAAGCCTACCATCTGTGATTTTAGGGGACAACCCATTACATTGTTGATACATATCTTGGCCAAATTGTCAATACCTATGAAATTAATGATTTTGGAGACCCAGTGATGACTAGAGTAGATTAAGGACCCTGGTGACGAGCCTATAGGTTCCTGTGTATTTGACTTGTACTACAATTTTAGTAACTGTATTTGCTAATGTTGTTGTTTAAATATATATGAATTAATAAAGGCTTAATAACCATGCATTCACGTGCATAGGTACTTAGAAGTATTATCGAGTGCCTGACTATTCAACTAGAACTCCAGCCGATAACTCAACCCCTACCATAGTATGGTAGGCGAGAGAGCCCCACGTTAAAAGTTCCAGAACATACATACATGTCATTTTATACATGCATTAATCAACTAGTTTAAGACTGCTTGCAATGATATGCTTCATTATTTGAACTTGAGTGTGTTGATAATTTGTTTAACTTAGGGAATAGTAACATTGAGTTGATCATTCACTCCTTTCTGAGACAATGTTTTAAACCACCAACTAGATGTGTGATGCAAGTACTGATGAGGCAGTGAGTGGAGTAGTGAGCGATGATGGATTAGTAGACCCTGTTTCCAACGGGTCATACTTTTTAGTTTGCAGATGAGTAGCTTTAGGCTATTAGGCCACCACTTTTGTTTTATCTTTTGAGAGAGAAAATCAGAGATATCGTATTTAGATTTCATATTTTTTTGGACTCGTATATATTGGGTCCCAGGTGGAGTTGACTGTTGATTGTTAATGTTGATTTTCTTTACTAATGAATTGTTACTATTTAAATTCATGTAATTAAATTAAGTTGTTGCATTAAAAGTGATACTCAAGAAATTAGACATTGGTTATACTCGATCTCTAAATATCATGGCGTTACGGCATCACTAAGGGCATTTGGATCATAAATGGTTTTGCCTAAGCTACTTTTGCATCAAGTAGTTTATCCAAGTTTCTACTTATTCAGCAATAAGTATATTTGATAAACAACATATTTATCAACCAAAAAGTATAAGGATGTTTAGTGCAATATCACATAAGTAATTTTTAGATTTCTTCCATCAATCTCTCCTCTCCTCTTCTAATTTTCTTAAATTCTCTTTCATTAAAATATCTTCCAATTTTTACTTATTCATGTGGAGTTAACCTTTAATCTCCATTGTCATCGTGTGGGGCAAACCTTTGTTATGGCCTGTTCATTATGTTGGGCCTACTTTGGCCCTATCTTCAATGTGAACCGACCATTGTGTGGGCCTACCTTTAATGTGAACCATCCACCTCATGAGGCCCGCCTTCAATGTGGGCCATCTACCATGTGAGGCTCAACTTGGATGTGGGCCACCACCATGTCATACATGGGATGCAGATCATCCATCATGTGGGCCCACCTTTAATGTCACGCCCCAAACTCGGTAACCGGACTCATAAGGAACCCGATGGCCGGTTCTGGCCGCAACAGCCTCCGTAGTACCCCATTCTTGGCTCCTGAGACAGGTTCCGATCCTAGGATCCTACAAGGAGGATTTTCATAACAGTATAATCATTCTAATACGAGCACCCAAGATTACAGCAAGTACATCTAAGAATAACAAGGGGCACACATCACAAAATTCACTAAGAATTTGAACTTTTACAAGCTTACATCAGGTCCAAAAGGACATACATAAGGTAATAAGAAAAGAGAGAGAAATCAGCAACACTGGAGTCCTCAGTACTCAACTCTACTCCACGATCTGCTGCTACGACGCCTGCTTAGAGTCTCCTGCACGCATCAATCGTGTATAAGCTTATAGAAGCTAAGAGGGTGGTGAAAGCATGTGTCAATGGTGCATAGAAGAATAGCAGGAGGTATGAGGAAAGAACATGCTTAATGAGAATATCACTATCCTTACCAAGGCTTATCATGAATACCATGTAATGAGTACTGAGAGTCATACCAAGGCAATGCATGAAGGGACTTACACAGCCAATGCTAATATAATGCAATTAATGCCAGTGCTCATATCCAAACCATATGTCAAGTACATTTCCATTTATAAGGAAATCACCGGGGTCCATTACACTGCTGAATAATTGTCGCTCTACAAACCCCGCACAGTCAAACGAGCGTAAGAGACCTCACTACCAACCTGTGGACAACCAATCACCAACAAGACCTAAAGGTAGCGGACCCATTTACGAGTGGTCAGACTCAGCCTAGCAATGCCTCCTCACACCAGGCAGGTAAGGCCACACCCCTATCCAACCGACTACACGACAGTGAGAGTCACGGCCTAATGGTATAAGGCCCTCGTGCGGTCATAGTTTCACTCGGTCACGACGTTGGAACAGATCCTTGGTACCATGGAAGTTTTGAGAATTTCACCCATGGGCATCCTATGCACCCTATATGTAACAACCCGAATCTTCAGGACCTGAGTACACGACCCGTTTCCCAAAAAACCAAGTGTTAACCTTAAAGGATAGTCAAACATAATATTTTTCTTTTATCAGAGTAAGAAAATGAGCGGAGTGTGGACAAATCGACATAAAGGAAAATTTCATATCGTTCAAATGTACAAGAAGCTGCCCATAATGACTTATACAAACCGATGTCTCTGGATTTAACAAGTACAAGATTTATAAAAATTTAATACATGAAGAATAGAAGAAAGCATATAAATATAAGCCGCAAGATCACGCAGCTCCTCCAGGCAAGTACAGCCATGCATCCCTGGCGATCGTACCCTGCTTCTCATCAAGTCTAAACATGCATATCACTAAAGGCACCTGTACTACCTGTACAGTTGTATATTTGATGGATGAGTGGCGAACTCAGTGTGAATTTCCCTCAAGATTACACACCGCCACATTAGGTAAGCATAGTTATGAAACAAAACATCACAAAACAATACATGATACAGGTCTTATTAGATGCATGGATGCATGAATGCAATCATCGCCCTGGGGATGCTCATCTGTGCGGACAGTGGGCCGTCACCCATGCAATCATCGAACCTGGGAAACATCAACCAGTCGGAATCATCGAACCTGGGAAACATCATCCAGTCGGAACAATGTGTGCTATGTATGCATGATTAGCCAAGTCATTATTAGTCCATTTACAACCAGCCAATTTAGATAAGCTCAAAGGTCACTACGGGGAGCACATGGCCCAGTGTAGGCCGACAGCTCGGACATAGGTCCCATATCACCATCCCCGGCTCATGAAACTACCATCTTAGGATGTTTAATGGAACCCTGTCGACTAGTGGTCAATCATATTATTGTATATGGGGCTTACCATCGCATGGTTACACAATATAAAACATCAAACCCATATAAGGAAAATATCAAATAAAACCACGTAGGGCGAATATCAAAATATGCCATATAGGGCGAGTATCAAAACCATACGATGAAAACCATTCTTAAAAACCATTGAGCACAACAACCCTAGATGGTAGGCCTACATCAATGATCCATTTAGACCACCACTCAATAACCACCAATTCGAAGGTCCATTACGATCACAACTAGTCAAGTTGCATCCCAAGTATGGGTGTACATTCATATGTGGGAATTCTCCACTAATGTACCAGTTTAAAGTCCATAAGCAATACACAGATAATCCACAAGCATGAACAAATATACAGGATGAACATTAAGTAGGCAATACAGCAATTCAATTTCCACCTACTAACACATATGATTATAAGAGAGAGATATCAATTATGAATTTAAGTAAAAACTATAACTTAAGCTAATGAGAAGATGGAAAGCTCAAGGGGAAGAATCATCACCTGATAGTTCGCATCGCCTACAAACATGGCTAGGGGACGCGTGGTCCCTTATAATCGAGTCCTATCATGAATTAGGAAATTATATGGTTAGATCAAGTTCTATACACTATTTAGGGTTGAGATTATAACCTAGGGTTTGGATTATTTATCTAAGGGTCTTAATGTAGGATTAGGGTTTTCATCTTAGGGTTTAGTCTTAGACTTAGATTCTATGATTCAAATGCTAATCATTGTACTACGATGTATGTGTGGTTCAACACAATGTAATAATATGGCTAATTACATTTTAATGCAAATGGTAAGTTAATATTTACAATCCTGGTGATAACGAGTATACAATGGTAATAAAGTAGTATAATTTATTATTTAAAGATAATATTTTCAAGCAATAGATACCATGTTAATGTCATTAATGGTAGTTTCATTTATAGTGACTAACATTAGCGTGACATCCTTAATATTATGGTCTACTATTTATGCTAATATTTTAGAGTGACCAACAATGCAATAGTACTTAATAATGATATCATTTT
>JAJHSJ010000002.1:32497661-32790455 GCA_021015155.1 Magnolia officinalis
TGGCTATCATGTGATTTCTGTCGTGATTCATGTAACTCTGTAGTCCATGTATTATGACAATTTGGAGATAATGAAAAGCATGTAGCCTCTTTTGTATATTGATGATGTGTGGAATGCTTAAGTGCTTTATGAAGTGTGTTGTGCTTTTCTCTCACAAATGATCTAACACCTATGTTGTATAGGGCATGCCGCGGCAGTACACACGGAGCACGGCACATCTTCTTCTGACCGGCTCTATGGACCAGACTCCTTCTGGTAGTAGCGGTCCTGCGGACCGTGGGTTGGGATCTGATCAGCCTCCTGCTGGTCCTACCGGTGGACAGCCACCTTATACGCCCCGGTCCGTGAGCAGTATCGACCATCATTCTGCGCAGCATGATTCTCAGGCTGCTCCGCCGCCTGATAAGTTTGAGCAGCTGATGATGATGATACATCAGTAGCAGATGCAGCAGCAGCAGCAGCAGCAGATACAGCAGCAGCAGCAGCAGCAGCACCAGCAGCTCATGGCCACTATTGCTGAGGCCTTTCCCGTGGTGGTAGTGCGACTCCACCTACGACATCTGCGCATCCTGATGAAGATTCTGAGCCTCCTGCTCGGTTTGAGGATGCGCCTCTGCCTACACCCGTCGCACCTCCTACTGGAGATGTCGGTACTCGTGGTTTACTCGAGCGATTTCAGCGCTTGAGGCCTCCTCATTTGTGGGTTCTCACAGACCCGAGGAGGCGGAGTTCTGGCTAGACCGCATCTCCAAGATGCTACGGATGCTACATTGCTCCGAGGCAGAGCAGGTTGAGTTGGCTACCTTCATGTTTGAGAGAGGAGAGTCCAACTTATGGTGGGACAGTGTGCTGCGCACGGTCGCAGTAGACTTCGTGTGGACCTGGGAGGCTTTCGAGTCTCGGTTCCACGAGAAGTATTACCCGCAGACATATCGGCATGAGCGGGAGGACGAGTTTCTGCGCCTCAGGCAGGGAGGCATGACGGTAACGGAGTATGAGCACCGTTTTACTGAGTTGGGCCGCTTTGTCCCAACCATCCTCGTCAATGAGCAGATGAGGATGCGTCGATTCACTGGGGGCTTGTGACCTGACATACGGTTGAAGCTATGCTGCCTCAGTATCCCTACGTATGCGGCGTTGGTCCACATGTCTATGACGGCCGAGCAGGATGTGGACTGTTTGGCCCAATCGCGTGGTACTATGGTTGCGAGACCACAGCAGGATTTACAGAGCAGGCCTATCTTAGGCAAGAGGCCTCGGGCTGATTCTCCCCCCAGGGCCGCAGCGCCAGTTGTTCCTATGAGACGCCCGTTGGTGACCTGCACGTTTTGTGGAAAACCAGGACACCCTGCTGAGAGCTGCTTCTCGCGCATGAGGGCTAGCGGATTTGCGCCACCGCAGAGATTGGGTCGCCCTTATCCACAGGCCATATCAGCTCCGCCGCTACAGACTGTTCCTACACATCCTTCATTCCGACCTCCTGTGCCGCCCTTCAGGCCGCCACAGCGACCCTGGCTCCTCAGCCGAACCGCCAGCAGCAGGCTCGTGTACATACGCTTGTTGCCGAGGCACCAGAGACGTCGATTTCGACACCGACGGCTTTTGAGGGTACGGCTTATATTCATGATACTCCTATTTCTTTATTGGTGGACACTGGGTCCACTACTATTATTTCTTGTGGGGCGGTGATGTGAAAGTCTATCTTTGCATACGATTCCCACTAAGGGAATGAGACTCACTACGGCTACCGGGACCTGTTCGGATGTCACACGGTTATGCGAGGGTTGCTCGATAGTTTTGGGTAGCAGCACAGTGCTCGTCGACCTTATTGTTGCTTCGCACATGGCACTACGACGTTATCTTGGCATGGATTGGCTCGCCAAGATGAGGGCGGAGATAGATTGCGATGCTCGGATCGTGACTGCCTATGGACCTGATGGCACAGCTTTACGTTTCCAGTGCAGGTCAGTTGGCCCTGTCGAGTTGATTGTTATGCTGCTTTACTTGTGCCGATTGATGGTCCGACACTGGAGGGTACGCCGGTGGTTCGGGAATTGTTGGTGTCTTTAAGACTATTCCTGGCTTACCTCCTCGGTGCGAGATTGATTTTACGATTGATCTTACGCCTGGTGCGACGCCCATCTCGTTGCCGACTTATCGTATGCCTTCATGTGAGATGGAGGAGCTGCGGAAACAGATTGACGAACTTGTAGAGAAAGGTTTTATTCGACCTAGTGTGTCTCCTTGGGGAGCACCTGTGTTGTTCGTGAAGAAGAAGGACGGGTCGCTACGGTTGTGTATTGATTACCGTAGGTTGAACCAGGTCACGGTGAAGAACAAGTATCCTTTGCCCAGGATGATGATCTGTTTGATCAGTTGAGGGGGGCGAAGTATTTCTCGAAGATTGACCTTCAGTCAGGGTACCACCAGTTGCGCGTGAGAGAGGAGGATGTACAGAAGACAGCCTTCAGGACGTGCTTTGGGCACTATGAGTTCTTGGTGATGTCGTTCGGTCTGACGAACGCACCAGCCGTGTTCATGGATCTGATGAACCGGGTATTTCGGCCCTTCCTTTACCGATTCGTCATCGTCTTTATCGATGACATCTTGATATACTCCACGAGTCGGGAGGAGCACGAGGAGCACTTGCGAGCAGTATTGGGTACGTTGGAGAAGAACCAGTTGTTTGCGCAATATAAGAAGTGCGACTTCTGGCAGGAGGAAGTCAAGTTCCTGGGACATGTAGTGTCCAAGGATGGGATAGCAGTGGACCTTGCTAAGGTAGCCGCGGTTCAGGATTGGCAGCAGCCTGAGTCGGTTACTGAGGTGAGGAGTTTCCTTGGTCTGGCTGGGTATTACAGACGCTTCATTCGGGACTTCTCGAAGATTGCCAGGCCATTGTCTCAGTTGACTCGGAAAGACCTGAAGTTCGCCTGGAATAGAAGGCGGAGGCAGCTTTTAAGGAGCTGAAGGACAAGTTGACGTCCGCCCCTGTGCTAGTATTGCCAGAGCAAGGGGTGAAATACACGGTATATACTGACGCGTCTCGCGTTGGTTTGGGTTGTGTGCTGATGCAGAAGGATAGGGTGATTTCGTATGCCTCGAGACAATTAAGGAAGCACGAGGAGAATTACCCTACACATGACCTGGAGTTGGCAGCTGGCAGCTGTCATCTTTGCATTGAAGCTCTGGAGACATTACCTCTACGGTGAGGAGTTCGAGCTTTTCTGCGACCACAAGAGCCTTAAGTACATATTCACACAGCGGGATTTGAATATGAGACAGCGCCGATGGATGGAGACCTTGAAGGACTTCAAGTTCGAGGTTTCCTACCATCCTGGCAAGGCGAACCTTGTGGCAGACGCGTTGAGCCGCAAGAAGGCGATTGCATTTGCGGCACCGCTGATGATAGCCGAGTGGGACATGATGGAGTTTGTGCGGGACTTCGAGCAGAGACTCACTGTCGAGGAGCCTTTTGAGTGTGTTGCGCACGTTCGGGTGCGGCCACTTATTGACGACAGGATTGTTGAGGCCCAAGAGGGCGATATACGGCTGTCTGAGCTTCGAGAGCAGGCTAGCGACGCCGTGGACTCCGAGTGGAGAGTGTTGTTCTGATGGGGGTTTACGATTCCGTGGCCGCCTATGTGTTCCTGATGTGGCTGACTTGAGACGCGAGCTTCTCGAGTCTGCCCATAACTCGAAGCTTGCGATGCATCCTGGTAGCACGAAGATGTACCAGGATATGAGACGGACTTATTGGTGGGATAACATGAAGGCCCACATTGCTGAGTATGTATCTCGATCTGACGTGCCAGCAGGTCAAGGCAGAACATCGCCGACCTCCTGGACTACTTCAGCCCATGCCTATAGCGGAGTGGAAGTGGGACTTCATCTCCATGGACTTCATATCAGGGCTGCCGAAGACGAGGAAGGGACACGATTCCATTTGGGTGATTGTGGACCGGTTGACCAAATCGGCCCATTTCCTCCCTATCAGAGTTACGAACTCTGCAGACGAGCTGGCTAGATTGTACATCAGGGAGATCGTCCGTCTGCACGGGTTCCTTTGGAGATCGTGTCGGACAGAGACACGCGGTTCACATCTATCTTCTGGACTCGTATCCAGGAGGCGATGGGTGTGAAGTTGAAGTTCAGTACAGCGTTTCATCCTCAGACTGATGGGCAGACAGAGCGGGTGAATCAGATTCTGGAGGATATGTTGCGAGCATGTGTGTTGGACTTCAAGGACAGCTGGGATGACTGTCTTCCGTACGCAGAGTTCGCCTACAACAACAGCTTCCAGGCGACTATTGGCATGGCGCCATATGAGGCTCTATATGGTCGACCTTGTAGGGCACCGCACTGTTGGGCAGAGGTTGGCGAGCGTAGCCTGATTGGCCCGGAGTTGGTACAGACGACTACAGAGAAGGTAGATATATCAGGCGTCGATTACTCACAGCGCAGAGCAGGCAGAAGAGTTACGCCGATACGAGGCGGCGACCGCTGGGGTTCGAGGTCGGGGATCATGTGTTCCTTCGAGTTTCCCCTATGAAGGGAGTCCTTCGGTTCGGGAAGAAGGGGAAGCTCACACCGAGGTTTATCGGTCCATTTCAGATACTGGATCGAGTGGGTGATGTGGCGTATCGTCTCGCCTTGCCTACACCACTTGCTTCTGTACACAACGTATTTCATGTATCTATGCTGAAGAAGTACGTTCCTGATCCTTCGCATATCATCAGATGGGAGCAGGTACAGTTGAGTGAGGATGCTACGTACGAGCTGCGCCCGACGCGTATCCTTGATAGGAAGGAGCAGGTACTACGTAGCAAGGTCATCCCACTTGTGAAGGTACTTTGGACACATCATTCCGAGGAGGAAGCTACCTGGGAGACTGAGGCCGAGGGAAGAAGAACTACCCTCAGATTCTCGAGGACTACGAAAAGGTATAAATTTCGAGGACGAAATTTTTGTTTAAGGGGGGTAGATTGTAACGACCCGTAAATTTCCGTACATTGGCTCGAGTACCACCTCGACCAGAAATCAATTAGGATTAAATCCTTTAGAAATTTAACAAAGTTAACTAAGTACTAAACTCGGTTAGCCATGAAATCCGTTGGGATCGCTTTAAATACGATCTGCAAGACCCAAAACTTGCAGAATCAGTGACTCTAGGTTACCCTAAAGTTTAGAACCAAACTCATTTCCCGGCTGCTCTCGGGAATGAAACGAAACTTCGTATTAGGTCTAGATCGCACATCGGGAGTCCGATTAACACGAAGCTAAGGAACTAGGACCGCCCCACTGGGCTTGACAATCATCTCAAAAATCAGCGTCCGGCCGATGTCCCACGGCCATTCGTTTCGATCCGGAGCGAGGGTGTGTGAAAAACACTATTCCATCCCAACATAAATATCAGGAATAGTGATCTGGCATCATTCGGTTGCGCGTCAGTATTAAGCAACCTGACCGTCAGAATCAGACCAAATTACACCCTCGGATTAAGAAAAATTTCAGGAACATTTACATGTACTTGGAATTTCTGATCGTGGCCCACTGACCGTTGAACTGAAAGTGGTCCGCCACGTGCGATCTGGGAATCCGATCGAGTCGAAAACGTAATCCCACGTAGATCCATAGGTGGTGAGCTTAAGTCTGACGTTTGGCTCAAGGAGGGCTACCAGAACCTCTCTTTTTAGCTGAAAAAGTGGCGAATATCCTATATTAGCAGTAACCCTTGAACCTGAGTCTATTTTGGGAATGTTTTTTGCTATAAAAGGGGCTTAGAACAGCCCCTCTCACAGCCATACGAATTTGGGAGAAAAACCCTAGGAGAGAGAGAGAAAAGAGAGAGAATAGCATGGAATTTGTGGGAGATCTTCCTCCTGCTGCTTTCATTCATCACATGGCCTACACCGCACCATTCCAGGTGTTTTCCCGGCGGTATCCATCCCGTTTGAAGGTAAGAAACCCTAACCCTAGGTCTGATTTGAGGCAGGATCGTTGTAGGTTATGTACCGGCTAACCGATTCCGCTCTTTAGGCTAGAAAACTCCCGTATACGGAAGCTCTACTACCCTTGCTGATTTGTTGGGATTCCAAGGCAAAGGTGAGGACTTTAAGTGTATAAGTTACGGTTTTCAACGCTTTCAGTGCCAGATAATGATAGATTCATGATCTGCATGTAAATGCACATGTACAAAGTGCTTTCCGTTTCCTGTTTCGATTAACGTTGTAGAATATGGAATTTCACATACTCTAGATATACGTAGAAATACCGTATACGTATTTTTTTCGGAAAAATGTTTGACATGTTTATTTAATGTATGATTATATAATATATGGATAAAATACTAGTTTGGCGAAAGGAATCGCTGAAATACATGTTCACTTGTAAATGTCAAGTATGTTGAAATTGTGTATTCTAGAAATACCGCGTATGTGCAAATTTTGGAAATATAATTGTCATGATTATTTGTTGTATGAATACGGTATGCGCGGATAAAATAACTGCTTGGCGAAAGAATAGCCCTAATACGCGTTTTGCTAACATACGTCATGTATGTTGAAATAGCGCACTCTAAGTGTTTGTGTAAATGCTTGTGTGTAAATGCTTGAGTGTTAGTGCCTTAGATAGGCGCTGATATGGGATTTCTGACTCCCTTAGAGACATGTAGGATCCCCTCCATGCGGTGGTTCACTATAACCACTCACTTGTGGCGTGTATGTAATTGTATCCCTATGTGTATAGTGATTTACTACATGCTTCACAACATGCTTTACAACATGCTTTACTTCATGTTTTACTTCATGCTTTATAACATGCCTGCTAACATGCTTGTATTGCTTGTTTATCATGCTTTACTCCACATGCTATTGATGAGAACTGTTTGAGTTTGGGACTATGTCTATAGTCCAAACATTCGGTACCAGACTTGCGGTTGTGGCTGAGATTCATATCGCCACAAAGGATGTGTCTGGCGAACCCGAGTCGTACTTCGGTTGGCGATAGTGGTTAGCCACACGGAGTGCTTTTGCGCTCCATATCGCTCAACTTGTGGTGCGCTCGAGCTAGTCAGGCTCGTCAAGTAAACCGAAATGTATTTGTGTGTTCACCATGTTTGGTCGCCACTGCTTGAACCTAGGGTACCAAACTTACCAGTGGTGATCCCGTTTAACCATGGTACCTCGATCCGCTAAGTCGCATGAGCCGGGCATGGTGGTATGGGACACCGTGGTCGAGCTGTCGGCCTACGCTGGGGCCATGTGCCTCCCCGTAGTGACCATTGCGCAACCAAACTCGTGAGCCGAATACGGTGGTATGGGACACTGTATTCGAGCTGTCAATACTTACGGCGAGAGCCGAGTACGGTGAGACCTGTGCTCGTGCTGAAGGGCGACGAGTCCTCCGTAGTATCATCGAGTGTACTCTAAGTATCTGTGATTGGCGACGAGTCTTTCACAACAACTAGAGTATGAGTTGAGCCGAGTACGGTGAGACCTGTACTCGAGCTGACGGCTAGTGATTGAGCCGAGTACGGTGAGACCTGTACTCGAGCTGACGGCTAGCAATTGAGCCGCATACGGTGAGATCTGTATCCGCGCTGACGGGTGACGAGCCCTTTGCGATGCCTTCACTACGTTTCTCAAACCATAATATCGTATGAGATTAACTAGGATTGACGACCCTAGAATGGATCATGTTTGGGGAATAATACAAAGGAGGTACCTTAGTTTCCCAATACTGCTGGTTGAAATGGACTAATAAAAACTTGGTAATCATGAGCATCATCGCACCGCATGTGCTTTGTAGATGTGGCGCACTGAGGGAGTAAGCATTCGCGAACGTAAGATGATGTCGCTTAAGGGTGGTTTGGCAAGGGCATACAGCATCATGTCATTTCATTTTTGCACTTAACAAGAGTAGTTAGAAATGTTTGATTTGTACTGCTTTATCATTACTGCTTGATTGATTTGATAACATGTTAACCTATGTTTATTGTTCCACTGAGTTAGCTACTCACTCCCACGTTACAAGGACGGTGTTTGCAACACCCACCAGACTCTGTCGCAGGTGTAGATGGCGCCTTGGTTCAGGAGCCGAGCCCGACTTCGATGAGGATCAGGAGGAGTTCTCCTTTATGCAGTACTCTGACGGCTTTGCTTAGGCCGGCTGCATCGCCGGGTTTTCAGGGCTTCTCTTGAGAGTTGTATTTTGGTTTTTGACTTAGAAACAATACATGTATATTGGTACTCAGTTAGTACTCATACTCTGGAGTTCATAAAATTTTGTTACTTTACATACTTGAATATAAAATTTCAGTCTTCCGCTTGCCTTCATACAATTGAACTGGAGTATGAATTACTGTTTTGGTATAATCTCATTCATGTTTAATGCGCCAACTCAGACAACATTTAACCAGCATTGTGTATGTTGCATAAGTGATGCGTTGGAACTCGGGAGTTGAGTTCATACTCGACCCCCGAATTTCAGGGCGTTACAGGAGTTATGGTCGACCGTAGATTTTTATGGTCAACTCTATACAATGGGTTACAGTTGACTATTGTATTTCACAGTCAATTGTGAAAACATGTGTTATTTTTATAGGATTTGGGGCAGTGTGTCACAATCGATCATTGTATTTTACTGTCAACCATGGATCCTTGTGTTAGTTTTTAAAGAGTTGAGGTAGGGGGTGTTGTAAAAAAGGACTTTAAGATCCTTCTTATAATTCTTCCATTTATTTTTCTAGCATTTTTCTGCTCCTCCTCCAGTTTTAAAATTAATGGATCTATGAAGACTAGTGTACTGGAATAGAATGTGAAGTGTATAGTGTTTTCCTAGTATAGTCTTTGAGCAGCCAAAAATTTTTGTAATGAAACAATACAACTTTTGAATGATGTTAATAAATGCAATCATTTCCTTCTTGGTTTGCTTATTTATTAGAGTGTAAATACATTGAATTGTAATGAAATACTTTGTGAGAACTGACCCTAGTTCTCATGTGTACATGTGTGTGTGTGAGTATGCATCGTGTTCATCATGGTCTCGCGGTCCTACCGGTCGAATTCCGGTGACCCGCGACCCTCGGATTGTGTTTGCGGTCATCCTTGAGTCCAGTCACGTAGACCCGATTCAGATCGACCCAAAACCTATTCCATCTTGTTCGCATCGTCGCTGCAATTCCAACTTGTATTGTGCGTCCATCCGACTTATGGATCAAAAGTTATGAGCATTACATGATATGGCCCTTGATCATATGGCCCACTTTTGTGCAAATGCATGAGGACCACCTCCATGGCACAAGTACCCATACACACTACACACACACCACACAAATCCTATGGAAACACCACCCATCTAAAAAAAACACCACCAAAGCCTAGCCTACAAGCCTAAATATTGTAATCTCCTCCCTATGTTATGATAACTTCTCTTACAAAATAATAATGACATTTTTCTCTCTCTTTATTCTCTCCCTCCCTCTCATTTTCCTCCATTGCTAGAATTTTCAACAACTTTCCTTCCATCTCCCTCTCTTCTCCAACCTCCTAATCCTCAAAATACTCTCAATCCCTCCATTAAAAGTAGATCTCCACCATTAAAACTTCTTCCTAGGCTCAAGACCTTCATGGTGTAGGAGTTTGGAGGCTTGATTTGCAAGTGGGTGATTATAACTTCTTATTTTCTTTTTTACCCTTTGATCTTATTTTTCTTCTTAGATGGATCATATGGGACCAACCAATCCATAGTGGGGACCCCACTTGACCTCATGGATGTGGCCTTTTGGGCCATCCTACATGCATATCATGAAACATGATGGGGTCATTCTCCATGGGACCCATCATGATGTATTGTATCATCCACTTTATTTCAAGGGCATCTAGACCCTAGAAGTCATGTTGGGATGGCATCCCAACCACCCATTGTAGTCATAGATCATGCATGCATTAGTATAATGTTGCATTTTCAAGTAACATTGTTGTATGGTTGAGATTGACTCTTGGGAGGGCCCGTTAGTGGCGGGGCCCTACCCCCATGGCCGAATTACTCTCTTTCTTCTTCTCTTTTCTCTGATGTGTGGATGATGATGTTTGTGTGGCCCATTTAGTGGGCCTAGGATGTCCCAAAATAAATAAAAATAAAAATCCAGCAAGGTGGGACGCCCTTACCACCCAACTCCATTATCTTTGGACACCTTAATCAATGCATGTAAGTGTCCTAGTCTTAGTATGTGATCTGGACTTATGTGGGGCCCACTGAGGAAGGCCACACACCCTTTTTATGGTTGAAATTATTGAGATATAGGTTGATGTGTCCAGCCATGTATTGTTGTCTAGAAATCCGGACTGTTGCAGGGACTGTCATGTTCAATCTTTGGCATGGATTTTTGGATCATGAATTTTATTATTTTCTTTATAATTATAGGGTGTAAGGAGAAGGTGTGAACCCCACCTTAAGCTGTGGTGGGACATACCTCAGATGGCCCATGAAATGGTACCCAAAAAGGAGGCCCATAGGGATGGGTGGTCTCCCTTGTTGGGTTGTCCAGCCCACATGTATGGAGGGAAAACATACACTTCAGTTTAGTTTCTCTAAGGGACGGGCCACTTTTGTAGACCCCACCTTACTATATTTTATGAAAAAATACTAAACATCCATTTTTCCCTCTCTTGGATGAAGTTTGGGCCCACCTTATTGGGTATACAATGCATGGACAACAACATCTCTTCCTGGACAGATTGAAATTCCTAATTTAATTTAAAATATTTATGAGTATCCAAAAATTATAAAAAATTTTAAATAGATGGTCCACTCATGGTAGGACTCACCTAAAAAATTTTGGGGCCAATGGACACCTGTACATACCATGGTGGTGGTTGGACCGGCCCATTACAATATGGTGTTTAGATCAGTCTGATTTTCAGGACAGATTGATTTCTTTAAATAAATTAAAATATTTACAGATGTCCAAAAATTTTGAAATTTTGTAAATATGTGTTTCATCCATGGGAGGATCCACCTACCAAATTTCAGGTCCAAAGGACCACTGTGCACACCGTGGCAAGGGCCAGACTGGCCCACCACGTTGGGACGTCCAGGTCAGTCTGATTTTCTGGACAGTCTATCTGATTTAAATAGATTAAAATATTTTTAAGTGTCCAAAAATCTTAAAATTTTGTGGAGATGTGGACCACCTATGGAAATATCGCCCTGCAAAATTTCAAACCCAACGGACATTTGAGTTAGCCGTGGTATGGCTGGAAGTGGCCTGTTAGGCAAGGATGCCCAGGCTAGGGTGTCCAGCCTACTTCGTGGGCCCACCTTGATGTGTTGTATATCCCACCACCCATTCATGTGGGGTCCTTAGGGAATTGATCATCCTCCTTTTTTTACAATTGGGGCCCATTGGGTGGATTTTTGGGCCAGATACCCCGGGCCCGTAGGGCTGCCTACAAATGGGACATCCCTGCCTTAGGCTACTGCTGGGCCTGCATTCCAACGGCCTGGCCCACTTGATATATCTGTTGCATATCTTATCTCATCCGGTGGGGCCTACAGTGATGTGTGTGGGCCATCAAGGATTAAATATACTAAGAAATACTTCTATTGTTGGACTCCAACCAACCCAGAAATTTGGGTAGGCTGGAATTTGGCATTGAGCCCAATAATTGTTGCCTATAAATGTTCTTTTGGGGCAATATGGCCTACTAGATTTGAGGAGGTTTTAAGTCAATTATTTTACCATTCTAATTTTATTTTTAGGCTTAATTATTGCAAGATTAGAGGCCAGTTCCAATTGGATTCTTCTTGGGCTAGTCTTCTAGTTAATTAATGGGCTTTATAGCCTTGGTTCGGCTGGAACTTTTGATAGGCCCGTTGGACCCTTGGGTCCTATATTTACCATGCCATTGTGATAGATCTTATGGACTAAATACTCAAGTAGTTGAGCCCTTGCTTGCCCACTATAATAAATCCATACTTGGGCCGAGATGTGAGGATCAACTTACTTGTGTTAAATATAAGGATTTTCCATATGTTGGGATAATGGGCTGCCCATTAGGCCCACCATAATGAGTGAACCCATGACCCTTATGGTTGGGCCCTAACCTTGCTTAAGGGCCCACCAGGTTGCCTTTATCTTGGGCTTAGTGTATGGCCCATTAAGCCATGGATTGATTGTGTCTTGGGCATTTCTTTGCATACATAGTAGGCTACCTTTTGGGACCCAGTTGAGGTTGGATGTCCTCCTTGGTGGGCCTAAGGTAGGCCCATATATTTCCTTATAGGTGTTTGAAGGCCCATCTTTGGCCTGGCTAGGACCGTTCCTCCTTAGGATTTTGACTCTCTTAGGTTTTTGGGCCATCCTAAAGTACTGGGCTCCCACTACAGGATTTTTCTTCTCCTTAGAACACCTATCTATGTGCCTAAACCTTAACCCTCATTAGGATGGAGGATTCCATATTTCATAGGTAGCACACTTACATCATTATGACCCATATGCATCATCTTATGAATTGATTGCATTGTATGGTGGTCATTGAGGGATGGAGTTTCTCTCCTTATGCACATTGAGTGTCTGAAGCTTATGCATGATCTGTGTGTATGACTCATGCATTAGCATCACATTTCATGATGATACCGCCCTTGCTTCATCAGGGCCTTGCCTCCATAGAGACATTTGTAAATGGTCGTATGTGTGGACACCAGAAATATTACTTGAGCATACCGGGTGCATAGGATGCCCATGGGTGAAATTCTCAAAACTTTCATGGTACCAAGGATCTGCTCCAATGTCGTGACCGAGTGGAAACTATGAGCGCACGAGGGCCTTATACCGTTAGGCCACAACTCCCACTGTCATGTAGTCAGTTGGATAGGGGTGTGGACTTACTCGCCTAATGAAAGAAGGCATTGCTATGCTGAGTCTGACCAGCTCATGAATGGGTCCGCTACCTTCAGGCCTTGTTGGTGATTGATTATCCATAGGTGGGTAGTGAGGTCTCTTATGCTCGTTTGACTGTGTGGGGTCTGTAGAGAGGCAGTCATTCAGCAGTGTAACGGACCCCGGTGATTTTCTTATGATTGGAAATGTACTTGACATATGGTTTGGATATGAGCACTTGCATTACTTACATCACATTAGCATTGGCTGGGTAAGCCCCTTCATGCATTGCCTTGGTATGGCATACAGTACTCATCGCATCATATTCATGATAAGCCTTAGTAAGGCTGGTTATATCATCATTGAGCATGTTTCCCTTCTTGTACCTCCTACTATTCTTCTGTGCACCATTATCACACACTCACACCACCCTGTAAGCTTCTATAAGCTTATGCATGATTGATGCGTGCAGGAGATTCTAAGCAGGCGTCGTAGTAGCAGAGCGTGGAGTAGAGCTGAGCATTTGAGGACTCTAGTGTTGCTAACCTTTCTCTCTTCTCCTTTTATCTCATGTATGTCCTTTTGGACCTTATGGATGACTGTAAAAGTTCAAATTTATAGTGGATTTTGCAATGTGTGCCTTTGTTATTCTCAGATGTACTTGTTATGATCTTGGTTATGCTCGTATTGGAAACAATTATGTTGTTATGGAAATCCTCCTTATAGGATCCCAGGATCGGAACCTGCCTCAGGAGCCGAGAATGGGGTACTACGGAGGCTGTTGTGGCCAGAACCGGCCATCGAGTTCCTTGTGAGTCCAATTACCGAATTTAGGGCATGACATACTTTATTCTAGTTCTAATGAGTGAATGTTAATCAATTCAGGACATGGTGCCTAAAAGAAATCGCTCTTTTGTTACACAATCTTGAAAGAATGAACCACATTAGAATCACTCTATCTTGCCTAATATTCATAAAGTTCTTACCTCAAGTCAGAATCATGTTCCTCCACCCACACCTTCTACTTCTCAGGCAGCACCAACCAGGAATATGCTTAACTAGATATCGCTCATTATGTAACAACAACAACAAACTATAGTGACTCTTGTAAAAACTATTACTTAGAGAATGCCAACTACCCCGTTAGTTGTGCCAACACCGCCAGTTGAGCCAAATCCACCTACTGAGCCAACAAATCTGTTGAGTTAATTCCTCCAGATGAATCAATCTTACCAGTTGTGCATACTTCTCATTCTGTTCCCATCCATAAGGATCATATATTTTACAGATTTCAGAAGTTGCAATCACCTACTTTTCCTGGTATACACAATCCTATAAAAGTCGAGCATTGGCTTCATAGAATTTCTAAAATGATCAAACCTCTTTAATGCTCAGAGGTTGAGCAAGTGGAGCTTGCAACTTATGCGTATGAAAAAAGAAGTGGATTTATGGTGGAATAGTGTACTAAGAACTGTTCCCAACGATTTTGAATGGCCATGGGATGAGTTTGAGATAAGATTTTTTAAGAAATATTTTCTGCTCGCATCTAGAAAAGAGAAAGAAAATCAGTTTATACTATTACAATAGGAGAGCATGTATGTTGTAAAATACGAGACTCGGGTTATTGAATTATCCCAATATGCACCGAAAATTGTTACATATGAGGAATCTAAGATGAGGCAATTCAAAAATGAGTTATGACCTAGAATTCTTACTAAGACGTGTTGTTCACATATTTCTTCATATGCTAAGTTGGTAGACATGGATTTAAGGTCTAAGTAAGACGGGAAAGATTGATTAGTCAGGCCCTCCTCTTTATCCCGCTGACAAGAAATGTCGTTTTATTTCACAACAAGCACCTACACCAAAATCTTACAGTGCTCCTAACCAAACCCGTCACTATTGTGGGAAACCTGGTCAAATTTTTAGAGAATGCTACAAGAAGATAAAGGATGAAGGAATCACACTTCCTCTATGGGAAAATTGTTTAGTACAGCAGACAAACATTGTTCTTCCAGTATGAGCGGGTTATCCTTATGTAAAGCCAACTGCTCCTATTCTTAATCGGCTGCAGCAAGCCTGAGTTCATGACATATCGACTGAGGTAGAAGAAACAGTCTATCCCAAGCCTCAAACTTTTAAAGGTACTACTTATATACATGTCACTCCTATATTTATTTTGATTGATGTCTGACCTACAATGTCTTTTATTTCATGCACCACCGTAAAATGGTTGAAGTTAGATGCCTTACCTATACCTAGTGTATCCGTAGTAACTGCCACAGAAGATTACTCTGATTCTATTAAACTATGTTCTCAATGTCCTATTATTTTGGAAAGTAAAGAAGCACGGATCAATCTATTAATAGCAGCATATATCATCTTGACGTTATTGACGATATATATTGGTTAACTCCTATGAAAGTAGAGATAAACTATGAGATCAGGACAATTATGATTCAAGAATCTAATGTGACTTCTTTTTCCTTCCCTATTAAGGTTAGTTATTCATGTCAAGTCTATTTATGTGTTGTTAATGAAGATTATGATGGACCAACAATATCATATACTCCTTTAGTGTGTGAATACAATGATGTGTTTAAGTCAATAACAACGTGAGATTGATTTCACTATCAATTTTATGTCCGGTATGACGCAGATTGCACTTGAGCCTTATCGTATGCCTCCATGTAACATGGAGTTGAGGAAACAGTTAGACAAACTTATACATTGTGGTTTTATTCGGCCGAGTGTATCGTCATGGGATGCTCCAATGTTGTTTGTTAGAAAGAATGATAGAACTATGCAACTTTGTATTGATTATCATAAATTAAATAAGGTTACAGTTAAGAACAAATACCTTCTTAGGATCGATGATTTATTTGATCAATTACAAGATTCCTAGTACTTTTCTAAGATAGATCTACGGTTAGGATATAATTAATTGTGAGTTAGGGAAGAAGATATATAGAAAATAGCATTCAAAATAAATTTTGGGCACTATGAATTTCTGGTGATGCCATTTGGATTTACAAATGCTCCTGCCTTATTTATGGAAGTTATGAACAGAGTATTTAGGCCCTTCTATATAAACTTTCCATCATGTTCATTAATGACATTTTGATATACTTTAAAAGTTATGAGGATAATAAAGAACATCTATGAGTCGTTCTTGATACACTCAGACATCACCAGCTTTATGCTAAATTTTGAAAATGTGATTTCTGAAAGAAGGAAGTGAAGTTCCTTGGACATGTAGTTATCAGTCAAGGCATTTCAATAGATCTTGTTAAAGTCGTCATTGAACTAAATTGGGGACAACTCACTTTGTTTACTAAAGTTAGAAGTTTTCTTAGATTGGTCGGTTATTATTGGTGATTCATTAAATATTTTTTCAAAGATAGCCAACCGTTATCTTAACTAACCCGTAAAAATATTAAATTTGTATGGAGTGAATATGCATAGGAAACATTTTAGAGGTTAAAAAAAATATTAGCAATCACCCCTATACTTGGTTACCGAAATAAGGAATCAGATATGTTATCTACACTGATGCATCATGTGTTGTCTTAGGTTGTGTGATTATGCAGAAAGACAAAGTGATTGCTTATGCCTCCCGACAATTGGGGAAGCATAAAGAAAACTACCCTACTCATGATCTCAAGTTAGCAGTAGTAATCTATGCACTTAAGTTGTGAAGACATTATTTCTATAGAGAGGAATTTGAGCTTTTCCATGATCATAAAAGCTTGAAGTATATTTTCACGAGACTTAAACATGCATCGACGTCATTGGATGGAGATGTTAAAAGATTTCAATTTCGAGGTATCTTATCACCCAAGAAAAATGAATTTGGTGGCAACTCCTTAACTCGAAAGAAAGTACATGAGTTCGCAACGCCACTTATGTTAAAAGAGTGGAATATGTTAGAGTTTGTGCAAGATTTTGAATTAAACTACAAATAGAGGTATCCTATGAAAGCATAGACCACTTTCATCTTCAGCCTATAATTAATAGTCAAATCATTGCAGCACAAGATCAAGACGAACTTTTAATGAAGTTGAAAGCAAAGGTAACTTAAGGAGAAAATTCAGAATGGAAAGTCAGTACCAACGGTCATTTACGTTATCATGATGGATTGTGTGTTCCAAGTAACCGTGAGTTAAAGCAAGAAGTTTTCGATTCAGCACATCGATCTAAACTAGCAATTCATCATGAAAGCACCAAGATGTATCAGGATGCGAAACATACCTATTGGTGGGATAACATGAAAAATAAAATATCAGGTTACGTCTTGAGGTGCCTTACTTGTTAGTAAGTTAAGGTCGAGCATCGTAGACCACCAGGACTCCTACAGCTTATGTCGATAGCTAAGTGGAAATGAAATTTTATTTATATGGAATTTATTTCTAGACTATCGAAGACAAGAAAATGTCACGATTCGAGTCATAGTGGATCGACTCACAAAGGCAGCTCATTTCATGCATATTTGCATGCCAACCACAATGGATGATTTAACTAAGTTGTATGTTAAAGAGATTATATGCTTGCACAGGGTACCATTAGAAATAATATTGGACAGAGATTTATGGTTTACATCAATATTCTGGACTCATACCAAAGAAGTTATGGGTGCATCTTTGAAATACAGCGCTACGTTTCACCTGCAAATGGATGGACAGATATAATGAGTCAATCAAATTTTGGAAGATATGCTTCAAGCACATACCTTTGATTCCAAGGATAGTTGGGATGATTGTCTCCCTTATACAAAATTTACATATAACAACAGTTTTCAAGCTAGTATCAGCATGGCACCTTATGAAGCTTTATACGGGTGGCCATGTCAAGCTCCACATTATTAGACCAAAGTTGGAGAGAAGAGCTTGGTTGGACCTAATTTGATTCGAATTACATCTGAGAAGATTGATATAATTAGGCAACGTTTATTAGCGGCCCAAAGTAGATAGAAAAGTTATTCGAATACCAAAAAGAGACATCTAGAATTCAAACTGAGAAATCATGTTTTCTTAAAAGTTTCTCCCATAAAGGGAATATTACATTTTGGCAAGAAAAAGAAGTTGACTCCATGTTATATAGGTCATTTTCAGATATTGGATTGTGTTAGTGCAATCGCTTATTGTCTTACACTGCCTACGTCCATCTCAGGTGTACATGGTATTTTTCACATTTCGATGTTGAAAATTTATGTTCTTGATCCATCACATATCATCAAATGGGAACATGTAGAGCTCCGTGATGATGCTACCTACGTTCCATGACCTACTTGAATCATTGATAAAAAGGAGTAAGTTCTTCATAATAAGGTTATTCTACTGGTAAAAGTATTATGGATACAAAATATAGAAGAATAAGCTACCTGGAAAATAGAACTTGAGGTTCATAAAAATTATCATCAATTGTTTGAGGACTACGAACAGGTAAAATTTTGAGGATGAAATTAATTTTTAGGAGGGAAGATTGTAATGACCTGAACCTTTAAATGTATTTGACATGAATAAAAATATGAGTATTATCAAAGTAGAACCATATGATTACGATTAGATGATGTTAAATAGCAAATAAATGCAACTAGTAAGTTTCATCTTGTATCTCACAAAGCCCGCCACAAATCCAGTAATGCGATTGACGATATTATATTCCCTAAATATTGTAATAGTGGACAGAATGTCCAAAAGAACTCTCAATCGTTCATTGGTGGGCCATTGACCATGAAATTATAGGGATATATTCGTCTTAGTGGGCTTGACCTACCAAATGAATCAGATGTTTGATATAATGCCCTATATAACGCAACTAAGATTAGAACCTAGGAGTATGAGTTATGTGACTCACCTCAAAATTTCAAGTGAACCTATATATATGAAATTTCATTTAACATAGGGTTAGAAAATTGGAAATTAAATTATTTTTAATAGAATTTTCGTTAGGGTTTTAGGGGTTTTTAGCTAGAATACTCTAAATTTGCCATTATTCTTCCATTCAATTGTCGTCGAGTAATAATCAAATGTGAGTTTGCATCATACACCTAATTTAAATAATTAAAATTGTGTTTTTCTTACCCTAATTAAAATTTGTTTGAAATTCATGTAGGGTTTTAGGGTTTTTTTTTTCAGATTTTAGGTCATACTCATAGTTAGAACATAGAATTGAGTGGCATCCTAAGTTAGCTTTTATCAACGCTTAACAGTTTCAGTTAGTGAATTTTTTAGTTTTTGTTGGAATTTTTCATGTTTGAATGTTAGAATTATTTCATGGTTATGATTCATATGCTATTTCTATTGAGTGGATAACATGTTTCTTGGGTTGTATGAATTTGGTATTCATCTAGGCATGATTTGTTAAAAGAAGAAATTGTTCATTTGGCATACCAAGTGTTTGGTTATATGCTTAAGTGAGATTCTTGAAGAAATGTTGTAATTTTGAGTTGTAACCATGTTTGGAATATTGTGGAATTTCACTGCTTTATTTTAGTCTTTGGAAACAGTTGAATATATGGACCATCTTCATTAGGTTTGGTTGTCACAAACTTGTTTGATCAATTGAGGTGGATCATGGCTGACCGACTCTAGCTTGGGCTACTCGTGAGCTGCTTTGCACCCAAGGCCGGTCTAGTCAATGTTCATTTAATTCATCAAATTAGCCTAACTCAAGGACAATCAGTATTATATGAATGCTGTCAAATATCCTGTGAAATCCAGAATACCATGATTACCATTGATATAAAGTCACCATTCATGACCGTTGTATCTGTATTTCAGCGAGCTACTCCTTACAACTTATGGGTCAGACACAATGGTATGGGACATTGTACTTGTGTAGTCTTTTACCTATATAGGTGAGCAAACCTTATAAGCCTACCATCTGTGATTTTAGGGGACAACCCATTACATTGTTGATACATATCTTGGCCAAATTGTCAATACCTATGAAATTAATGATTTTGGAGACCCAGTGATGACTAGAGTAGATTAAGGACCCTGGTGACGAGCCTATAGGTTCCTGTGTATTTGACTTGTACTACAATTTTAGTAACTGTATTTGCTAATGTTGTTGTTTAAATATATATGAATTAATAAAGGCTTAATAACCATGCATTCACGTGCATAGGTACTTAGAAGTATTATCGAGTGCCTGACTATTCAACTAGAACTCCAGCCGATAACTCAACCCCTACCATAGTATGGTAGGCGAGAGAGCCCCACGTTAAAAGTTCCAGAACATACATACATGTCATTTATACATGCATTAATCAACTAGTTTAAGACTGCTTGCAATGATATGCTTCATTATTTGAACTTGAGTGTGTTGATAATTTGTTTAACTTAGGGAATAGTAACATTGAGTTGATCATTCACTCCTTTCTGAGACAATGTTTTAAACCACCAACTAGATGATTGTGATGCAAGTACTGATGAGGCAGTAGTGAGCGATGATGGATTAGTAGACCCTGTTTCCAACGGGTCATACTTTTTAGTTTGCAGATGAGTAGCTTTAGGCTATTAGGCCACCACTTTTGTTTTATCTTTTGAGAGAAAATCAGAGATATCGTATTTAGATTTCATATTTTTTTGGACTCGTATATATTGGGTCCCAGGTGGAGTTGACTGTTGATTGTTAATGTTGATTTTCTTTACTAATGAATTGTTACTATTTAAATTCATGTAATTAAATTAAGTTGTTGCATTAAAAGTGATACTCAAGAAATTAGACATTGGTTATACTCGATCTCTAAATATCATGGCGTTACGGCATCACTAAGGGCCCATTTGGATCATAAATGGTTTTGCCTAAGCTACTTTTGCATCAAGTAGTTTATCCAAGTTTCTACTTATTCAGCAAATAAGTATATTTGATAAACGACATATTTATCAACCAAAAAGTATAAGGATGTTTAGTTTGCAATATCACATAAGTAATTTTTAGATTTCTTCCATCAATCTCTCCTCTCCTCTTCTAATTTTCTTAAATTCTCTTTCATTAAAATATCTTCCAATTTTTACTTATTCATGTGGAGTTAACCTTTAATCTCCATTGTCATCGTGTGGGGCAAACCTTTGTTATGGCCTGTTCATTATGTTGGGCCTACTTTGGCCCTATCTTCAATGTGAACCGACCATTGTGTGGGCCTACCTTTAATGTGAACCATCCACCTCATGAGGCCCGCCTTCAATGTGGGCCATCTACCATGTGAGGCTCAACTTGGATGTGGGCCACCACCATGTCATACATGGGATGCAGATCATCCATCATGTGGGCCCACCTTTAATGTCACGCCCCAAACTCAGTAACCGGACTCATAAGGAACCCGATGGCCGGTTCTGGCCGCAACAGCCTCCGTAGTACCCCATTCTTGGCTCCTGAGACAGGTTCCGATCCTAGGATCCTACAAGGAGGATTTTCATAACAGTATAATCATTCTAATACGAGCATACCCAAGATTACAGCAAGTACATCTAAGAATAACAAGGGGCACACATCACAAAATTCACTAAGAATTTGAACTTTTACAAGCTTACATCAGGTCCAAAAGGACATACATAAGGTAATAAGAAAAGAGAGAGAAATCAGCAACACTGGAGTCCTCAGTACTCAACTCTACTCCACGATCTGCTGCTACGACGCCTGCTTAGAGTCTCCTGCACGCATCAATCGTGTATAAGCTTATAGAAGCTAAGAGGGTGGTGAAAGCATGTGTCAATGGTGCATAGAAGAATAGCAGGAGGTATGAGGAAAGAACATGCTTAATGAGAATATCACTATCCTTACCAAGGCTTATCATGAATACCATGTAATGAGTACTGAGAGTCATACCAAGGCAATGCATGAAGGGACTTACACAGCCAATGCTAATATAATGCAATTAATGCCAGTGCTCATATCCAAACCATATGTCAAGTACATTTCCATTTATAAGGAAATCACCGGGGTCCATTACACTACTGAATAATTGTCGCTCTATAAACCCCGCACAGTCAAACGAGCGTAAGAGACCTCACTACCAACCTGTGGACAACCAATCACCAACAAGACCTGAAGGTAGCGGACCCATTTACGAGTGGTCAGACTCAGCCTAGTAATGCCTCCTCACACCAGGCAGGTAAGGCCACACCCCTATCCAACCGACTACACGACAGTGAGAGTCACGGCCTAATGGTATAAGGCCCTCGTGCGGTCATAGTTTTCACTCGGTCACGACGTTGGAACAGATCCTTGGTACCATGGAAGTTTTGAGAATTTCACCCATGGGCATCCTATGCACCCTATATGTAACAACCCGAATCTTCAGGACCTGAGTACACGACCCGTTTCCCAAAAACCCAAGTGTTAACCTTAAAGGATAGTCAAACATAATATTTTTCTTTTATCAGAGTAAGAAAATGAGCGGAGTGTGGACAAATCGACATAAAGGAAAATTTCATTATCGTTCAAATGTACAAGAAGCTGCCCATAATGACTTATACAAACCGATGTCTCTGGATTTAACAAGTACAAGATTTATAAAAATTTAATACATGAAGAATAGAAGAAAGCATATAAATATAAGCCGCAAGATCACGCAGCTCCTCCAGGCAAGTACAGCCATGCATCCCTGGCGATCGTACCCTGCTTCTCATCAAGTCTAAACATGCATATCACTAAAGGCACCTGTACTACCTGTACAGTTGTATATTTGATGGATGAGTGGCGAACTCAGTGTGAATTTCCCTCAAGATTACACACCGCCACATTAGGTAAGCATAGTTATGAAACAAAACATACAAAACAATACATGATACAGGTCTTATTAGATGCATGGATGCATGAATGCAATCATCGCCCTGGGGATGCTCATCTGTGCGGACAGTGGGCCGTCACCCATGCAATCATCGAACCTGGGAAACATCAACCAGTCGGAATCATCGAACCTGGGAAACATCATCCAGTCGGAACAATGTGTGCTATGTATGCATGATTAGCCAAGTCATTATTAGTCCATTTACAACCAGCCAATTTAGATAAGCTCAAAGGTCACTACGGGGAGCACATGGCCCAGCGTAGGCCGACAGCTCGGACATAGGTCCCATATCACCATCCCCGGCTCATGAAACTACCATCTTAGGATGTTTAATGGAACCCTGTCGACTAGTGGTCAATCATATTATTGTATATGGGGCTTACCATCGCATGGTTACACAGTATAAAACATCAAACCCATATAAGGAAAATATCAAATAAAACCACGTAGGGCGAATATCAAAATATGCCACATAGGGCGAGTATCAAAACCATACGATGAAAACCATTCTTAAAAACCATTGAGCACAACAACCCTAGATGGTAGGCCTACATCAATGATCCATTTAGACCACCACTCAATAACCACCAATTCGAAGGTCCATTACGATCACAACTAGTCAAGTTGCATCCCAAGTATGGGTGTACATTCATATGTGGGAATTCTCCACTAATGTACCAGTTTAAAGTCCATAAGCAATACACAGATAATCCACAAGCATGAACAAATATACAGGATGAACATTAAGTAGGCAATACAGCAATTCAATTTCCACCAACTAACACATATGATTATAAGAGAGAGATATCAATTATGAATTTAAGTAAAAACTATAACTTAAGCTAATGAGAAGATGGAAAGCTCAAGGGGAAGAATCATCACCTGATAGTTCGCATCGCCTACCAACATGGCTAGGGGACGCGTGGTCCCTTATAATCGAGTCCTATCATGAATTAGGAAATTATATGGTTAGATCAAGTTCTATACACTATTTAGGGTTGAGATTATAACCTAGGGTTTGGATTATTTATCTAAGGGTCTTAATGTAGGATTAGGGTTTTCATCTTAGGGTTTAGTCTTAGACTTAGATTCTATGATTCAAATGCTAATCATTGTACTACGATGTATGTGTGGTTCAACACAATGTAATAATATGGCTAATTACATTTTAATGCAAATGGTAAGTTAATATTTACAATCCTGGTGATAACGAGTATTACAATGGTAATAAAGTAGTATAATTTATTATTTAAAGATAATATTTTCAAGCAATAGATACCATGTTAATGTCATTAATGGTAGTTTCATTTATAGTGACTAACATTAGCGTGACATCCTTAATATTATGGTCTACTATTTATGCTAATATTTTAGAGTGACCAACAATGCAATAGTACTTAATAATGATATCATTTTATACGTAATGACTAATATCAATGTAGGTAAGTTAATAACGGCTATATATTCCTATTATCAACGATCCTATTAACAATAGGAATGGATATTAAAATACTACTATTTAATAGTGTAATTATGTTTATAATGTTTACCATCAGTGTAAATAGTCTACCCAAGGGCCGATCATGTTTAATTTATCGAACCAATCACCACAGTAACAAATTAAATAATATAACTTAGGGAGAAAAGTTTACTTACATTAGTCGACGTGATAGCATGACTTGACGTAGCTGAGTAGACCCAACTCGACCTCAGCAAGGCCTGGACTAGGCCCAAGCATTAGCTGGCCCAGCTGAACTCGGCCCAGACTCGATTTCAACCGAGTTAACTCGACAGTGAGTTAACTTAACTACCAACTCTCTCTCTTTTCTTCTTCTTCTTCTTACTTTTTCTCTCTCCTTTTTCTTCCTTTCTTCCTGCCTTCTCTCATTCTACCCTGGGGAGAACTGGACCCAACCGGGGCCGTCCCCAAATTCGAACCAAGTCAGCGACTCAGCTGAAGTTGAGCAGGAGTGGCCCTCTAGCAGCACCCTTTCCTTCCCTTTCTCTCTTTTCTCTCTCTTTCTCTTATCCTTTCTCTGGTTTTCTTCTCCTGGCACTAGGATCCCTGGTACATCTAAACTCAGTCGACTCAGTCCGAGTCGACTGGACGGACTCGCTGCAGTGAGGCAGTGAGTGCAGCAAGTGCAAACACCCGAACTCTCTCTCTCTCTTCTTCTATTCTCTCTCTCTCCTACTTCATCTCCTTTCTCTCCTCATCCCCTGCAACTGGACGAGCAGGGAAAACAGATCTGAACCGGATGGACCACGCCCTTGACTCGAGCAGACCGACAGGTTGAGTGCGGCACCAGCAGCCCGTGTGGTGCAACAGCCAAACGCCCTCACTCCTTTTCTTCTCTCCACTCTTCTCTTTCTTCATTTTCCTATCTCTTCTCCCCTCTGCCTTCACTCACCTTAGCGAGACCGCTAGGCTGAAACCCGGACAGCAACTTGCTCCAGCGAGTGGAGTGAAGTGGTGCAACGACAGTGAGCAGCAGCTGCTCTGGTTCCTCTCTACTCTCTCCTCTCCTCTAATTATTTCTTCTTACTTCCTTCCTCTCATCCCAGGCGCACCCAAAAATAACCAGCAAACGACCGCAGTTGGGCTCGGCTCCGTTGAGGAAGAAGACTGGTCATTAATGGTGGATCTCAGCATGGGGCATTTTTCTCAGATCCAAGTGCATTGGACGGTTTGGTTTGGTGGGATAAAGCTATGGGATGCTTCAAACTAAAGCTTTGATGGAGCTTCGTTGGTGGGTTGGGGGGAAGAAACTTGCGGCTGTTTTCCTTTTTCTATGGCAACCCTAATGTATTTGCTATGAATGTAGGGCTAGGATTTACCCTAGGATGGACGGTCAGGATGGAGAAAGACGGAAGCACGCGGATCGCTGAGCTGGAAGGAAGACAGGTTTCCATTTTTGGAAACGTGTGTTAGTAGGGCTGTTTATGTCAAGAACCGTGCGCACGCACATGTGTTTCCACGTGCGGGAGAGGTTGGGTATTGGTCAGCTCCACCCTCTGAAGCTGATGGACAGATCGGATCATCAAGGTGGGTTGTCATGGTGGGCCACGGTTGAAACAAACGGGCGGTGTCCGTTCACTGGCAAAACGCAGAGAGGAGAGAGAGTGTCTCTTCATTTTTGGAAATGGCAGGTCAGCCAGTTGCTGACCGAGCATGGTGGTCCGGTGCACCTCAAGTGCACCACCTCACGTGCACACTCATCAAAGGTGGGTCCCACAAAAATGGTGTTGCCAAATCCACACCGTCTATCCTACTCTATGGGCCTAAATGGGTCCCTATGCTAAAGATCAGGCTTATCTAAGATTTAGGTGGGCCATAATAACGAAACTAGGGTCATTTAGAGTCAATTGCATTGATTCGATGGTTGGATCGATTTCAAACTAAGTATCAACGGTCAAAAGATCCCACTGGCCGGTTACACCTTCAAGACTTATTACAACCCATATAATAATAATAAATTTTATTTTATTTCATTTATTTTGTTATGTGTACATATGTATTTATATTATTTAGTATTATTATTATTATTATTATTTATTTCATTTCTATATTTTGTTATATATAATTTATATTATCACAAATTGTTAATACATGTAAATTACATGAATGTCAATAAGCATAGATTACTGTATGTATATATATATATATATATATGTTATTTTTATGTATCACAAAACCTATAGTTTGTAATTTATATTAGTGATGCATATAATAAGGATTATATTTACATATCATTTTAATACGAAACTTTAAATATTTATAAAATTTATAAATAACGTTTCATAGTATATGTATTTAAGTTGTATTATTTTTTTGTATTTATATTAAATTAAATTAAATGGTAACACTCGAGTACTGGAAAGTACGGGGTGTTACACTATATGCTCAAGTAACATTTTCGGTGTCCACACATATGACCATCCATGAATGTCCCTGTGGAGGCAAGGCCCTGGTGAAGCAAGGGCGGTATTATCATGAAATGCGATGTCAATGTATGAGTCATACATACAGATCATGCACAAGCTTCAGGCACTCAATGTGCACAAGGGGAGAAACTCCGTCCTTCAATGACCACGATACAATGCAATTAATTTATACAGATGATGTAAGTGTGCTACCTGTAAAATGTATTCCTCCTTCCCAAGAAGGGGTAAGGACAAGATCTTTGGTCAAGTATTCTAAGGAAAAATGAAGTTCTCTTAGTGGGGGCCAACAATTTGGGATGACCCACAAGCTAGGGGAGTCTTAAAACCTCAAGAAGGAAACAAGCCTAACCAGGTCCAAGGTGGGCCATCAACCACCTATCAGGTCCTTATGGGCCTACCTTAGGGCCGCCAAGGAAGACGTCTAACCTCAACTGTGTCCCAAAAAGGTAGCCTGTTACGTTTGTAAAGAAAAGTCCAAAGCACAATCAATCTATGGCCTAGTGGGCCATACCTTAAGCCCAAAACATAGGCAACCTGGTGGGCCCTTGAGCACAGTTAGGGCCCAACCATAAGGGTCATGGGTTCACTCATTGTGGTGGGCCTAATGGGCAGCCCATTATCCCAATACATGGGAAAAACTTATATTTTTAACACAAGTAAGTTGGGCCTCACATCTCGGTCCAAGTATGGATTTTATTATAATGGGTAAACAAGGGCCCAACTACTTGAGTATTTGGCCCATAAGACCCATCATAATGCCATAGTAAATATAAGACCCAAAAGTTCAATTGGCCTATCAAAAGTTTCAGCCCAACCAAGGCTATAAGGCCCATACTTAACTAAGAGACTAGCCCAAGAAGAATCCCATCTGAGATGGGCCTTTAATCATGCACTAATTAAGCCCAAAAAAATACAAAATTAAGATGGTAAAATGCTGACTTAAATCCTCCTCAAATCTAGTGGGCCAAATTGCACCAAAAGAACATCTATAAGCAACAATTATTGGGCTCAATGCCAAATTCCAGCCACCCAAATTTTTGGGTTAGTTGGAGTCTAACAATAGAAGTAATTCTTAGTATAATTAATCCCTGATGGCCCACACACATCACTGTGGGCCCCACCAAATGAGAGAGGACATGAAACACGTATATCAAATGGGCCAGGCCGTTGGAATGCAGGCCCAGCAGTATCCTAAGGCAGGGATGTCCCATGTGTAGACAACCCTATGGGTCAGGGGTATCTAGCCCAAAAGTCCAACCAATGGGCCCCAATTGAATAAAAAAAAAAAAGGGAGGATGATCAATCCCCTAAGGACCCCACATGGATGGGTGGTGGGATATACAACACATCAAGGTGGGCCTACGAAGCAGGCTAGACGCCTCAGCCTGGGCGTCCCTGCCTAGCAAGCTACTTCCAGCCATACAACAGCCAGTTCAAATGCCCGTTGGGTCTGAAATTTTGCAGGGTAATACTTCCATAGGTGACCCACACCCCCACAAAATTTTAGGATTTTTGGACACTTAAAAATATTTTAATTTATTTAAATGAAACAGACTGCCCAGAAAATTGGACTGACCTGGATGTCCCAACGTAGTGGGCCAGTCCGGCCCTTGCCACAGTGTGTATAGGTGTCCATTGGACCTGAAATTTGGTAGGTGGGTCCTACCATGGGTTGGGCACACCCATACAAAATTTCAAAATTTTTGGACATCTATAAGATTTTAATTCATTTAAAGAAATCAATCTGTCCTGAAAATCGGACCGATCTGGACACCATATTATAGTGGGCCGGTCCAACCACCACCATGGTGTGTACAGCTGTCCAGTAGCCCCAAAACTTTGTAGGTGGGTCCTACCATGGGTGGACCACCTCTCTATAAATTTTTAAAATTTTTAGACTCCCAAAAGTATTTTAATAAATTTTAGAATTCCAACCTGTCCAGGGTGGAATGTTGCTGGAACAGTGCAGAAAATCCAGACTGTTCACCCCACTTAGACCACACCTTTTGGACCCCAATGAAGGTCAGATGCGGATGAAATTTGGGGGACATCAAATTGAGATCCCCACCTTTCAGAAAAGTATATTTGATGGGTACAAAAGGTCCCCCAATCAGTCCCAAATTCAAGTCGAAGTCCAGCAACAATCTATACATAAATTTTTGGACAGCAATACATGGCTGGACACATCAGCCTATATCTCAACAATCTCAGCCATAAAAAGGGTGTGTGGCCTTCCTCAGTGGGCCCCACATAAGTCTAGATCACAAACTAAGATTAGGACACTTGCATGCATTGATTAAGGTGTCCAAACATCATGGAGTTGGGTGGTAAGGGCGTCCCACCTTGCTAGATTTTTATTTTTATTTATTTTAGGACATCCTACGCCCACTAAATGGGCCACACACACAACATCATCCACACATCGGAGAAAAGAGAAGAAGAAAAGAGAGTAATCCGGCCATGGGGGTAGGGCCCCGCCACTAATGGGTCCTCTCAGGAGTCAATCTCAACCATACAACAATGTTACTTGAACATGCAACATTAAACTAATGCATGCATGATCTATGACTAGAATGGGTGGTTGGGATGCCATCCCAACATGACTTCTAGGGTCTAGATGCCCTTGAAATAAGGTGGATGATACAATACATCATGATGGGGTCCATGAATAATGGCCCCATCATGTTTCATGATATGCATGTAGGATGGGCCAAAAGGCTACATCCATGGGGTCAAATGGCATCCCCACCATGGATTGGTAGGCCCCATATGATCCACACAAAAGAAATAAGAAGATTTAAATGTAGAAAATCATATCAGCAAGATCATAGTTACCCACTTGTGATCTCACTCCCAAACTTCTACTCCATAAAGCTCTTGAAGCAAGGAATGGATTTCAATGGTGGAGATCAAGTTCAAATGGAGGGATTGGGAGTATGATGGGGGTAAGGGGGTAGGAGAAGAGAGGGAGATAGAAGGGAAGTTGCTAGAAATTCTAGCAATAGAGGGAAATGAGAGGGAGGAATATAATAAAGAGAGAGAAAAATGTCATCATTAATTTGTAAGAGAAGTCATCATAATATAGGGAGGAGATTACAATATTTAGGCTTTTAGACTAGGCTTGAGTGGTGTTTCCATAGGATTTGTGTGATGTGTGTGTAGTGTGTATGGGGACTTATGCCATGGAGGTGGTCCTCATGCATTTGTACAAAAGTGGGCCATATGATCAAGGGTCATATCATGTAATGCTCATGACTTTTGATCCATAAGTCGGATGGACGCACAATACACGTCGTCAGAATCACAGCGACGATACAAACAAGATGGCATAGGTCTCGGGTCGATCCGAGTCGAGTCTACATGACCAGACTCAAGAATGACCGCAAACACAATCCAAGGGTCACGGGTCGCCGGAATTCGACCGGTAGGACCGCGAGACCATGATGAACAAGATGCATACTCATGCACACATGCACACATGAGAACTAGGGTCGGATCTCACAATCCTCCCCACCAACAAAGAAATTTCATCCTCGAAATTGACATAACTGGGACAAAAAAATGCAAAAACATCATCATATATATCAATCGTCAATCAATAGAAGGCAATGCAAGCAATATAAGCAATCAATCATTGAATAAATAGGGATAACGCTCTCTAATCTTGACATCGCGTTTCCAAGACGCCTCGACCTCCGAATGATGACCCCATTATACCTTCACCAAGGGAATGACCTTGGTCCTAAGGACCTGCTCCTTCCGATCAAGAATACGAATCGGCTGCTCAATGTAGGAAGCATCCTCATGGATCTGAAGTGGCTACCAATTAATCATGGAAATAGTGTCCGACCCACACTTCCGCAACAAAGAAACATGGAACACATTGTGGATCGCAGACAACTCAGGAGGTAAGGCAAGCCTATAGGCCACAGCGCCTACACGCTCGGTAATCTCAAAAGGTCCAATGAATCTCGGGGCAAGCTTGCCCTTCACACCAAAACGAACCACGCCCTTCATAGGCGAGACCTTGAGATACACCATATCCCCGACTGCGAACTCGAGGGATCGACGCCGACGATCGGCAAAACTCTTCTGCCGGCTCTAAGTTATGCGCATCCTCTGCCTAATAGCATCAATAGCTTCTTACGTCTCCGGCACAAGCTCAGGACCTAAGAGACGACGCTCTCATACCTCGGTCCAACAACTAGGAGATTTGCACGTCCTGCCATAAAGTGCCTCAAAAGGAGCTATGTCGATAATTACCTGATAGTTGTTGTTGTATGTGAACTCGGCAAGGCGCATATGCTCATCCCAACAGCCCACGAAGTCAATCACACAAGCCCTGAGCATATCCTCAAGGATCTGGTTGACCCTTTCGGTCTGCCCATCCATCTGCGGATGATAAGCGGTGCTGAGAAGCAAAGTGACCCCCAGCGCCTGCTGGAAACTCCTCCAAATTTGAGACATAAACCTGGAGTCTCGGTCTGAAACGATTGAAACTGGGACGCTGTGCAGTCTCACAATCTCCTCAATAAACACCTTTGCAAGCCGGTCCATCGACTAGAAAGCACGCACTGGAATGAAATGAGCCAACTTCGTCAGACGATCAACGATAACCCAGATGGTATTGTGACCGCGCTGAGTCCTCGGCAAACCTGCGATGAAGTCCATCGATACGCGCTCCCACTTCCACTCTTGAACGCTCAACGGCTGCAAGGGACCAAGGGGTCTCTGATGATTGGCCTTGACACGCTGGCATGTGTCACACTCGGCCACAAAACTAGCAATCTGGCGCTTCATCCCCTGCTAAAAATACTGCCTCCTCATATCACGATACATCTTTGTGAAGCCTAGGTGAGTAGTAAGTCTCGATCAGTGTGCCTCAGTCATCAGATCACAATGCAACTCTAACACATCCGGGACACACGATCGGCCTCTGAAGCGTAATCCACCATCGGAACCAATTTTTTAGTCTGACTGCTCCACGGATGTGGCCTCTACTCGGTAATCCTGAAGTGACTCGTCCGTTTGCTGAGCCTCGATCAACCTAGCTACCAAAGAGGGTTGAATCGACAAGCTCAAAAGCTAAACAATGGAAGACTGCAGACCGAACTCAAAGTCATACTCTGAAACATCCTCGAGCATCTGTCACTGTCGAACCATCAGATGTGCCACCAGGCCTGGTGGCTAATGGCTGAGCACATCCCCCACCACGTTCTCCTTGCCCGGGTGGTACTGAAGATCAAAATTATAGTCCTTCAATAACTCCATCCAACGCCTTTGACGCAAGTTCAACTTCGACTGCAAAAATAGATACTTCAAGCACTTATGATCCAAGAAGAGCTCGAACCTGGCCCCATATAGATAACGCCTCCATATCTTCAATGTGAAGACAACTGCTGCAAGCTCCAAATCATGAGTGGGGTAGTTCAACTCATGGACCTTGAGCTGGAGCGAGGCATATGCCACTGGCTTCCCATGCTGCATCATTACAACACCCAAGCCAACTCTAGAGGCATCGGTGAAAATGACAAAATCCTCACTCCCATCAAGAAGAGTGAGAACAGGAGTGGACGTGAGGCGGTCCTTCAACTCCGTAAATGACTTCTCGCAGGCGTCACTCCATACGAACTCGACACCCTTCTGTTCACTCCCCAAGTATAGGGTTGTGATGTAGTAATAAACTCGGTAAGATCAAGGTCGAATCCCACGAGGACTGGTCGTCACAATTCAAATTCACGATTCTTCTTAACTAATTCAACAAATAATGGATCAAATTACTAACACAAATTTATGGAAAATAACTATTGAGAATAAGGAAGAAAATTCAATCAAAGGAAGAGCACTAGGACTTTCGAATCCACCCCTAATTATCATAACCCTTGTTTTGTCTATTGATTCACCTTAATCTAGATTGATCTAACTTATCTAGAGAAAGCACAATCTGTGTCCTTAATCGGGCATACAGATTGTCTAATTCCTTTAAGCAATGTCATGAAGAACATATCCCATGTCCTTAATCGGGCATATGGAATATGCAGTTCATTAAAGCACCCTGTTTCTTCCTCTACAGGAACCTGTTCATGATCAGATACAAGTACCTAGAATAAGCATCCAAACCACATCCATCCATAGACTCTGATCAAAGTTCATAGATGGAGAAGTATAGAATTTAAAACACTCAAGCACACTAGGGAAAGAAACAGATCAATCTAATTAAAGTAAAATCAACATAGAACAAAGGGTGTTGAAATTAGGAGTTTCATCTCAGCCCTAGCTGAGAGATTAGTTACCCATAAAATCCATTAAACAGATGGATAAATAAAAATAAAAATTCATAAAAGAAATATCAAACCAATTTCTCTCTCTCTTCTTTCTTCTCTTTCTTCTCTTTCTTCTCTCCCTTGCTCTAGATCTGGAAATCCTCCAATTTCTGAATACCTTCCCATGTCCAAAAACTCCTCTTTTATAGCTGCTGGAGGGCTGGAGTCAGTGGCAGAGTTGTAGCAGGACATGGAGTGCAAATTTTCGCAGCCATGATCAGTGGGCCCCACCGAAGTGTTTTATGAAAAATCCACCCCATCCATTGGATTCAGGACGAAATTTCAGTCAAGAATGGGTGGTTTTGCACGTCCATTAACGCGGCCCAGAGAAGAAAACACAGAAAGATCAGATTTGAACGTTGCAGGGCAGCCCTTTTGTGGCCTCTGTATCATGCACGTGTGTACGCATGGGAGTGGAATATCAACATGGATTTGTAGTGCTCGCGGCCGTCTACAAGATGAACGGCTCAGATCGGTCGTACGGGCCATGTGTGGGGCCCACTGCCGTTCGCAAAAACGGACAGCGTCCGTTCCTTCGCTGACGCGGAAACAGGGACGCAGACTCTTCCGCTGCGAAAATGGTGGGGCCCACTCCTTGTCTTAAATCGAAAATCCACTCCGTCCATTGGATGGAGGAGAAAATTTCGATCAGGAGTGTATGTTTGCACTTTCCGTTGATGAGGTCCACCTGAATTTCTGCTCCATTGGATTGGGAGTATGATGGGGGTAAGGGGGCCGGACTTAAGGATGACCGCAAACACAATTCGAGGGTCGCTGGTCGCCAGAATTCGACCGGTAGGACCGTGAGACCATGATGAACAAGATGCATACTCACACACACACACACCCACACATGAGAACTAGGGTCGAGTCTCACAATCCTCCCCACCAACAAAGAAATTTCGTCCTCGAAATTAACAAAATCGGGACAACAAAATGCCTAAACATCATCATATATATCAATCGTCAATCAAGAGAAGGCAATGCAAGCAATACAAGCAATCAATCATCGAATAAATGGGGATAACGCTATCTAATCTCGGCCTCGTGTTTCCAAGATGCCTCGGCCTCCGAATGATGACCCCATTGCACCTTCACCAAGGGAATGACCTTGGTCCTGAAGACCTGCTTCTTCCGACCAAGAATACGAATCGGCTGCTCAATGTAGGAAGCATCCTCACGGACCTTAAGTGGCTGCCAATCAATCATGAGAATAGTGTCCGACCCACACTTCCGCAACATAGAAATATGGAGCACGTCGTGGATCACGGACAACTCAGGAAGTAAGGCAAGCCTATAAGCCACAGCGCCTATGCGGTCGGTAATTTCAAAAGGTCCAATGAATCTCGGGGCAAGCTTGCTCTTCACACTAAAACGAATCATCCCCTTCATAGGTGAGACCTTGAGATACACCATGTCCCCGACTGCGAACTCGAGGGGTCGACGCCGACAATCGGCAAAACTCTTCTGCCGGCTCTGAGCTGTGCTCATCCTCTGCCTAATAACATCAATAGCTTCTGACATCTGTTGGATAAGCTCGGGACCTAAGAGATTACGCTCTCTTACCTCGGTCCAACAACTAGGAGAACTGCATGGCCTACCATAAAGTGCCTCAAAAAAAGTCATGTCAATAGTTGCCTAATAGCTGTTGTTGTATGCGAACTCGGCGAGGCGCATATGCTCATCCCAACAATCCACGAAGTCGATCACACAAGCCCTGAGCATATCCTTAAGGATCTGGTTGACCCTTTCAGTCTGCCCATCCGTCTGCGGATGATAAGCGGTGCTGAGAAGCAAAGTGACCCCCAGTGCCTGTTGAAAACTCCTCCAAAACTGAGACGTAAACCTGGAGTCTCAGTCTGAAACAATCGAAACTGGGACGTCGTGCAGTCTCACAATCACCTCAATGAACACCTTTGCAAGCCGGTCCATCGACCAGGAAGCACGCACTGGAATGAAATGAGCCGACTTCATCAGACGATCAATGATAACCCAGATGGTATCGTGACCGCGCTGAGTCCTCGGTATACCTGCGATGAATTCCATCGATACGTGCTCCCACTTCCACTCTGGAACGCTCAACGGCTGCAAGGGACCAGGGGGTCTCTAATGATCGGCCTTGACATGGTGGCATGTGTCACACTCGGCCATAAAACTAGCAATCTGGCGCTTCATCCCCTGCCAAAAATACTTCCTCCTCATATCACGATACATCTTTGTGGAGCCTGGGTGAATAGTAAGTCTCGATCGGTGTGCCTCGGTCATTAGATCATGACGTAACTCTGGCATGTCCGGGACACATAATCAGCCTCTGAAGCGTAATCTACTATCGGAACCAATTTTCCAGTCTGACTGCTCCACGGATGCGTCCTCTACTCGGTACTCTTGAAGTGACTCGTCCGTTTGCTTAGCCTCGATCACCCTAGCCACCAAAGAGGGTTGAATCGACAAGCTCGAAAGCTATAAGACCCGTATCCTAGTCCATACTGTTCCGTCGACTCCCGCGATCCTTCCCATTGAAGTCTGGCAACTTGCAACGTATAATCAACGTTTGCGATTAACCCTAAGTCGTATCCTATAGAATAGAGTTGGCTTAATCCAAGACCTGTACCATTGTGACCGCACCATCGTCGCGGTTCCTACGCCACATCTTGTATACTGACATGATACCCTGGCCAAGAGATGTGGACCCGCATTCAGTTCGAGGAAAACACTACGCGTTGTAAATCCCAAGAGAATCTCTACAACATGTCGCATCCATCAATCAATCAATCCCATCAAGGGTCAAGTACACCATCACCTCACACCCATCCCCAAGCAACCCATAAGTCAAAAGTTTCTTACACCACCCATTCCCTTCTTACACAATCTACCCCAAAAGTTAACAAAATCTTACACAACCCATTCCTCTCTCACATCCATCACTCCATCCCATCTCTCTCTCACATCTCCTTACAACCCTCTCTCTCTCTCATTTCTCAACACAACTCCCAAGCTAGCAAGAGCATCACACGTCCAAGCTTTTCCATGAGGGAAAGGTGCATGTGTGTGGCCCACTTTCCATCTCAAAAATTCCTCATCCTAGCCCTTCATTTCTCATCCTCTCCATCAAAGTGAGACACAAGAAGATCGGCTTTCCAACGGACCAAGAGGATCGACAGTGGGTGCTCATTAGGCTAGATTTTTCATGTTTTAATGATGGGCCAAGTGAGGCCTACCGATTGATGGTATGGATCTCACTTTGGACCCTAGGTGTGACCGATGGCCCACCTTGATGCTCATGATGGGGCCATTCTCCATGGACCCCATCATGATGTTTATTTTTCCCTTACATAAAAAGAGGTCATCTAGACCATCCATTTTGGGTGGAGAAGGGATCTCCACCGTTGATCCTTGATTTGGTAGGCCCACATGTATTAGGACCCACTTGATGTATGATTTCTTGCAAGGGAGGGCTCATAGTGGCGAAGCCCTCCATCACACGCATCCCACTCTATTTCTCTCTCTCTCTCTCTCTCTCTCTCTCTCTCTCTCTCTCTCTTTCTCTTTCCCTTTTGTGATGATATGGTTGTGTGGCCCACTTGGATGGACCCCACCTTGTATATGTGTTGTACCTACACCATCTACCATTTGGTGACCCACCTAAGCAGGGCCCACCTCAATGCATGTGTCATGCCCAAACTGGGGACGCTGGACATGAGTTAAAACACAAATATGAGCTTGTTTCACAAGCTTATTGGGTGGGCCACTCCTACAAGCCCCACCTTGATGTATGGACTTAATCCACACCATCCATTCTGTTCCTCACTTCATTTTAGGCGTTGAGTCGAAAAATGAGGTTGATCCGAGTATCTGGTGGGCCATAGCATTGAAAACAGTGTGTCTACTGTTTAAATCCACCCCGATGTTTCAATACGCCAAAATATATTCAATATTGGGCTTGTTTGGCTTGTCCTGAGCTATAGAGACTAATGGGTGGGGTGGATTTTGTTGATGCGGGCCCCGTACATGAAAAACCACAAAAAATAGATTTTTAATAATATATATATATATATATATATATATATATATTAAGCAGCAGCTAACGCTGCTGTTGCTGTCAGAGACGCAGGCGGACGACAGGGATCCACGGCCCCCATCCATGGGCCCCACCATGATGTGTGTATGACATCCAATCTGTTCATTAGGTGGGCTACTCCCAGCAGCGGGCCCCCTCCAAAGATCAGCCACATCCAAAGCTCAGGTGGCCCACGTCATCGAAAATAGTGGGGTGAACCGTCTGCCCTTGAAACCCATTTTGGGTTCACAGAAGTTTTGGATCATTACGAATTTTTTTTTTTCCTCAGCATCCAAGTCTACGTGACCTTATGGACGGATTGGATGGCTCGTAAACATTATGGTGGGCCCCACGTGGGACCCACAGTGATGTATGTGTTCATTCGCACCGTCCACTAACGGTGGACGGTGGAGCCCCTCCACGATTTATGTGTTCTATCCATACCATCCACACTGGACGGTGGGACCCACCTCCACGTGTGGGACGGTGTGTGTATGTGTGTGTGTGTATATAATATTATATTATATATAATATTGTATATATATACTATATATATATATATATATATATATATATTATATTATATTATATTAGATATAATATACATGATGGTGGGCCTTCAGTGGACCCCCACCTTGATGCATGTGTTGCATCCAATCTGTCCAACCATTTTAATAGATAATTTTAAGGCTTGAGGCTAGGACAAAAATAAGACAAGACCTAGGATCAAGTGGACCACATTTCATAAATAAGTGGGTTTAAATGTCCACCATTAGAAACCCTTGGACTACAAGGTTTGGACCAATATGATATTTGTTTTCCCCTCTTAATCTAGGACTTTATGACCTTATGATTAGAGTGGTTGGCAAATAAATGTTATAATGGGCCCTGTGATTTATTTAACCATGAAAATTATTATCTCCCTTGCTATTGTGGTATGGTCCAAATGATCCTTCAATATGAATCCCTTTGGGGTATGTATTAGGCCCATCTTGATGTATTGGTGGCCCATATTTATGGCCCGTTGTTGAGGCCCACCTTGATGTGTATGAGGCCGTTGTTGAGGCCCACCTTGATGTGAATGTAGGGCCCATGTTACGAGGCCCATTGTGATGTTTTCAAAGGCCCATGGGAATGGCCCAATGCAATGTACATAAGGTCCATTATGTGGCCCACTTGACTTATATAAGGCCCATATGAGGTGGCCCATTTGATGTATCTGAGGACTATGGGTCGAGGCCCAATGAGATGTATATAGGTCCATTGCAATGTGTGATTCCCCATGGTTTGTGTAATGATATTTTATGGTGGGCCATGCCTTGGGAGCAATGTTGGTTTGACGTCCACATTGAAAGAATAATGTTGGTTTAATGTCCACATTATAAATCTCCGTAGGGCACATTGATAGGCCCATACTTGTTGTGTGTAGGCCGTCTAGGCCCATCTGCATTGTAAGGATAGTTCATTACTTTATAAAATGCTTAGTATAACTCCATGATTCATGCCCATACGCATCATATGTATGCTTAATATGAGGAATATTTGATCATAGCATAAGCCGTTGGGCTGAGACATTTATGGGACTCCATATGAGACGGAGTGCCCGACATGAGAGCGTGATACGCGCGAGATTGCTGCATGTTTGTACGGTGTGACTCATGCATCTCGCATATGTGTGACTTGATCACTGCACTCCCTAGCGACATCAGGGTCGTGGCCTTCACAGATACATCGTGGATGGTGGTATTGGATACCGAAAATATTGGCTCTAGCATTGTGGGCACTTAGGATGTCCTTGGGTGAAAATCTCAGAACTTTTTTGGTACCAAGGGATGCTCCAACGTCTAGACCGAGTGGATACACAAGCACCTGAGTACTGAATACCAGTAGGCCGCGTCTCCCACTGTGTCATGGTCGGTTGGAAGGGGGTGTGGCCTTATCCGCCCGAGTGAGAGGGTTAAAAGCTAAGCTAAGTTTGACTAGCTCACAAATGAGTCCGCTATCGACGAGCCAGGTTCGTATTGGTAGACTACTGGTCAGGCAGATAGTGTGGTCTCTTCCACTTGCTTGACTATGCAGCTAGGGAAGAGGCAGTCAGTGTGAGGTGTATTAGACCCCGGTGATATCCAGAGAGGAATTGATATGTGTACTTGATGAGTACTGACATGCTTGTATTGCATCTCGCATATGACATTTGGCTACATAGGCCTTGCATCACATGGCCTTTGTATGCTCGATAGCATTCATGCTTTGCATTACATAGCTTTGGTACAGCTGACAGCATTCATGGACTTACCGCATATGTCCGCATTACTCTGATATTGTATACTTGGCACTTGCCTTGCGCACACACCTACACCACCCACTAAGCTTTTGTAAGCTTATGTACGACCGTTGCATGCAGGTGTCATTGGACAGCAGTAGCGCTGAGGCAGGAGCGCGTATCTGATCATTTTGGAGCTTTTTGATCACCCTGTATTTCCCTTTCTGCATTGTACTTAAAAGTTTTTTATATAGTGGATATGTGGTGATGTTGTTTTGGGACTTGGTTATGCTTGTGGTTATGCTCCATTATAAAAAAATCATATTGAAAATCCTCCTTGTAGGATCTCAGGATCGGAATCTGGCGTATGGGCGCTGGGAGCCGAGAATGGGGTACTACGAAGGCTGTCGGCACCGGATTCGGCGATCGAAAATTTTGTGAGCCCATTTTTCGAGTTTGGGGAGTGACAAAAGCTGAACAATGGAAGACTGCAGACCGAGCTCAAAGTCATACTCTGAAACATCCTCGAGCATCTGCCACTATCGAACCATCATATGGGCCACCAGGCCTTCTGGCTGACGGCTGAGCGCATCCGCCACCATGTTCGCCTTGCCCAGGTGGTACTGAAGATCAAAATTATAGTCCTTCAACAACTCCATCCATCACCTTTGATGCAAGTTCAACTCAGACTACGAAAATAGATACTTAAAGCTCTTATGATCCGAGAAGAGCTTGAACCTGGCCCCATATAGATAATGCCTCCACACCTTCAGTGCGAAGACAACTGCTGCAAGCTCCAAATCATGAGTGGGGTAGTTCAGCTCATGGACCTTGAGCTGGAGCGAGGCATACGCCACTGGCTTCTCGTGCTGCATCAGTACAGCACCCAAGCCAACTCTAGAGGCATCGGTGAAAACGACAAAACCCTCACTCCCATCAAGAAGAGTGAGAACAGGAGTGGACGTGAGGCGATCCTTCAATTCCGTAAATGCCTTCTTGCAGGCGTCACTCCATACGAACTCGACGCCCTTCCGGGTCAACCGGGTCAACGGTGCAGCAATACGGGAGAATCCCTTTATAAACCGTCGATAATATCCTGCTAGACCAAACAAACTGCAAATTTCGGACGCGTTTGTGGGCTGGCCCCACTGACGCACTACATCAACCTTCGAGGGGTCCACAGCAACACCCTCCCTCGTCACCACGTGACCGAAGAACTTTAACTCTTTCTGCCGAAACTCGCACTTCTCTAGCTTCGTATATAGCTAGTGGGCATGGAGGATCTCCAGCACAATCCGCAAGTGCTCAGCATGGTCCTCTCAGGTCCTTGAATATACAAGAATATTATCAATGAATACCACCACGAACTGATCGAGGAATGGCCGAAAAACCTCGTTCATCAACTGCATGAATACGGCGAGCACATTGGTCAGTCCGAATGACATGACCAGAAACTCAAAGTGACCATAGCGTGTCCGAAAAGCTGTCTTCGAAATGTCCTCCTCTCGGACCCAAATTTGATGGTAACTAGATCGCAAGTCTATCTTGGAAAAATACTACACACCCTACAACTGATCGAACAAATCATCAATACGGGGAAGCTGTAACGACCCGTAAATTTTAGTACTTTGGCTCGAGTACCACCTCGACCAGAAATCAATTAGGATTAAATCCTTTAGAAATTTAACAAAGTTAACTAAGTGCAAAACTCGATTAGCCATGAAATCCGTTGGAATCGCTTTAAATACGATCTGCAAGACCCAAAACTTGCAAAATCATTGACTCTAGGTTACCCTAAAGTTTAGGATCAAACTCATTACCCGGATACTCTCGGGAACAAATTGAAACTCTGTATCAGGTCTAGACCGCACATCGGAAGTCCGATTAACACGAAGTTAAGGAACTGGGACCGCCTCACTGGGCTTGACAACTATCTCGGAAATCAGGTCCAGACGATGTCCCACGGCCATTCGCTTGAGTCTAGAGCGAGGGAGTGTGAAAACCACTCTTTTCTTTACAAAATAAATATCTTGAATAGTGATCTGGCACCACTCGCTTGCGGATCAGTATTAAGCAACCAGACCATCAGAATCAGACCAAATTACACCCTGGATCAAGAAAAATTTCAGGAACATTTACATGTACTTGGAATTTCGGATCGTGGCCCACCGACTGTTGAACTGAAAATGGTCCTCCACGTGTGATCTGGGAATCCAATCGAGTCGAAAACGTAATCCCACATAGATCCATGAGTTGTGAACTTAAGTCTGACGTTTGGCTCAAAGAGGGTCGCCAGAAACCCTCTTTTGAGCTGGAAAAATGCCGAAATGCTTATAATAGACGTACGCCTTGAACAGGAGTCTATTTCGGAGAGGTTTTAGGCTATATAAGGGCCTTAGAACAGCCCCTCTCACAGCCATACGAATTTGGGATAAAACCCTAGAGAGAGAGAGAAAAGGGAGAGAAAGCTTGGGATTTGTGGGAGCACCTTCCTCCTGCTGCTTTCAATCATCACACGGGCTGCACCGCCTCTTTCCAGACACTTTTCCGGCGATACCCACTCCGTTTTAAGGTGAGAAACCCTAACCCTATATCTGTTTTGAGGTGTATAGGCTATAGGTTATGAAATAGCTAACCGATTTCACTCTTTAGGCTAGAAAACTCCCGAATACGGAAGCTCATCAAACCTTGCTGATCCGTTGAGATTCCAAGGAGCAAGGTGAGGACTTTAGGTGTATAGGTTACGGTTTTCAATGCTTTCAATATCAGATAATGATAGATCCATGATCTGCATGCAATTGTACATGTACAAAGTGCTTTCCGTTTTCTGTTTCGATTAAAGTTGTAGAATATGGAATTTCACATACTCTAGGTATACGTAGAAATACCGTATACGTATTTTTTTTGGAAAAGTGTTTGACATGTTTATTTGACGTATGGTTATACGATATATGGATAAAATACTTGTTTGGCGAAAGGAATCGCCGTAATACATGTTTGCTTATAAACACTATGTATGTTGAAATTGTGTATTCTAGAAATACCGTATATGTGTAAATTTTGGAAATGCAATTGTCATGATTACTTGCTGTATGATTATGATATACACGGATAAAATACTCGCTTGGCGAAAGGATAGCCCTAATACAGGTTTTACTAACATACGTCATGTATGTTGAAATAGTGTACTCCAAGTGTTTGTGTAAATGCTTGTGAGAGTAAATGCTTAGATGTTAGCGCCTCAGGTAGGTGTTGAGATGGAATTCTTGACTACCTTAGAGACATGTAGGATTCCCTCCATGTGGTTGTTTACTTCAACCACTCACTTATGATGTATATGTATTTATATCCCTATCTGTATAGTACTCTATAACATGCTTTACAACATGCTTTATATCATGCTTTATAACATGCCTTATGACATGCCTACTAGCATGCTTGTATTACTTTGTTTATCATGCTTAACTCCACATGCTATTGATGGGAACTGATTGAGTTTGGGACTATGTTTGTAGTCCAGACATTTGGTACCAGACTTGAGATTGTGGCTAAGATTCATGTCACCACAAGGGATGTGTCTGACGAACCCGAGTCGTACTTCGGTTGGCGATAGTGGTTGGCCACACGGAGTGCTTTTGCGCTTCATATCGCTCAACTTGTTGTGCGCTCGAGCTAGTCAGGCTCGTCAAGTAACCCGATATGTCGAATGTGTGTTCACCATGTTTGGTCACTACTGTTTGAACCTAGGATACTAAACTTACCAGTGACAATCCCGTTAACCATGGTACCTCAATTCGCTAAGACTCATGAGCCGGACATGGTGGTATGGGACACTGTGGCCGAGCTGTCGGCCTATGCTGGGGCCACGTGCCTCCCCGTAGTGACCATTGAGCAACCCAAACTCGTGAGCCGAATACGGTGGTATGGGACACTGTATTCGAGCTGTCGATACTTACGGCGAGAGCCGAGTACGGTGAGACCTGTACTCGTGCTGACGGGTGACGAGTCCTCTGTAGTATCTCCGAGTATACTCCAAGGTTTGTGATTGGTGACGAGCCCTTCACAGTAACTAGAGTATGAGTTGAGCCGAGTACGGTGAGACCTATATTCGAGCTGACGGCCAGCGATTGAGCCGAGTACGGTGAGACCTGTACTCAAGCTGACGGTCAGCAATTGAGCCGCATATGGTGAGATCTGTATCCGTGTTGACGGGTGACTAGCCCTTTGCGATGCCTTCGCGATGTCGATCAAACCATAATACCGTATGAGATTAACTTGGATTGACGACCCTAGAATGGATCATGATTGGGAATGATACAAGGGAGGTACCTTAGTTTCCCAATACTGCTGTTTGAAATGGACTAATAATAACTCGGTAATCATGCTCATCATCGCACCGCATGTGCCTAGTAGATGTGGAGCACTGAGGGAGGTATGCATTCGCGAACGTAAGATGATGTCGCATGAGGGTGGTTTGGCAAGGGCATACATCATCATGTCATTTCATTCTTACATTTAATAAGAGTAGTTAAACTTGTTTGATTGTACTACTTTATCATTACTGCTTGATTGAATTGATAACATGTTAACCTATGCTTTATTGTTCCACTGAGTTAGCTACTCACTCCCACGTTACGGGACGGTGTTGTACACACCAACCAGACTCTGTCACAGGTATAGACGGCGCGTCGGTTCAGGAGCCGGAGGATTTCGACGAGGACTAGGATGAGTTCTTATTTATGCAGTACTCTGACGGCTTTGCTTAGGCCGACTGCATCGCGGGAATTTCAGGACTCATCTTTTAGATTGTATTTTGATTTTTGATTCAGAAACAATACATGTATATGGGTACTCAGTTAGTGTTCATACTCAGGTGTTCATGAAAATTTTGTTTCCTTTCATACCTTATATATACAATTTCAGTCTTCCGCTTGCCTTTATATAATTGCACTGGAGTATGAATTACTATGTTGGTATAATCTCATTCATGTTTATTGCTCTAACTCAAACAACATTTAACCATCATTGTGTATGTTGCATAAGTGATGTGTTGGAACTCGGGAGTTGAGTTCATACTCGACCCCCGAATTTCAGGGCGTTACAGAAGCGGGTATCGGTTCTTGATAATGACTCTGTTAAGCTCGCGATAGTCCATACAGAGGTGCAACGAACCATCCTTCTTCTTCACAAACAATACTAGGGCTCCCCAAGGCGAACTGCTGGGACGAAAGAAACCTAACTCTCGGAGCTCGTCCAACTGCTCCTGCAGTTCCCTCAACTCCAACAATACCATCCGGTATGGGGCCTTTGAGATAGGCGCGGTACCAGGCATCAAATCAATCTGGAACTTCACCTGCCGATACGGCGACAAACCTGAAATCTCCTGGAACACATCCGGGTACTCACAAACAACTGGCAGCTGCTCAATACTCTCTTCCACAGAATCTTCAACGACTGAAGCCAAGAAACTAGATAACGGCTCTCCTCTGGGCTCGGCGATGAACTGGAACACTAGCAAGCCTGGGATATGAAACGTGACTGTCCTCGCGGCACAGTCTAAGATAGTACCATACTCTGCAAGCCAGTCCATACCCAGAATCACATCAAATCTTTCCATCGGCATCACGAATAGATTGGAAGGGAGGAACATCTTGCCCACTAACACCGGGTAAGAAGGACAAAGATGGGTCAGTACAATGGACTTCCCCATGGGTGTCGAAATGGTCAAGGCCTCAGACACGGCCTCTGATGGAATATCGGTCGATCGGCAAAACTGTTCGGCCATAAAAGAATGAGAAGCACCAGAATCAAACAAAACATGAGCAACACAAGTAGAAACAAGAAGAATACCCTCAACGACTCCACCGATCGATGATTGCGGGTCCTGGCCTGACGCGTGCTGTACAGAATAAAAATGGCCCTGAGCTAGTAGGGGAAGCAAACCAGAAGACTAAGGGTCCTGAGTTTGAGCCTGCTGGGCTTCTATACATACTAAACTCAGGGATCGAACAACATATGGATATCCCCTCTGTTGGTGTTGCGGCTGCTGCTGTCGCTGCTGCTGCTACTGTCTCTACTAAGGTGGTCTGCCTAGCTGCCTCTGCTATTGAGGAGGTGCCCTAGGAGCGGTGGGTGGAAGTTGTGTTCTTTGCTGCTGCTGAGGAGGACAAGGAGGAGGCAACTGCAATTGCCTCTGCTGCTAAATGGGGAGAGGGCACTCACGCCTCCGATGCCCGGCCTGTCCACAACCGAAGCATACACCAGAAAAGGGGCCGAAAGATGAAGCAGTTGGCGGTGCTGACGATGATGTTGAAGCTACTGTCTGAACCGCAGGCTGCTGAAATCCTGATCTGCCCCTTCATCTCTGCTGACAGTACTGGCTGGAACTGCTGGCTGGTGCTCTCCTCTTCCTGTATCCACCGGAACTCTGCTCTCTTGACCTCTGTGTCATAGGCCAGTCCTCCTCATAAACTAGTGCTCGATGAATGACCTGGTCGAACATCATCAAGCAATGCCCTACAACACGGCTGCGAAGGGCAGGACACGAACCAGTCACAAACGATGGGCCCTCATCTTCTCATCGCTGGTGAGATGAGGTGCAAATCTAAACAGGGCTAAGAAACGGGCCTCATACTGAGATACAGTCATATCACCCTGCACTAGGGTCTCAAACTCGATAGCCCGGTGGATCTGAACATGCTCAGGGAAGAACTTCTGGTCGAAGTGGGTCACGAACTCCTCCCATGTCCAAACGAACTGAGGCCCGACCATCCTGGATATGGATGACCACCAATGACGGGCCTCACCCTGAAGGAGATAGGTTGCATGGGATACTCTCTGGCCCGCAGGACACTGTATAGTGTCAAAAATCCTCGCAACTTCAGCGTGTCAAGCCTCGCCGGCAGAAGGGTCAGGGTCACCACTAAACCTCAGGGGTCATGCTGCCGGAACTCTCGAGATATCGCACTAGCACGTGGTAAATTAGACTGCCCAAAAACCTCGACAGTATCTGGCTGACGGGTCTGCAATGAGGTGGCAACAAGCTATATCAACTACTGAAAATGCTCAGCTCCTATAAGTACTATTGGAAAGGAAGGGGCGGCACTCGCCTCAGGCGGAGGCACGGGTGCGACCGGTGGAGTAGGAGCCTCCGAAATCGGAACAGCAGACTAAGGAGGGGGAATAGGTGTGAGAGCCGAAGGAACTGGAGATACGGGCGCTACTGGATCAACTGAAGGAACAGGCCGGATCGGGACCTCCGGAATCGGATGCTCAACAACGGGAACAGGATGTGCTCGAGTAAGATGGGTAACTGGGGCGCCTCGTCCACGGGCGCCACGACTATGGGTGCCACGACCACGAGCGCCATGTCCATGCGGCATCGTCTCCAAAATAATGACGATGCAAGGAATCAGGATAATTATAGGCCCAATACGGAGCAAAGGGAAGAACCTCAGGACACTACTTATTCTATGCTCTTGGCAGACATGCGATGTTTTCCTGAGTCATCCCAGAATTACTTGTTATGCTCTGATACCAACTCCTATCATGCGCCAGACTCGGTAACCGGACTCATAAGGAACCCGATGGCCGATTCTATCTGCAACAGCCTCCATAGTACCCCATCTCACCTCCTGAGACAGGTTCCGATCCTAGGATCCTACAAGGAGGATTTCCATAACAGTATAATCATTCCAATACGAGCATACCCAAGATTACAGCAAGTACATCTGAGAATAACAAGGGGCACACATCACAAAATTTACTAAGAATTTGAACTTTTACAAGCTTACATCAGGTCCAAAAGGACATACATAAGGTAATAAGAAAGGAGAGAGAAATCAGCAACACTGGAGTCCTCAGTACTCAACTCTACTCCATGATCTGCTGCTACGACGCCTGCCTAAAGTCTCCAGCATGCATCAATTGTGCATAGGCTTATAGAAGTTTAGACGGTGGTGAAAGTGTGTGTTAATGGTGCAAAGAAGAATAGTAGGAAGTACGAAGAAAGAACATGCTCAATGAGAATATCACTATCCTTAACAAGGCTTATCATGAATACCATGCAATGAGTACTGGGAGCCATACCAAGGCAATGCATGAAGGGGTTTACACAGCCAATGCTAATGTAATGCAAATAATGTCAGTGATCATATCCAATGTCAAGTACATTTCCATTTATAAGGAAATCACCGGGGCCCATTACACTACTGAATGACTGCCGCTCTATAAACCCCACACAGTCAAACGGGCATAAGAGACCTCACTACCTGCCTGTGGACAACCAATCACCAACAATGCCTAAGGGTAGCAGACCCATTTACGAGCTGGTCAGACTCAGCCTAGCAATGCTTCCCCACACCAGGTAGGTAAGGCCACACCCCTATCCAACCGACAACACGATTGTGAGAGTCACAGCCTAACGGTATAAAGCCCTCGTGCGTTCATAGTTTTCACTCGGTCACGGCGTTGGAGCAGATCCTTAGTACCATGGAAGTTTTGGGAATTTCACTCATGGGCATCCTATGCACCCTATATGCTCAAGTAACATTTTTGGTGTCCACACATACGGCCATCCACGAATGTCCCTATGGAGGCAAGGCCCTGGTGAAGCAAGGGTAGTATCATCATGAAATGCGATGTCAATGCATGAGTCATGCATATAAATCATGCACAAGCTTCAGGCACTTAATGTGCACTAGGGGAGAAACTTCGTCCCTCAATGACCATCATACAATGCAATCAATTCATACAAATGATGTAACTGTGCTACCTATAAAATGTATTCCTCCTTCCCAAGGAGGAGCAAGGACAAGATCTATGGTCAAGTACTCTAAGGAGAAATAAAGTTCTCTTAGTGGGGCCCAACAATTTGGGATGACCCACAAGCTAGGGGATTCTTAAAACCTCAAGGAGGAAACGTGCCTAACAAGGTCCAAGGTGGGCCATCAACCACCTATCAGGTCCTTATTGGCCTACCTTAGGGCCGCTAAGGAGGACGTCTAACCTCAACTGGGTCTCAAAAAGGTAGCCTACTACATTTGTAAAGAAAAGTCTAAGGCACAATCAATCCATGGCCTAGTGGGACATACCCTAAGCCCAAAACATAGGCAACCTGGTGGGCCCTTGAGCATGGTTAGGGCCCAACCATAAGGGTCATGGGTTCACTCATTGTGGTGGGCCTAATGGGCAGCCCATTATCCCAACATATGAAAAATCCTTATATTTTTAACACAAGTAAGTTGGGCCTCACATCTCGGCCCAAGTATGGATTTTATTATAGTGGGTAAAGAAGGGCCCAACTACTTGAGTATTTGACCCATAAGACCCATCACAATGGCATAGTAAATATAGGACCCAAAGGTTCAATGGGCCTATCAAAAGTTCCAGCCCAACCAAGGCTATAAGGCCCATACTTAACTAAGAGACTAGCCCAAGAAGAATCCCATCTGAGATGGGCCTTTAATCATGCACTAATTAAGCCTAAATAATACAAAATTAAGATGATAAAATGCTGACTTAAATCCTCCTCAAATCTAGTGGGGCACATTGCACCAAAAGAACATATATAGGCAACAATTATAAGGCTCAATGCCAAATTCCAGCCCACCCAAATTTTTGGGTTGGTTGGAGTCCAATAATAAAAGTAATTCTTAGTAAAATTAATTCCTGATGGCCCACACACATCACTGTGGGCCCCACCAGATGAGAAAGGATATGCAACATGATCAGGGTCAAATATCGCATATCAGACCCTGATCTTTGGCAGATTTTACGTATATGATAATGCTTAATGGAGTATTTTAATTGTATTTTTGTTACAGGATGAAATCAAGAGCGTTGATTGAAAAATGATATTGAAAGCGTGGATTTGACGCTCCGAAGTCACCAGAGCACAGGATGGACTCCAGAGAACTAATAATGAAGAATTTACACGCGTGGGATCTGAGATAAGCAAGCCAAAAGGGCCCGAAAAGGGTCCAGAATGCAAGATCACATGGTTCCAGCTATCTGATTGGCTCAAAACTGCATACATGTGATGAGAGCCAAAAATAAACCATACATATTAAATTTCAGCCTTTGGATGTCTCGGAAAGTGCCCCAACTGACAAATCAACCCACAAACCGTTGATTTCATGCCCACCTGATATCTGGAACTTCTTCAAATTGAGTCTCGACGGTTTAAACAGGGAAACAAGCTGAATGGACGGATTGGAATTCTCAAAAGTATCATAAGGGACCCCATAGGAGTTGAACGTGCACAGTGCATAAGTGCACTCGGTGTACACTGGACCGAACCAGCGGTCAAAGTCGATTTTGAGCGACTACTTCAGCAAAAGAAAATGGAAATTCCATTTTTAAATAGCGTTCGCACGCTGTCCATCTTGCAAACAGCTGTGGATCCCACCTATGGTCTAAACAGACAATCCAAACCGTTCATCAGTTTCCTAGGGTAACCAAAAACCACGCCTAGCTTTTGGAATTTGGATTTATGATGTTATTGGGTTTTCAACCGATTCAATAGAACAACGAACGGTGAGTTTAAAACTTTGTGGGCCACCATAACTACGATCTAGAATTGAGTATTCCTGAATGAAATTTTTCTGTGAGTCGAATGAACGACGTGGATTTTTCAGAAGTAAAAGTGGGCCCCGCCAATGCAACAGCGGAAGAAGGTCCGCACCTCTGTTTACGCGTCTGACGCTGCCGAATTTTTCGAGCCGTTATGTGATCACGCCGTTGATCAGATGGCTGATCTAAGCCGTTCATCATGTAGGCCACGCGAGAAACTCCCAAGGGATGTTGACCGTCTGGACGGAATGCAAGGAGGAAAAGCGATTTGAGTGCCGAATTTTGCTGCGTAAGCAGTTGCATGCGTAACTGAGTTTCCAATTTCGCAGCCTGCTGTGTAAACAAACCTTCCATATGACTGACTCTATCAGCCTTTAAAAGCAAGGAACGTTGGAAAAAGGAGTTCGGCTGGGGGAGATTCAAGGAAGGCCAAAGAAGAAGAAAGAGAAGAAAGAGAAGAAAGAGAGAGAGAGAGAGAGAGAGAGAGAGGAAGAAAGGAGGGCTGATTCAGATTTCCATATGTTTTTCCTTTATCAATTTTATTTTTTTCCTTCTAGTTAAGCACATGGATTTCTAATTTTCTTCGCTAGGGCTGAGATGAAGCCCCTAATTTGAATAATGCTTTGTTTATGTTGATTTTACTTTAACTAGATTGATTTGTTCTTTCTCTAGTGTGCTTGATTGGGTTAAAATTCTATACTTCTCCATCTATGAACTTGATCAGAGTCTATATATGGACGTTGTCTGGATGCTTATTCTAGGTGGTTGTGTCTGATCATGAACAGGTTCCTATAGAGGAGGAAACAGGGTGCTTTAATGAACTGTATATTCCATGTGCCCGACCAAGGACATGGGATATGTCATTCATGACATTGCTTAAAGGAATTAGACATTCTGTATGCCCGACAAAGGACACAGATTGTGCTTTCTCTAAATAAGTTGTATCAATCTAGATTAGGGTGAATCAACGGATAAAATAAAGATTAGGATAATTAAGGGTGGATTTGAAAGTCCTAGTGCTCTCTTTGATTGAATTTTCTTCCCTGTTCTCAGTTATTTTCCGTAAATTTGTGTTAGTAATTCATTCCATTATTTGTTGAATTAGTTAAGAAGAATTGTGATTTGAATTGTGACGACCAGTCCTCGTGGGAATGATCTCGTAATACGTACCGTATCTACATCTGATTCGTATACTTGCGAGTTTAAAAATCATTTAAATCATGTTGGTTTAAATAAAACATCACAACACATATATCAAATGAGCCAGGCCGTTGGAAAGCAGGTCTAGCAGTAGCCTAAGGCAGAGATGTCCCATGTGTAGGCAGCCCTATGGGCCCGGCGTATCTGGCCCAAAAATCCACCCAATGAGCCCCAATTGATATATATATATATATATATATATATATATATATATATAAGGGGAAGGATGATCAATCCCCTAAGGACCCCACATGGATGGGTGGTGGGATATACAACACATCAAGGTGGGCCCACGAAGCAGGCTAGACGCCCCAGCCTGGGCACTAGGCCACTTTCAGCCGTACCACGGCCAGCTCAAATGTCCGTTGGGTCTAAAATTTTGCAGGGTGACACTTCCATAGGTGACCCACACCCCCACAAAATTTAAGGATTTTTAGACACTTGTAAATATTTTAATTTATTTAAATGAAACAGACTGTCTAGAAAATTGGACTGACTAGGACGTCCCAAAGTGGTGGGCCAGTCCGGCCCATGCCAAAGTGTGTACAAGTGTCCATTGGACCTGAAATTTTGTATGTGGGTCCTACCATGGGTGGACCACACTCTTACAAAATTCTAGAATTTTAGGACATCTATAAATATTTTAATTCATTTAAAGAAATCAATCTATCCTGAAAATCGGACTGATCTGGACTCCATATTATATTGGGCCGGTCCAGCCACTACCATGTTGTGTACAGGCGTTCATTGGCCCTAAAATTTTGTAGGTCGCTCCTACCATGTGTGGGTCACCTCCCTATAAATTTTTAGAATTTTTCCCAAAGGTATTTTAATAAATTTCAGAATTCTAACCTGTCCAGGGTGGAATGCTGCTGGAACAATGCTGAAAATCCAGACTGTTCACCCTACTTGGACCACACATTTGGGACCCCAATGAATGTCAGATGGAGCTAAAATTTGGGAGACATCAAGATGAGATCCCTACCTTTTGGAAAGGTATATTTGATGGGTACAAAAGGTCCCCCAATCAGTCCCAAATTCAAGCCCAAGTCCAACAAAAATCTCTCCAGAAATTTCTAAACACCAATACATGGCTGGACACATCAGCCTTTAACTCAATAATCTCAGCCATAAAAAGGGTGTGTGGCCTTCCTTAGTGGGCCCCACATAAGTCCAGATCACAGACTAAGACTAGGACACTTGCATGCATTGATTAAGGTGTCTAAAGATCATAGAGTTAGGTGGTAAGGGCGTCCCACCTTGCTGGATTTTTATTTTTATTTATTTTGGGACATCCTAGGCCCACTAAATGGGCCACAGACACAACATCATCCACACATCAGAGAAAAGATAGAAGAAAAGAGAGTAATCCGTCCATGGGGGTAGGGCCCCGCCACTAATGGGCCCTCCCAAGAGTCAATCTCAACCATACAACAATGTTACTTGAACATGCAACATTAAACGAATGCATACATGATCTATGACTAGAATGGGTGGTTGTGATGCCATTCCAAAATGACTTCTAGGGTTTGAATGCCCTTGAAATAAGGTGGATGATACAATACATCATGATGGGGTCCATGGAGAATGGCCCCATCATGTTTCATGATATTGATGTAGGATGGGCCAAAAGGCCACATCCATGGTGTCAAATGGGGTCCCCACCATGGATTGGTGGGCCCCATATGATCCACACAAAAGAAATAAAAAGATTTAAAGGTAAAAAATCAGATCAGCAAGATCATAGTTACCCACTTGTAATCTCACTCCCAAACTTCTACTCCATGAAGTTCTTGGAGCAAGGAATGGATTTCAATGGTGGAGATCTAATTCAAATGAAGGGATTGGGAGTATGATGGGGGTAAGGAGGCTGGAGAAGAGAGGGAGATGGAAGGGAAGTTGCTGGAAATTCTAGCAATGGAGGAAAACGAGAGGGAGGGAGAGAATGAAGAGAGAGAAAAATGCCATCATTATTTTGTAAGAGAAGTCATCATATCATAGGGAGGAGATTACAATGTTTAGGCTTTTAGACTAGGCTTGGGTGGTGTTTGTTGAGATGGGTGGTGTTTCAATAGGATTTGTGTGGTGTGTGTAGTGTATATGCGGACTTGTGCCATGGAGGTGGTCCTTATGCATTTGTACAAAAGTGGGTCATATGATCAAGGGCCATATCATGTAATACTTATAACTTTTGATCCATAAGTCGGATGGACGCACAATATACATCGTCGGAATCGCAGCGACGATGCGAATAAGATGGCATAGGTCTTGGGTTGATCCGAGTCGGGTCTACATGATCGAACTCAAGGATGACCGCAAACACAATCCGAGGGTTGCGGGTGGCCAGAATTCGAACCGGTAAGACCGCGAGACCATGATGAACAAGATGCATACTCACACACACATGCACACATGAGAACTAGTGTCAGATCTCACATTTAATGTGGGGGGCATCGTTCTCAATCCTAGAAAGTGTCCAATCCAAAATATCTGATCAAAGTCCAATCTCTTAGATGGACCACATTAGAGAACTACATGAATATGCTAATCCTAATTCCCCAATTAAAGTTATAAAAAAAAAAAAAAAGGAAACAATGGCGTAGTTAAGATCATCTATTCAACATGACTTTCAAGCCATTGCTAATCATCATTTAAGCTTTATCCCAACGAACCGGGATTGACTACATGAATCCTTTTCAAGCATCGGATTCATGTTGACCGACTGCCAACCTGATGCAACCCTTCTGTATCCAGGCTAGGGCAGCAATGAGAGCATAGAACTTCCTATGAGTCTCAACCCATGGTTCAGTGTAAGACAGTGCATTTCAACACTGAGTTCATGGGTTTGAGTCCCCATGTGGTTTGTGTGAAAATAGGTTGATTACAATGATCGAGTTGGAATATAGCCAATCTAAAAAAGTCCCACTTACTGAATGGTTTAAATGGGCTAGGACACACATTGCACTGAACTTGGTTATCCACATGGTGGATCTCAAAAAGCCCATGCATATATAAATTGGACATTTTATAACTTCAACAAGGCAAATTTGCTTATCTTTAACATGATACAATCGGTCAATGTGTTCCCTGATCCAATACATCTGCCGAATGGACCTCTTCTCGGATTGGTCCCATGACTGAAATAGTATCAATCTAATGGCTTTAAACATTCAGACAATCACATCGTCTAATTATTAGACGGTTGATATAATTAAAACCAACAATCTAAAGAATAGTGTTGTAAACTGCGCAATATTTAGTTTATGCTCCTAAGAGATGTCAGATTGATTGGCAAGTGCAAATCAATGAGAAGATGTGCTCATTGTAAAATGATTGCATGGACTGATAGTGGAAATATAATAATGTCAATATAAATTAGAGAAGAAAAGATTACCTATGTTACGTAATAACTACATGAGAAGGGTTTTTATTGACTTCTCGAGCCCATGTAGTCTATCTAGGATTTTTTTTGAGCTGTTTGGATTGGTAGAATCCTTCTTTTTTACTATGGAAATGAAATTGTTTTCATTAGTTGTGATATTTTCTACCTTTTGCAAAAGAAAAGTCAGCTGTAAAAATCAATTTCCATTTCCACAGTTCTTTAAAAAAAGGGTGATTTCCATTTTCACGAAAGACTCACTTTTTTACCATTAGCCTTTCCACATTTTCATGGAAATAATGTGTGCTAAAACAAGCATGTTTAGTTAAATTCTTTTATGCATTTTCATTTTCACTTCTTTTCAAATATACATTTGTATTCCACCAATCAATATATTTTTACATTAGAATCCTTCTAAAACTAGAATATTGCAAGTGCTCTTAGAGCATTATAAGTTATAATGCATGCTCTTAGTTGTGGGATCAACTATATGCGGAAATCCCTGAGATCGAGCTGTGCATAGGACATGGGGATCAAGGGTTCGGATGGCTTACCTAATTGAGACGCCATGTATACCAGATAAGAATACCAGAATACCAATGTCGTAGTCTTCCTTTCCTTCACACCCTTATTCAGAACAGTAGATGGGAATTCGGCTTCTGTCGTGGTGTAGGATCAGGGACCCAGCAATCTCTTAGATAGAGTCTGTGGAGAGAGAGTTTGAAACCCATCACAACTCTCTCTCCCACGCTCCACTTCTCTGTGTCCTAGTTCAACTCAAATAGCCTTGCGTAAGGCTATAGCATTCTGCCCCTAATATGCACTGTTGTGCAGATAGGCTACGTAGCGGATCACCTGAAGTGGGGCCCACTGATGTACTTTAATCACATAGTCCAACTGAAGGACAATCTAGACCGTTGATCAGTAAGGCCCACCACATAGAGTTCTTACATTCTCCCACTTGGGCCTCATTGAGCAATGTCAATGATTGTCATATAGAATAATGTTGAAAATAAGTTTTGATTTTAAGAAAATATTCAAATGGTTAACCAATGAAATAGTTGGACAATATGAGTAATGTTATTCAATCTGGTCCATCAAGACTGTTAGTATCCAAACGCGGTAATCGTCACAACCTTCAATCACAAGTACTTTCAATCTTAACGACATAGATTAGGAACTAGGAAATGTGGTATAAGGATTACACGCTTTAGTGTGATGATATGTGCATATCCTTCAGAGGTCCTGAAGCTTTTACATGTCTCCAACGAGACACGATTGTAGTTCTACTTACTCAAAATTTGTGCATATATATAGAGAAGCAGAAATAAATCTTTATATCAAAATCATCCAAAAACAAAATGCATAAAATGAGATCTCTAAATGTCTATGAAAATCAAAATAAACTCAACTCTCACTAACTGAAAATATTTGTGGGATCAATGACTCCCATGGATGTCACATGCTCCTGAAATGACGTGATAGGGAGCCCTTTAGTGAGCGGATCTGTAATCATCTACTTAGTGCCGATGAATTCCACGGACACTTGATGATTCTGAACTCTTTCCTTTACAACAAGATATTTGATGTCGATATGCATCGACCTTGACGAATGCTTGTTGTTACTAGAGAAGGAAATAGCAGCCGAATTATCATAAAATATTCTCAATGGTTTTCGGATATGCTCCAATTCTCGCAAACCTGAGAAGAAACTCTGTAACCATAATGTCTGATTAGATGCCTCATGGAAGGCAATAAATTCAACTTTTCCACGACACAGTTCCTCCCACCATCATGAAGATGTATCCTGAAGTAGACTTCTTAGTGTCAACGCAACCTACGAAGTCTACATCTGAATATCTGATCAACTCCAACCGATCAGATCTTCTATATGTGAGTCCAAAGTCTTTTATTTTCTATAGATACCATAATACTTTCTTTGCAGCTATCCAATGTTACATTCCTGGATTAGATAGGTATCTTCTCAACATTCCAGTGACAAAGGTAATGTCTGGTCATGTACAGACTTGAGTATACATGATGCTCCCCACTACTGATGCATACGAAAATTCTTTCATTCAATTCTTTTCCAAAACATTCTTTGGACACTGAAATAGTCCAAATTTGTTGCCCTTCACAATGGCCGACTGTCCAGAAGCACAATTTTGCATGTCATACCTTTCGAGTACCCTAGTAATATAGGCCTTCTGTGACAGGCTGAGCAGTCCAAGTGATCTGTCATGGCAAATCTCAATGCCAATGACATAAGAAGATTCACTAAGATCTTTCATTTCAAATCTTTGAGATAAGAATTTTTTGGTGTCGCTTAACATCCTTGGTATCACTGTTAGCCAGCAGAATGTCATCAACATACAAAATCATCATAACGAACTTACTCTCACTGATTTTAATGTAGATACATTCATCTATAGTATTTTTTACAAAGTTGTATGAGGATATTACTTCATGAAACTTTAGGTACCACTGTTGCGATGCCTGTTTCAACCCATATATAGATTTCTTTAGTTTACAAACCAAATGTCATGAGCCATTGGCTACAAAACCTTCGAGTTGTAACACGTATACATTCTCATTCAGATCCCCATTGAGAAATGTAGTCTTTACAGCCATCTTATGTAACTCTAAGTCCATATGAGCTACAAGAGCCATTATGATCCTGAATGAGTCTTTCTTAAATACTGGTGAGAAAGTCTACTTAAAGTCAATGCCCTCACATTGGTTAAAAGCCTTGACAACAAGTCTGACTTTATATCTTTCGACATTACCCTTAAGTCCTTCTTAGTTTTAAATATCCATTTACAACCAATCGGCTTTATTCCAGTGGGTAACTCTACAAGATCCCATACTTTATTATCCCTCATGAATTTTAACTCATCTTTCATTGCATCAAACCAACGAGAAGGATCAGCACTTTGTTTGACTTGTGTAAAGGATTCAAGATCCTTTTTCACCCCTATGTCAAAGTCGTGCTCCTGTAAGTATACGATGTAATCGTTTTGATTTACAGGCCTTCTCTCTCTTTCAGATCTTCTCAATGGTTCAACTTGTTGGGTCTGATCTTGATTTTCATCATCAGTGGTTTGTATATGAGGTTCTACGTGGTGTTCTGCAGTGACTGCAGGATCATCTGCATTATTAATATCCACATGATCTGAAGTGACTATGACAGGGGTCACAGCCCTTTGTTCCTTAAATACAAAATTTCTAATGTTCGAGCTCCCACTATTTTCAGTGTTCTCAATGAATCTGACATTTTCAGTCTCAACAATCCTTATAGAGTGGGAAGGACAGTAGAATCGATAACTTTTTTATTTTTCTAGGTATTCAATGAAGAAACAACTTACGGTTCTAGGATCAAGCTTCTTTTCATGCGGGTTATAAATTTTGGCCTCAGCAGGACAACCCCAAACATGTAGATATCAGAGACTTGGTTTTCTCCCATTCCACAAATTAAAAGGAGTTTTTTTTTATTGCTTTGCTGGTAACCCTGTTTATTATATGAACTGCGGTTTTGATCGCATCACCCCACAGAGATTCTGGCAATGTTGAGTTACTGACCATGCTTCGCACCATATCCATAAGGGTGCGATTGCGTCTCTCAGCCACACCATTCTACTTTAGAGTACCAGGCATAGTGTATTGAGCGATAATGCCACAATCCTACAGGTATCTAGTGAATGGTCCTGATTGTGTCCTGATTCATCATATCTTCCTTAATATTCACCTCCATGGTCAGATCTGACAACTTTAATCCCTTTATCGAGTTAATTTTCAACTTCGGCCCTATAGATCTTAAAAGCATCAAGGGTATCTGATTTCTCATTGATAAGGTAGAGGTACCTGAAACGAGAGTAGTCATCTATAAAGGTTATAAAATATTTGTGTCCACTCTGTGGAAACTGTAGGGAATGGTCCACATATGCTCGTATGTATCACCTCTAAGAGACCTACACTCCTGGTTGCACATTTCTTTCTAGTTCTGGTCTGTTTTCCTTTTATACAATCAATGCACACTTTATAGTCAGAGAAGTTTAGAGAATGCAAAATTCCTTCTTGCACAAGCTTGTCTAATCTCTCACGAGATATATGACATAACTGCCTGTGCCACAACATCGAGGAATTCTCATAGTATAGCCTTTACTTAAATCCCACTTTATTTCCATGCAAGGTATTAATATTATAGACGTGAGAGGCAATCAAGTCTAACTAGTATAAGTTGTTTACTATAGAGTCAGTTTCAACTTTAATCGAATTAAAGTAAATACTAAAGCTTTTATTCCCAAAGTAGAATGAATATCCCAACTTATCCAAACAGCAAATTGAAACTAAATTGCGTCTTATAGATGGCACACAAAATGTATCGACTAAATCCAAAAAATAACCAGTCTTCAACTTAAGCCTACAGACTCCTATTGCCTCCACGTCAACCTTGACACCATTGTCTACGTATATTGAGCGCCCTGCATCAGTTGGTGGCCTAACCTGTAGTAATTCCTACATAGAAGTGCATATGTGAATAATAGTTCCTGAATCTATCCACTAAGAATCCGCTGACACATCAGCTAGATTAGATTCAAAACAGACTGTAACATCCCGAAATTTTGCCAGCATGGAATTAGACGTCCTTAAGCAATGGGTCGATCCTAACACCTTATTAAATTGTCAGAACTCAATCCCACAGTCTAAAATCGCTTGTTAACCCTTTTCCTTCACAAATCCCACCCTTCACCTCCTTGTTCTTCAATTTTTCTAAGTACTTTCACCCTAGACACTATCTTAAACTAGCTAAGTATTATAACTTGGATCACTTTATATACAAACTACAAAGACCCAGGTACCACCTTAGACAGAAATTACTTAGGACTAAATCCTTTAGAAATTAGGCGAGAATTATCCAGTGTTAAACTAGAGAACCTGTGAAATTAGCACCAATCACTTTAAATACGATCTAATACCCAAAAATTGCAGAACCGTTGACGCTACATTACCCTAAAATCTAGGATCAATCTCATTACCTGGCTGCTCTCGGGAGCATCTCAAAACTCCGTATCAGATCTGGACCACACATCGAAAGTCCGATTAACACGAAGTTAAGGAATTAGGACCGCCTTGCTGGGCTTGACAACTATCTCGGAAATCAAATTCAGATAGTGTCCCAGTGTAATTCGCTTGAGTCCGAAGCGAGGAGTATGAGAAACATGAAAATAATTCCAAAATAAATCAGGATTTATGAAATCTGGCATGTGACATTTGTGGGTTAGTATCCTGTTCAGAATCCTATCAGATCTGTCTGATCGGTCCCATTTACGATCTGAAATCTCGACTGAAAGGAAAACTTAATGGTATCTAGATCCAGTATTGGTGAGCTTAAGTTCAATCTTTGGCTCAAGGGGGCCCGCTAGAAGTGCTCCGTTGAGCTGGAACAGGCTCACTTTGGTTATAACCTAAGTATACCTTGACCTTAAGTCTATTTTGGTGTGATTTTAGGCTATATAAGGACCTTAGAACCCTCTCTCATTCAGCCATATGAATTTAAGAAAAGCCCTAGGAGAGAAGAGAGAAAAGAGAGAGGAAGTTAAAGAGTTGTGGGAGGATTCTTCCTACCCTTTCTTCCTGCCGCTACACAAGCTTCACCACTCCATTCTCACCGCTTTCCCGGCGATTTTGACCTCGTTTCTAGGTAAGAAACCCTAACCTAATCTGTTTTGGGGTTGTGATGGTTGTAGGTTATGAAATAGCTAACCTATTTCATTCTATAGGTTACTAAACTACCGAATACGGAAGCTTAGTAAACCTATCGAATTCGTTACGATTCTACGACAAAAGGTGCAGACTTTAGGTGTATAGGTTATGGTTTTCAATACTTTCAATGTTAGATAATGATAGATTCATGATCTGCATGTAATTGCACATGTACAAAGTGCTGTCTATTTTTCGTTTCGATTAAATACGAAGAATATGGAATTTTGTGTATTCTAGGTATTTGTAGAAAGTACCGTATACGTATAAATTTTGGAAATGTGTTTGCCATGATTATTTGTTGTATGAACATATTATATATGTGTATAATACTTACTTGGCGAAAGGGTTCGCCCTAATACATGTTTTTGCTAGTATACATTATGTATGTAAAAAGGGTGTATTCTAAGTGTTTGTGAAAATGACCGAATGAATATAGAATTCGCATTCGTGCTCGCCATGACTGATTGTCATGGATGATGTTGTATAGGCGACACCCCTTTGACGAAAGGATTTACCCTAAATCACGCCACGGCCAATATACACTATATATGCTAAAATGTGTAGCCCAAGTGTTTGTGGAAATGACTGAATGAACATGGAACTTGGATTCCTGCTTGCCATGATCATCCGTCGTGGGTGCACGCGTGTTATACTTGGGCAAATCCCTAGTGAAAGGATTTGACCTTATACCTATGTGATCAACATACGTCATGTATGTTGATGTATGTAGTTTAAAGTGTTTGGTGAAATGTCTAAATGAGTAGTAGTTAGTAAATTGTAATGTATAAGGGTGTTGAGATAGGATTCTCAGCTACCTTAGAGATGTATGTGATTTTCCTCCATGTTGTTTATTTAAATTAACCGCTTACTTATGAAATATAGGTGTTTATATTTTCTGTTTATATTGTGCTTTATTACATGTTTTATGACATGCTTGTCAATATACTTGAATTACTTTGTTTATTCTGCTTTACTCTACGTGCCCTGGTCATGGATTGATTGTGTTTGGGGCTATGATTATAGTCCAGGCAATCGGTAATGGGATTGAATTCGTGGCTGAGATTCATTTGCCATGTGAGATGCGTTCGACGAACCCGAGATGTACTTCAGTTGGCGATAGTGGTTGGCCACACGAAGTGCTTATGCGCTTCATGTCGTTCAGTTGATTGTGTGCTCGAGCTAGTCAAGCTCATCAAGTAACCCGATGTGTCTAATGTATATTCACCATGTTCGAATGTTACTGCTTGAACCTAGTGTAACATCCCGAATTTTTGCCAACCTGGGGTTAAACGTCCTTAGGTAATGGGTCGATCCTAACACCTTATCAACTTGTCAAAACTCAGTCTCAAAGGCTAAAATCGCTTGTGAACCCATTTCTTTCACAAATCCCATCCTTCACCACCTTGCTCTTCAATCTTTCTAAGTACTTTCATCCTAGACACTAACTTAAACTAGCTAAGTAGTATAACTCGGATCACTTTATATACAAACTACAAAGGCCCAGGTACCACCTCAGACAGAAATCTTACGGGACTAAACCCTTTAGAAATTAAGCGAGATTTAGCTAGTGTTAAACTAGAGTGCCTATGAAATTAGCACCAATCACTTTAAATACGATCTGCAAGACCCAAAAGTTGTAGAATCATTAACGCTAGGTTACCCTAAAACCTAGGATCAATCTCATTACCCGGCTGCTCACGGGAGCATCTCGAAACTCCGTATCGGATCTGGACCACACGTCGGAAATCCGATTAACACAAAGTTAAGGAACTAGGACCACCTCGCTGGGCTTGACAACCATCTCGAAAATCAAATCCAGATAGTGTCCCATCGCTATTCGCTTGAGCTCGAAGTGAAGAGTGTGAGAAATACGAAATTAATTCAAAATAAAATATCTTGAATAGTAATCTGGCACCTCTCGCTTGCGGATCAGTTTTAAGCAACCAGACCGTCAGAATCAGATCAAATTACACCCTCGGATCAGGAGAAATTTCATACACATTTACATGTACTCGGAATCTCCGATCGAGATCCGCTGACCGTTGAACTGAAACTGGTCCGCCACGCGTGATCTGAAAATCCCACTGAAACGAAAACTTAATAAAACGTAGATCTAGCGTTAGTGAGCTTAAGTCCGACCTTTGGCTCAAGGAGGCCCGCCAGAAGTCCTTCGTTGAGCTGAAACTGCCCTGCTTTGGTTATAACCTAAGTATACTTTGACTAGGAGTCTATTTCGGTGAGTTTTTAGGCTATATAAGGACCTTAAACCCTCTCTCATTGCAGCCATACGAATTTGAGAGAAAACCTAGATTGAGAAGAGAGAAAAGAGAGAGAAAATGTGGGAGCCGTGGGAGAATCTCCCTGCCACTCTTCCCTACCGCTATTCGGGCTCCACCGCCTGATTCTCATCGCTTTCCCGGCGTTTCCGGCGTCATTTCTAGGTAAGAAACCCTAACCCTAATCTGTTTTAGGGTTTAGACAGTTGTAGGTTGTGAAATAGCTAACCTATTTCATTCTATAGGTTACCAAACTGCCAAATACGGAAGCTTGGCAAACCTATCGACTCCGTTACGATTCTATGACAAAAGGTGCGGACCTTAGGTGTATAGGTTATGGTTTTCAATGTCAGATAATGATAGATTCATGATCTGCATGCAATTGCACATGTACAAAGTGTTGTCCGTTTTCTGTTTCGATTAAGAATGAAAAATATGGAATTCTACATACTCTAGGTATTTGTAGAAAGTACGGTATACGTATAAATTTTGGAAATGTGCTTGACATGATTATTTGTTGTATGAATATATTATATATGGATAAATTACTTGTTTGGCGAAAGGACTCGCCCTAATACATGTTTTGCTCATATACAATATGTATGTTGAAATTGTGTATTGTAGAAAATACCGTATACGTATATATTTTAGAAGTGTGTTGGACATGATTATTTGTAGTATGAATATATGATATGTGAATAAAATACTTATTCGGCGAAAGGATTCGCCCTAATACATGTTTGCTAACATATACTAAGTATGTTGTAATAGTGTATTCTAAGTGTTTGTAAAAATGACTGAATGAGTATAGAATTCTCATTCGTGCTCGCCATGACTAATTGTCATGGATAATTGATTGTTGTATTGGCAATATTCCTTTGACGAAAGGATTTGCCCTAAATCACGCCACGGCCAATATACACTATATATGTTAAAATGTGTGGCCCAAGTGTTTGTGGAAATGACTGAATGAATGTGGAACTTGGATTCCTGCTTGCCAGGACTATCCGTCGTGGGTGTATGCATGTTATGATTGGGGTAACTTCCTAGTGAAAGGATTTGGCCTTATAATTATGTGATCAACATATGTCATGTATGTTGGTGTAGGTAGTCTAAGCGTTTGTTACAAAGTTTGAATGAGTAGTAGTTAGTAAATTATAATGTATAAGGGTGTTGAGATATGATTCTCAACTCTTTTAACTATGTGTATGATTTCCTTGGATAGCTGTGTGATTAGGAATTGAATATGTACAAACTCATGCTTGTGTTGTGCTTCATAACATGCTCAACTGCTTTTATGATTTTATTTATGTAATGCATATGTTAAGTTCATGTTTACGTTGTATGATCCGTCATGGGTGATGGGGGAGTGGAGCAACGAATGCGTGCAACAGCCCTGGCAGCCCTAAACGGAAAATACCATACTTTGATTGTATGATTTAAATCTTGATCCATTACTGTTTTATCTATCTGCAAGTTATCGTGTTTGGGGCTATGATTATAGTCCAGACAATCGATACCATAATTGAATTCGTGGCTGTGATTCATTTGCTACGTGAGATGTGTTCGACGAACCCGAGTCGTACTTCGGTTGGCGATAGTGGTTGGCCACGCGAAGTGCTTATGCACTTTATGTCGTTCAACTTGTTGTACGCTCGAGTTAGCCGAGCTCATCAAGTAACCCGATCTGTCTTATGTATGTTCACCATGTTTGGATGCCTCTGCTTGAACCTAAGGTACCAAGCTTACCAGTGGAATCCCTTTTAACCATGGTACCTCGATCCGTTAAGACTCATGAGTCGGGCATGGTAGTATAGGACACCATGGTCTAGCTGCCGGCCTACGCTAGGGCCACGTGCCTCCCCGTAGTGACCAGTGAGCAATCAGACTCGTGAGCCGATTATGGTGGTATGAGACACTATATTCGTGCTGTCGACCTACATTGATAAGGTGATGGGGGAGCGGTGCAACCTTTGTGCGTAACAGCCCTAGCAGCCCTTTGTAGTGACCTCGAGCATACTCTGAAATCGCAGTGCGCCTTAGGGTTTGCCGCCGTATATAGAGTATGAACTAGGCCTGTTTCTGTATTGTGATGAATCGTTTAAGGGGTGATGGGGGAGTGGTGTAACCTTTGTGCGTAACAGCCCTGGCAACCTCTGCAGTGACCTAGAAAATACACCATCGTCTGATATTAACTAGGACTGACGACCCTAGAATGGATCATGTTTGGGAATGATACAAGGGAGGTACCTTAGTTTCCCAATCCTGCTGTTTGAAATTGACTAATTAAAAAAACTCGATAATCATGCTCATCATGCATTGCATGTGCCTGGAAGATGTGGAGCACTGAGGGATGAAAGCATGCCGCGAGCGTGAGATGGTGTCGCATGAGGGAGTATGTCAGTGAGGGCATCCACCATACCTGCATTCATACTTGATTAATAAGAGTAGTCAGGAGTGTTTGATTGTACTGCTTTATCATTACTGCTTGACTGTATTGATAACATGTTAACATATGCTTTATTGTTCCACTGAGTTAGCTACTCACTCCCACGTTACGGGACGGTGTTGTACACACCAACCAGATTTGTTGAGTTTCAGGTGATGGCGATGCTTGTGAAGCAGAGCCGGACTACTTCTATGATGATAGGAGGAGTTCTCCTATCTGTATCTCTCTGGCAGGTCAATGAAGACCCGATATTGTGTTGACGGGGCTATGGTACTTGGGATAGGAGATATTACACTTCCTCACATTTGGTATATTTTAGAACTGTACTTGTAATTATTTAACCTGGTAATGTTATCACACTCTGGAGACTCATCATAGTTTATATATTTTATCTATCTATCACAGTCTTCCGCTTGCAAATTTAACTGTCTCTAGAGTATGATATGTTGTTTTGGCTTAATCTCACTCATGTTCAATGCACGAATACAGTCAACATTCAATCATCATTCATTTTGTTGCATAAGTGAAGATCTGGAACTCGGGAGTTGAGTTTATGCTCGACCCCCAATTTTCAGGGTGTTACACCTAGGGTACTAAACTCACCAGTGAAATTCCATTAACCATGGTACCTCGATCTGCTAAGACTCATGAGGCAGGCATGGTGGTATGGGACACCGTGGTTGAGCTGTCGGCCTACACTAGGGTCACGTGCCTCCCCGTAGTGACCAGTGAGCAACCTTGACTCGTGAGCCGAATACGGTGGTATGGGACACTATATTCAAGCTATCGGCCTACACTGATTGGTGATGAGCCATTTGTAGTGACCTCGAGCATATTCGGAATTTGTGGTGAGGCGACGAGTTTTGCCGCGGTGTATAGAGTATGAACTAGGACTGTATCAATTTAGTGATGAACCGTTAAAAAGGTGATGGGGGAGTGGTGTAACGAATGTGTGTAACAGCCCTAGCAGCCTTTGCAGCACCCTAGAACCACACTATCGTATGAGATTATCTAGGTTTGATGACCCTAGAATGGATCATGTTTGGGAATGATACAAGGGAGGTACCTTAGTTTCCCAATCCTGTTATTTGAAATGGACTAATAACAACTCGGTAATCATGTTCATCATCGCATTGCATGTGCCTGGAAGATGTGAAGCACTGAAGAATGCAAGCATGCCGCGAACGTAAGATGGTGTCGCATGAGGGAGTATGTGGTGAGGGCATGCATCATGACTGCATTCATACTTGCATTAATAAGAGTAGTTAGGAGTGTTTGATTGTACTGCTTTATCATTACCGCTTGATTGAATTGATAACATGTTAACCTATGCTTTATTGTTCCACTGAGTTAATCACTCACTCTCACATTACGGGACAGTGTTGTACACGCCAACCAAACTTGTTTGAGTTTCAGATGATGGCGATGCTGCGAAGCGGAGCCAGACTTTTATGAGGATGAGGAGGATTCCTCCTTTATGTTGTTTCAGGCGGGTTCCTGTGAGCCGTGTCCTGATCGACGGGGCTTTCTGGGATATTGACTAGATGACCTTACACAACTTGGTATAATTTGAAGTTGTACTTGTAATTATTTAACCTCATAACATTATCACACTGTGGAGACTCACCACAGTTTATATATTTTACATAGTCTTCCGCTTGCAAATTTAACTGTCTCTGGAGTATATATGCTGTTTTGGTATAATCTCATTCATGTTTCAATGCTCTCATCGTAATCATCATTATCTGTGTTGCATAAGTAATGCGTTGGAACTCGAGAGCTGAGCTTTGCTCGACCCCCAATTTTCAGGGCGTTACACAGACAATAACAGAATGATTACCTTTCTTTATGAGACAATTCTTAAACCCTTCGCAGTCTTTCTTTAGATGACCCATTTTTTTGCAAAAGAAGCACGGTTTGCCTTTAACCCGTTTGCATTTAGATCCATTTCCAGATTGATTCTCATGGTTTCCAGATGGATGACCAGAGGATCCATTATTAGAACCTTATTTCCTTTTCCTTTTACCTTTCTTCCCTTGCCCATGCCTTTGACTTGAAGTCACCACATTAACATTTTAAACTTTGACCATCTGCCTGATCATGTCTTCTTCTTGGACGCACTGAGTGATAAGTTCATCCAATGTCCACATATCCTTCAGAGTGTTATAGTTTACCAGGAACGTGTCGAATTGGGAAGGAAGGTTGTTCATGATTAAATGAATCAGTTGATCATCAGTGAGTACAAGCCCTAAAGAACGAATCTTAGAAACAACCTCGATCTGTTCTATAATGTATTCACGGATATTGCCTTTTCCGTCGTAGGATGAGCGAGTCAATTTATTCAAAAGAATGCCCACGTCAGACTTATCAGATTTCTTGAATCATTTTCCCATTTCAGTCAGGAAAGTTTTGGCCTTATTTGTTTCAGGCATGGCACCCTTCATCGATTCAGAAATCGAATACTTAATGACTTTCATGCATGTATCATTTAATCTAAACTATGCCTCCCATTGATTATATTCTGCTTCAGTGGCATTATCAAATGGCTTTAGTGGTTCTGGTGTTATCAAGACAACATCTAATTGAAGGCAGCCCAGGACAACTTGAATGGCGTTCTTCCATTGAGTATAATTAAACCCATTTAGGGCAAGGACTTGATGCGTATTAGTTGGAATTGAGACTGAAATAGAAGAGATACATATATGCTTACATTAGTTCATTATTTCACAAATCAATTTCGTGAATGTAAACCAAATAGCAGGCAAAGTTAATCAATTCAGTTGCTAAAGGAGGCATCAACAGAATCATCCAAGATGACGATGGGCCTAACCATCTCATCCTGGTGAGAATCTGTTACATCATCATCATTCCTCCTGTGGGCGGTAATAATAACATGTTAGTGATCCTCTTGAACATGAAGTTAAGTGATGTCAGTGATGTAAATCTGAGACACTCAACATCTATGGGTTAGATGAGTCTTTCAGCTTTACAATACGAACATCATTTACTTCACCCGTTCACGTGTATGCCAAACGGTAAACGTCTGTGTTTTTGTTACTGTACACATGAAAATGTGAACACAACTGTATGCAATCCGCCTTATCCCAATATTACAAGTCTGTACTTGTAAAATTTTCATCGATTGAGGTCACAATGGTGGCTAATACAACCAAATCCAACACTACAAATATAGACTTAGGATCGCGATTATAATCCTGCCTCTAAATGGATTATGTCTAAATGAGTTTGATGCGGCCCATAAGATGGTTGGTATTGATCATTGGAACATATAGGGACCTTAAAATGAAACATACATATAGGTATAACATTATATGTTCTAATGGTCTATAACAACTTCCAAGTATGGGTAATGGACTATAATTAGGCCGAATTAAGACTCCACGTGATAAATGAACATTACAATTCTAACCCTTGACATTCGCATGATAGATGGAATTATTTAACTGGACATGCAGACCCATGCACATTTGTCCATATAACAAACAAATCATGTCATATATTATAGATCCATATCCTGAAAGTTTTTATATGTATGGATATCTAGCGAATGAGTCAGAACCGTGAATGTTTAATATCGCACACTATAAATTAAGATCTTTACATGTATAATCACCTACCCTTAATAGGGCCCAAAGATGACTACAGTGAGTCCACAAATTTGGGCTGAAATCTGATGGTTCTAAAACTTAGGCCCAGTCAAGGACTCATGCCATAAGGTGATTAGTACTAAGATCCGGTATAGGCCCAAGTAACAGGCCCAATTCTAGATCCAGAAATCCGGTTCTGTCCTAAAGAACAGCCTCATAATAGATTTGGATGTCCGGTTCTGGCCCAAAGAAGAGGCTCATAACAAATCCATTCGCGGGTCCAGAGAATGGACCCGAAGTCCAAAGAAATCGGGTCCGCTAACCTGAATGTTAATAAGGTTATAAACGACCCATCTAAGACGCATTTTGCCTCACTCTGCAAGCAGCAGAGAGAGAGAGATCCTTTCTCTGTCTCCCTGCTGAGGATAGAAGAGAAGGTCGACCGTCTTCTACCATGGCTGTTGCACTCTCGACTACAACATTAAGACGTCGACAATGGCTATTGTCCCTGGAATCACACCGATCTGGCTTAAATCCAAGGCTCAAGGGCAGATGTGATGGTGGAAGTCCTGATGGGGTTGTCAACTGCCATGAGATAATAAAGGAGGAAAACTCCATCTCCTGACAAAGATAGACTTGAGAAATTGAGTCACAACCTTCATGATGGCTTGCTCATGTATGATTCCAGCCCTAGATGCCAAATCAATCATTTGTCTAGTAAAGGCGAATCGAGATCAAAAGGATCGACTGTGGGATAATTTAAAAAGGTGCGTATACCCTGATGATGTTCTTGTTTGGGTGTTAAAACCCTATTTCCAATTTTGATATTCGAAATCCCTCTTCTGATTTTGGGGTTTCTAAAATCCCTAATTGAAACTGGATTTAGGGTTATAGGTCTGAAATCCCTAATTTGGATTTAGGGATTCGAAAATCCCCAATCTGAATTTGGGATTCGAAAATCCCTAATCTCAGCTAGATTGTGCGGTTATGAAACTGAAATCCCAATATTGGATTTGGGATTAAAATCCCTAAACATTAATACAGACTTCGAATTTGGAAGAAATAAACCCTGATTACCTATATGGGTTTTGAATTTGAAAGCATTAATTCGAATCTGATTATGAAATAGATGAATCTGATCATCCATGCCTCTGCACAGTGTCTCTGATACCAACTGTGGGATCAACTATATGCGGAAATCCCTGAGATCGAGCTGTGCATAGGACATGGGGATCAAGGGTTCGGATGGCTTACCTAACTGAGATGCCATGTATACCAGATAAGAATACCAGAATACCAATGTTGTAATCTTCCTTTCCTTCACACCCTTATTCAGAACAGTAAATGGGAATTCGGCTTCTATCGTGGTGTAAGATCGGGACCCAAGAGTCTCTTATATAGAGTTTGTGGAGAGAGAGTTTGAAACCCATCACAACTCTCTCTCCCACGCTCCACATCTCTGTGTCCTAGTTCAACTCAAATAGGCTTACATAAGGCTATAGCATTCCGCCCCTAATACGCACTGTTGCGCAGATAGGCTACACAGCGGATCACCTGAAGTGGGGCCCACTGATGTACTTTAATCACATAGTCCAACTGAAGGACAATCTAGATCGTTGATCAGTAAGGCCCACCACATAGAGACATTAGTTGCATTGGGACACTTAAACACTCCGATCGATTGATCTAAACCATCCATTAAATCGAATATGTATTTCATGGATAGAGCTAGGCATCGGACCGAGTGGGACCGGATTCGGTCCAACCCGATTCGGTCCGAAATCTACGTGGCCAGATCCGAACCCGATCCGATCCGGCACCGAGTTCGGGACACCTGACCCGAACCGATCCGTTGCATGATTGGCCTGACCCGAACCAAGTCCGACTCGGTCAAGGAAACTGAGTTATATTGGATTAGGTACGAATCGATTTTTTTTAACAATGAAAATCATTATCCTCGCTGCTATTTTCGGTGTGGTCCATTTGAGCTTGAGATATGATTCATTTTTTTCCAAATGCTTTAAAATGATCACAAAAAATTGATAAACAGCATGGATATAATAAATACATCATTGTGGGGCCCACGTAATGTGGATCTCATTTGACCCGTTTGTACAACTTGGAGCTCAAGGAGTACAGCTGTGATTTTAATTATGACATTGTTAGCTCTAGGTTCAGATGTAGAGAAGGCTTGAATAAGTTGTCACTCCGCGAACTTTGATTATTTGTACACATGCACAAATCTACTGTACATATCATCCTACATGCAACTCAATCTAAACTGTCCAAATAGTTTATCATTGTATAAGATGTGTCATGACCTAAAAAATCACACTGATATTACAATCTGAAGTTTTTGATTGGTAGGCAACTGACAGACAGCTAACATAAGAAATAGTCAATGGTACACCAATTAATCAAAGGCATAATTTTTTTATCAATCTGGTTGTGGATAAATGCACCATCCACATGTGGGCCACACTATTTGGATGGTTTGGATTCAGACATATGTTTTTCTACTGTCCAATGGCTAAGTTCGTGTACATGGATCCCATGCACCAGTAGCAGATCAAACAACTCCTTGTAGAAATGACGTACACAGCATGCTAGCAGTTGTTACGTGCTATGCACGGGACTCCCGTCCATGGTGTAACGTTAGCAAGTTCTGTGGGTCTCATCATGGGGTATGTGTTATATCCAAACCGTCCATCCATTTGACGAGATCGTTTTAAGGCTTGAGATGAAAAATAAGATAGATCTAACTATCAAGTGGACCACACTTAAAAAAGTTGTGGTGATTGAACGTCTACATTGAAACCCTTTTTGGATTAATTTAAAATTTGTTTTTCCTCTTAATACAGGCCTCTATTACCTTATAAATAGATCGGATGGAAAAAAAAACGTTATGGTGGGCCCTACGAATTGTTTAACGGTGAAAATCATTCTCAGCTGTTATTTGCGGTGTGGTCCAGATGATCTTTGGATATGGTTCATTTTTTGCATAATGCTCTATTATAATCTCTAAAAATATATGAACGGTGTAGATATGATAAATACATCACCATGGGGCCATATAACTTTGATCTCACCGTTCGTACAACTCGAAGCTCGAGGAGCGTCAGTGCTCATCTTCGCACGACACGTACCTACAGCTAGCTACTACTAGCTTTGTGTGGTACTACACGGGCAAATCCTCTTACCGTAGTGAGTAAACTTTGTTGGGGCCCACCTTGAATGAATGTGGTTTATCCACGCCGTCCATATCATTTTAGTGGTTGAACCCAAAATTGATGAATATCCAAAGCTCAAGTGGACCATACCATAGGAAAAAGTAAAAATATCGATATGAACCACTCCTGATTGAGCTGGATCGAATCAGTCTGCTTCCTTTCGGATCAGGTTTTCAGATCAGGTCAGTCCGGATTAACCACGACCTGATCTCGATCCGAAAACGGTCGGATCTGAAGGGCCCCTACTCGATCCGCACCAATCCAAGCCATCGGTTCGGATCGAATCAGGTCGGATCCACCGGATCGGGTCAGATGTGCCCAGCTCTATTCATGGACTACAATGCATATATCACACCAATCTGACATTCTTAAACATTTGATCAGTGACCTCTAATATAGAGGGTCAAGAACATTTTTACAAAAAATAACTGTAATCATCTCCCATCTATTTGTTGGCTCCCATCATGGATTGCTTATGATTCTAAAGAATCACTTCTAGTACACAATCCTAACCATCCTATTCATAGGTTGGAAAAAGGATGGCTACAAAAAACAAAGCCAAATCCATGGTTAGCCTTCAAATGCATTCGAGACTAGGTAGACAGGCCGATCTATTGCAGTGTCGAAGTTACCAATGCAGCAAGGACTCTATTACCAGAATGCGATTATCTACAAGAATACCAAAATGAAAAACTCATGCTATTTTCTAAAAAATAAAAATTAGAGAAAAATGTCTCTTACGTCCAGGTCAAACTGCATGGTCCAGGGGGAACATTGAAAGCTTGGAACGAATATCCCAATCATGATTCATGTCCAGACATTCACGAACTTAATTAATATTGGAGGTAACATAATGAAGGGCAATTTATAGAACTTCAAGTTTTTTTTATAAATGAAATGGTGATCATGCTCAATATATTTAACATGAGCATCGAAAACTACCAGAGTTTCATGGCACTTCAATCATCATGGTAAAGTGCATCAAACAGAATCTTGAAGAATGTAATGTAATAAGGATACCTCAGAAGCAATAGCAGAGATATTGTGATATTTGGCCACAGGACTAGATCTACCAGCCTTCTCATAGCTGAGGCTTCACACAATAACCAATAATGGAAATATTGAGGATCAGGTTATCAGTCCAATCAGCACTATAATGGGCACAGAGACAAATTAGAGATGTGCCAGTGGAATAATGGAGGATACTGTAGTCAGTTGTTTCCTTAGCTACAGAAGAATCCAGTAGCTACTTAAAGGTGAGACATTATGGGAGCATGTAGAAGTGCCAAATCTTATGGACTATTTGTATCTTCGTATAGCTTGATATGCGTATATATGCATGCAGGCATATACATATGTGTGAGGCTATTACTTTTTGAATTAGACTAAAATGTAGGCAAGCAACGTGGAGTTCTAGGCGAGAGAAGCCTGAGTGCAGCGAATCGCAGGGCACATAAGGTAAGAGCAGCAAAGGGCCAAGGGATTTTTTTTACTATGAGGTCAACTTCATGAGAGCTTCCCATGAAATCGAGCTCGGTGGGCCCACTGTGATGTGTGATGGGCATCCACGCCATGAATTTGGTAGGTCCCCTTTAGGTTATGGGATGTGCCAAAAATCAGTTGTATTTGGGACTCAGGTAGGCCACACCATTTGAAACCATGGGAAATCATGCCTAAAACATCTAAAAGTTTCTACATTAATCTATTTTACTTTGATTATGTTTATGGGGTCTAAACTTTGTGTGATAATAGTATAATTGATGAAAAATGTATGTACTAAATTTGGGGTCAATCCGATCTATCTAATCCCTTCATTTGGTTTATGCAATTTAGACCAGATTTGTTGTCCAATGCAATGGTCAGCACTGATACCCTCATAAACAATCTAGATTTATGGTGTCCACATGTCACGCCCCAAACTCAAAAACCGGGCTCACAAAATTCACGATCGCTGAATCCGGGGCCGATAGCCCCTGTAGTACCCCATTCTTGGCTCCTAGCACCCATATACCAGGTTCCGATCCTGAGATCCTACAAGGAGGATTTTCAGCATAAGATTGTTTCACAATAAGCATAACCCACGAACAATAACAACAAGAACATCATCACAAAATCCACTATAATCAAAAACTTTGAAATACAATGCGCATAAAGGAAAATACAATGGTGATAATAACCAAAATCTCCCGAAGCTCTACGGCACGCTCCTGCTCCTGCTCCTGCTCCGCTACGACTGCATCCTCGCGTCACCTGCACACATCTATCGTGCATAAGCTTATAGAAAGCTTGGAGGGTAGTGAAAGTGTGTGCGTAATATAAGCATGCTCGGAATGCAATATCAGAGTAATGCAGAATATGCTGGCGAATCCATGAATGTTAACAGCCGTACCAAGGCTATGCGATGAAAGGCATGAATGCTATCGACCATACCAAGGCTATGATGCGATGCAAGGCATGAATGCTATCGGTCATACCAAGGCCATGTGATGCAAGATGCAACTCAAGCATACCAATCCAATCCTCATTGGAATCCACATAATCATACAACTCATCTCTGGGCTATCACCGGGGTCTATTACACTCTACATCAGCTTGTCGCCCCTATCGTAACGCACAACTAGGTAAGTAGAAGACACCTCACTATCCGTCTGCTAATATCAGGCCCGGCTCGTCGATAGCTGACCCATTCCTCAAGTTGGTTAAACTCAACCTAGATATTGTCTACTCACTCAGGCGGGTAAGGTCACACCCCCTTCCAACTGACCATGACACAGTGGGAGACGCGGCCTACCGATAAACGGCCCTCATGCGCTCATGCATCCACTCGGTCTAAGCATTGGAGCATCCTTCATGGTACCATAAGGGTTTGGGGACTTTCACCCTAGGACATCCTACGCGCAAACAGAATTTTCAGTATCCAATTCTACTGTTCGCGCTATAACTACAAAGGCTACAGCCCTGATGTCGCTAGGGCGAACAGTAATCACAATCACACAATGCAAGATGCATGAGTCACATAGTCCAGTCATGCATCAATCCCATGCGTGTCGTGCGCACATGTGGGACAACTCCGCCTATCAGGGAGTCCCATGAACAACCTGCCTAATGTCATATGCAATGGTCAACCACATCTCATATCAAGCATGCAGATGATGCGTATGGTCATGTATCATGATGTTGTGCTGTGACATACTCATAATCGGCATCGATAATCGGCGTCAATAATCGGTATCGATAATCGGCCCATATGCAAGGCGAGATCCATAGATGATCCGTCGATCTAAACCATAATATAAAGATCGACCCTCGGTCGTGGATATACCAATCTGATAGCACGGATCCATCCATCTATGGTGATGATGGACTATGCAACAACAATGGGGGCCCAATGATTAGGGTCAACCCACTAAGAGAATGATGAGAATGGGCCTAACAAGGCCTGAGGGAAGGTCACAATGTGGACATTTAACCATCATTGCCCATCAATGTGGACATTTAACCAACATTGCTTCTTAGGAATGGCCCATATAGAGCCAAACATATAGTGGGCTCATGGCCACACACAAGGGCCTCACATACAACATAATGGGCCTCACACAAGAACCCAATATACATTACAATGGGCCTCACACAAAGGCCCAATATACATCACATCGGGCCTCACCATATGGGCCTCATATACGTCATATTGGGCCTCATCAATGGGCCATAAATACACCACATTGGGCCTCATCAAATGGGCCATAAATACATCATATTGGGTCACACACAAGGGCCTTATACACATCCATTAGGCCCACTCATTGGGCCACAAATACATCATATTGGGCCACACACAAGGGCACATGGGTTAGGCACAAATCGGATTCACAGGAATCCCGATCACCGAATCCGGTGCCGACAACCTCCGTAGTACCCCATTCTCGGCTCCCTGCGCCGATACGCCAGGTTCCGATCCTGGTATCCTACAAGGAGGATTTTCATACGTACATTTGTCTCATAAGAAGCATAACCACAAGCATACCCAATTCACAAAGGCAACATCATCATCACATATCCACTAATATAATCAATTGAATACAATGCTAAAAGGAAAATACATGTATCGAAATGAAAGCTCCAGAAGATAGTTGCACGCTCCAAGCTCAACGCTGTTGCAACTTAATGCCACCTGGACGCGTCTATCTTGCATAAGCTTATAGAAAGCTTAGAGGGTGGTGCAAGTGTGTGTAAGGTAAGTGCCAAGTATATAATGAAGCACATGAATCATACATCATCGGAATAAATAAAAATACTAACAAGATCATGAATCATACGATATCAGAGTAAGCAAAAATATACTGGCAAGTCCGTGAATCATTCAATGATAGAATACGCAATGCGGATCGACTATGCAAATGTGGAAGCCAAATATCATATGCCGATGATGCAATGCAATATGCAAATCCTACTAAGTCCGTCTAGGCCATATAAGTGCAAAAACATAATAACTCAAAATGCTAAGTACTGCGGATGTAATGCAATATGTGGTGTGAATGAAATGACCATACTGGAATGTGAAGTCGGGGTGATAGTACGAAGTATCACATGCTATGAGGTCCATCACAAGGGACTTCCATCCAAACCAGTCTCATACCTAAATTTGGATAGTCAAACACAATGTGGTAAACTCCTGATCTCAGGTTAGTCGCGCGCCCAATCAAAATCTTGGCCATGTGATGGTACACGTAACAAATAGTTATGCACCACCAGCCCGAGTGGATAGTAAATGAATGAATGAATGGATATGCAATTCCTGCTCAATAAGTCCACATATCAGTACGGTTGCTCTCTAAGGAAATCACCGGGGTCTATTACACTCCACTCCGACTGCCTCCTCCCTAGCTGCACAGCTTAGTGAGTGGAAGAGACCTCACTATCCGCCTAGCCAACAGTCTGCCAATACCTACCCGGCTCATCGATAGCGGACCCATTTATGAGCTGGTCATACTCAGCCTAGCTTATAGCCCTCTCACTCGGGCAGATAAGGCCACACCCCCTCCCAACCGACTACGACACAGTGGGAGACGCGGCCTACTGGTATTCGGCACTCGAGCACTCATGTTCCACTCGGTGTAGACATTGGGGCTACTCTTGGCCTCGAAGGTTCTGGGATTTTCACCCAAGGACATCCTAAGTGCCCATAGTGCTGAAACCAAATATTTTCAGTGTCCCATCTAGCCATCCACAATGTGCCTGTGGAGGCTATGACCCTAATGTCGATAGGGCGTACAATGATCAAGTCACACATATGCGAGATGCATGAGTCACACTATCCAGTCATGCAGCAATCCTGCACGTACTGCGCGATAATGTGGGGCACTCCGTCTCATAAGGAGTCCCGTAAATGGTCTGCCCAATGGCGTATGCTATGATCAAACATTCCTCATATCAGGCATACATATGATGCGTATGGGCATGAATCATGAAATTATACTAAGCATGTTATATGGTGATGAACTATCCTCACAACGAAGATGGCCTTGATGGCCTACACACAACAAGTATGGGCCTATCAATGGGCCCTAGGGAGAGTTATAATGCGGACATTTAACCAACATTATTCTTACAATGTGGACGTCAAACTAACATTGCTCCCAAAGCATGGCCCGCCATAAATGTCATTACATATCCCATGGTGGACTCACACAATGCAATAGACCATGTATACATCCCATTGGGCCTCGACCCATGGGCCTCAAATACATCAAATGGGCCTCAACCCACGGGCCCTTATACATCACAATGGGCCTCAACCCATGGCCCCTAATACATCACAATGAGCCTTAACCCACAGGCCCTAATACATCACAATGGGCCTCAACCCATGGGTTCCAAATACATTAAATGGGCCACATCATATGGGCCTCATATACATCAAGTGGGTCGCACCAGTGAACGGTATAGATATACAATACATGCATCAATGGTAGGCCTCACACGGCACCGTCCAAAGGTGGACGGTGTGAATGTACATACACCAAGGTGGGTCTCCTCAAATGGGCCTTATAAATATCAAGGTGGGCCTCAACAACAGGCCACAAATACATCAAGGTGGGCCTAAACAACAGCCTCATACACATCAAGGTGGGCCTAAACAACCGGCCATAAATATGACAAGTGGGCCACATCGCATGGGTCATATGTATATCAAATGGGCCACACCAATCGGGCCCCATGAATATCAAATGGGCCATACCCAACATAAGTGATGATAGTGATTTCCACCATTAAAATTCCCAAGGCCCGCGATAACGTTTACTTCCCATCCAATCTAATCACAAGGTCACACTGACCTGAAAGGGGTTTTAATGGTGGACAGTCAAACCCACTATTTTCTATAGTGTGGTCCACCTAATCCTATATCTGTCTCATTTTTAGTCTCATGTCATAAAATTATCTCTCAAAATGGTTGGACAGATTGGATGCAACACATGCCTCATGGTGGGTCCCATAGGGATGGACGGCATGGACAAAGCATAGACCTCATGGTGTGGTCCCTGTCGTCCAGCAGCCCAGCCATTTTGGTTGGACGGCATAGATAAAACACATACATCAGTGATGGGGCCTACTGGCCGTCCAGCAACTGGACGACATTGATAAAACAAATACATGGTGGGTTCCACCATCCACTGGCGTGGATGGTGTGAATAAAATTGTAACATCCTAAAAATCGGGGGTCGAGTAGCAACTCAACACCCGAGTTCCAAAACATCACTTATACAACATAAATGCTTATGATTGAATGTTGTCTGTGTTAGTGCATTAATCATGAGTGGGATTATACCAAAATAGTAATTCATACTCCAGATCAAGTTATAAAACGCAAGCGGAAGACCGAAAGATGTATATAAAAGTATATAAAGCCAGAAACGGTCACAATCGGTCTCTAGAGTATGAACACTTTACTGAGTCACCGTATACATGTATTAGTTTAAAAATCAAAATGCCAAAAAAAAATGGTACAACTATAATGGTAAAACCTGTATCCCCGTCATCTGAATGGCCTAAGCGAAGCCTCCAGAAAACTGCATGTAGGAGAACTCATCCTGATCATCATAGTAATCAAGCTCAGCCTCCTGCATCTCGTCGATACCTGCATCTAAGACAGAGTCTGGTAGGTGTCCAGAACACCGTCCCATAATGTGGGAGTGAGTAGTTAACTCAGTAGAACAATAAAGCATAGGTTAACATGTTATCAATTCAGTCAAACAGTAATGATAAAGCAGTTCACTCAAACAATCCTAATTACTCTTATTAATGCAAGAATGAAATGTAGTCATGATGCATGCCCTCGCCAATGCTCCCTCGTGCGACACCATCTTACGTCCACGGCATGAGTTCATCCCTCAGTGCTCCACAACGTCAGGCACATGCAGTGCTATGTTATGAGCATGATTACCGAGTTGCTATTAGTCCTTTTCATACAGCAGTATTGGGAAACTAAGGTACCTTCCTTATATCATTCTCAAACAATGATCCATTCTAGGGTCGTCAGTCTTAGATAATCTCATACGATGATGCGGTTCTAGGTCACTATAAAGGGCTGTCAGGGCTGTTACATGCACTCGTTACACCGCTCCCTCATCACCTTATCAATACAGGCCTAGTTTATACTGTTTACTACGGGAAGACTCGTCGCCTCACCGCAGATTTAAAGTATGCTCGAGGTCACTACAAAGGGCTGTAAGGGCTGTTACACGCAATCGTTACACCACTCCCCCATCACTAAATCAGTGTAGGCCGACAGGTCGAATACAATGTCTCATACCACCGTATTCAGCTCACGAGTCTGGGTTACTCACTGGTCACTACAGGGAGGCTCGTAGCCCCAGCGTAGGCCGACAGCTCGACCACAATGTCCCATACCACCATGCCTGGCTCATGAGTCTTAGCGGATCAAGGTACCAAGGTTAAGCGGGATTCACTGGTGAGTTGGGTACCTTAGGTTCAAACAGTAGCGTCCATACATGGTGAACATACAAGGGCACATCGGGTTACTTGACGGGCTCGACTAATACGAGCACACATTGCATCGATCGACATGAAGTGCATAAGCACTTCGTGTGGCCTAACCACTGCCGACGACCAACACACGACTCGGGTTTGTCAAACACGTCCTACGTAGCGAATGAATCTCAGCCACAACTTCAAACCTGTTACCGATTGCCTGGACTATAACTTAGCTCCAATCACATTCAATCCATAACTAGAAAGCATATATAGTAGTCAAGCAGAAATAACAAGTAATTCAAACATGTTCACAAGCATGTTATAAAGCACACTATAAGCAGGAAATACAAACACATACATTTCATAAGTAAGCGATCAAACTAAACAACTTGCATAGAGGAAATCATATACATCTCTAAGGTATTTGAGAATCCTATCTCAATACCTACCTAAAGCATTATCATCTAAGTACTTACTCATACAAGCATTTTCACAAACACTTAGACTACACTCATTTAACATTCGTAACTTATATTTAGCCAAAACATGTATTAGGACGAATTCTTTCGCCGAGTAAGTATTACACATATATAGAGCATATACACACAGTAATTAATCATGGCAAACACACTTTCATATTTTGTACGTATACGATATTTTCTACAAATATACAGAATACACTAAACGCCATAATTCTCATGTGTAACTAAATCACAAAATGAACTACGCATTTTGCATGTGAAATAACATCCAGATCATGAATCTATCATTATCTGACATTGAAAGCTTTGAAAACCATAACCTATACGTTTAACGTCCACACCTTACGCTGTAGAAGCGAAAAGAATTTAATAGAAACCTACGCTTTCATCAACGTCGATATGACGACCTATAACACAAGGTAAGTCAGCTACTTCGCTACTTGTACCAATAGACACCCTAAAACAGGTTAGGGTTAGGCTTTTCTTACCTAGAAATGAACTCAGAATCGTCGGAATAGCGATTAGATCGGGATGGTTAAGCACGTATGAGAGCAGGGTAGAGTAATAGGATCTTTCTCCCACAACTCTCACACTTTCTCTCTATTTTCTCTCTTCTCTCTCCTAGGGTTTCTCTCAAATTCATATGGGCTGAATGAGAGAGGGTTTAAGGTCCTTATATAGGCTAAAAACTCACCAAATTAGATTCAGGGCCATGGTATACTTAGGTTATGTCCAAATACGGATTGTTCCGTCTCAACGGATCACTTCTTAAGCCCCCCCTTGAGCCAAAGGTCGGACTTAAGCTCACTGACCTTGGATCTAGGTCGAGTTAAGTTTTCGTTCCAGTTGGGTTTCTAGATCGCACGTGGCGGACCAGTTTCAGTTCAACGGTCACTGAAACTCGATCGGGGATTTCAAGTACACGGACATGTGCTGGCAAATATCCCTGATCCAAGGGTGTATTCTGGTCAGATTCTGACAGTCTGAATCCTTATAACTGACCCGCAAGCGACACGTCTCAGATTACTTAAATTTATATTTTATTTCTAAATATTTTCACATTTCTCACACTCTTCGCTCTGGGCTCAAGCGAATAGCCCTAGGACACTATCTGGCTTTGATTTCTGAGATGGTTGTCAAGCCTAGCAAGGCGGTCCTAATTCTATAACTTCGTATTATTCGGACTTTCGATGTACGGTCTAGATCTGATACGGAGTTTCGTGATGCTCCCGAGAGCAGCCGGGTAATGAGATTGATCCTAGATTTTTGGGTAATGTAGTGTCAACGATTCCACAAGTTTTGGGTCTTGCAAATCGTATTTAAAGTGATTAGTGCGGATTTCGTATGTAATCTAGTTTAACACTAGGTAATCCTCATCTAATTTCTAAAGGATTTGGTCCTGAGTGATTTCTGCCTGAGGTGGTACTCGGGCCTTTGTACGGGATTTTTCGAGTCGTTACAAAAACCCATACATCATTGTAGGTCCTACGTGGGGCCCACCATAACATTTATTTTCCATCCAACCTACCCATACGGTCACAAGGGCCTGGGTGAAGAGGAAAAAAAACAAATTTTATATTAACCCAAAACTACTGTGATACTCAAAAGGGTTCAATGGCAGATGGTTCAATCACCACTGCTTTTTGCTGTGTGGTCCAGATCTGCCTCATTTTTAGTCTCAAGCCTTAAAATGGGCTTTCAAAAGGGTTGGATGGCTTGGATGCAACACATGCATCATGGTGGGCCCCACCGTCCAAACAGTGGACAGTGTGGATACATACATCATTGGGCCCCACGCTGCACGGACGCAGCCGTGTACAGGGGCGAGCGAGAGTAGATAAAACACTTACTTCATGGTGGGGTCCACATGTGTGGCCCACCATAATGTGTATCTGCCATCCAAGTCATTGATAAGGTCCCACAGACCCTGGATGCAGAGGCAAAACAAATTTCATAGTGGTCCAAAACTCCTGGATGCCCAAAAAGAATTCAATGGCAGTCGTCCCATCTCACTGTTTCCTATGATGTGGGCCAATGGAGCTTCATATATGGCTAATTTTCGGGGATGCCCCATATACAAAGGGGACCCATCAAATGCCCGGTGTTGATGTTCAACACACAACATGGTGGGGCCCACGGCTGGGACCCCAGGTCCTAGCCCGTCCGTCCATGGCGCAGCAACGCCTACTGCTCTATCAGTGGTAGCAGGTGCTGCACTTTTTCTTTTTAAAAAAAAAAATAGTTTTTCTAAAGTTTTTCTGTGGTAGGGCCCGCATCAGGGGAATCCGACCCAACCATTGGTCGCTATGGCTCAAGACAAGCCAAACAAGCCCAATATTCAAGGTGTTTTGGCGTACCGAAACATCAGGGTGAGTTTTAACGGTGAAAACTATCATTTGCTATGTTATGGCCCGCCAGAACCTTGGATTGGCTACATTTTTCGGCTCAACACCTAAAATGAGCTAGGGAAAGGAATAGACGGCGTGGATTAAATACATACATCAACGTGGGGCCTGTATGAGCGGCCCACCCAAAAAGCATAAAAATCAAGCTAATATTTTTGTTTCCATTACAAGTACTTTAAGGTGGGCCCTGCTAAGGGGGGCCACCAAATGGTGGATGGTGTGAATACAACACATATATAAAGTGGGCCCCACCTACAACTGGCTTGGGATCAAATAATGCTTCGTGGTGGGGTCCATCCGGGTGGGCCATATGGCCATATCATCACATAAAAGAAAAGGAGAGAGAGAGAGAGAAAGAGAGAGAGAGAGAGAGAGACATAGGTGTGATGGAGGGACCCCAGCACTATGGGCCCTCCATTACATGATTTACAACGTATATCAAGTGGGTCCCATTTCATATGGGCCCATCAATCAAAATCAATGGTGGAGATCCATTCTCCACCAAAATGGAAGGTCTAGATGACCCCTTTCCAAACTAGAAGGTAAACATCATGATGGGGTCCATGGAGAATGGCCCCATCATGGAATGATCATGAAGATCAAGGTGGGCCATCGGCCACATCTTAGGGTCTAAAGTGAGGTCTATACCATCGATTGATAGGCCTCACTTGGCCCATCATAAAAACATGAAAACTATCATATAGAAGCACCCACGTTCGATCTTCTCGGTCAGTTGGAACGTCGGTCTCCTTGTGTCTCACTTTGATGAAGAGGATGAGAAATGAAGGGCTAAGATGATAGATTTTTAGGATGGAAAGTGGGTCACACACATGCACTTTTCTCTCATGGAAGAGCTTGGACGTGTGATGCTCTTACTAGCCTGGGAGTTGTGTTGAGAAATGAGAGTGAGAGAGAGAGTTATAAGAGAGAGAGAGTGATAGATGTGAGTGATGGGTGAGGTGATGGTGTACTTGATATGAGAGTTGACTTGGTGGTTGCTTGACTTATGGAGAAAGAAAGCATGGTGTGTGTACTTGACATTAGGTGATTGATTGATTGATGGGATATGCTGTAGAGATTCTCTTGCGATTGCAAACGCGCGGCAATTTCTTCGAAATAAACGTCAGCCCACATCTCAAGGCCACGGTATCGGATTGGTGCATAAGACGCGACGTCGGAACCGCGACGATGGTGCGATCGCAATGGTACAAGTCTCAGATTAAGCCGACTCAATTCTACAGAATACAACTTAGGGTCGATCGCAAACGTTGATTAAACGTCGCAGGTTTCTGGAATTTGACAGGAAGGATCGCGGAAGTCGACGGAATAGTATGGACTAGGATACGGGTCTTACAGTCTAGGCATTGGAGCATCCTCCATGGTATCATAAGGGTTTGGGGACTTTCACCCTAGGACATCTTACACGCAAACAGAATTTTCAGTATTCAATCCTACTGTCCGCGCAATAATTACGGAGGCTACAGCCCTGATGTCGCTAGGGCGAACAGTAATCACAGTCACACAATGCAATATGCATGAGTCACACAGTCCAGTCATGCATCAATCCCACGCGTGTCGTGCGCTCATGTGGGACAACTCCGCCTATCAGGGAGTCCCAAGAACAACCTGCCTAACGTCATATGCAATGGTCAACCACATCTCATATCATGCATGCAGATGATGCGTACGGGCATGTATCATGATGTTGTACTATGACATACTCATAATCGGCATCGATAATCAGCGTTGATAATCGGTATCGATAATCGACCTCGATAATCAGCCCATATGCAAGGCGGGATCCATAGATGATCCAACGATCTAAACCATAATATAAAGATCGGCCCTCGGCCGTGGATATACCAATCTGATAGCACGAATCCATCCATCTATGGTGATGATGGACTATGCAACGTCAATGGGGGCCCAATGATTAGGGTCAACCCACTAAGAGAATGATGAGAATGGGCCTAACAAGGCCTGAGGGAAGGTCACAATGTGGACACTTAACCATCATTGCCAATCAATGTGGACATTTAACCAACATTGCTCCCTAGGAATGGCCCATATAGAGCGAAACATATAGTGGGCCCATGGCCTCACACATGGGCCTCACATACAACATAATGGGCCTCACACAAGAACCCAATATACATTACAATGAGCCTCACACAAAGGCCCAATATACATCACATCGGGCCCCACCATATGGGCCTCATATACGTCATATTGGGCCTCATAAATGGGCCATAAATACACCACGTTGGGCCTCATCAAATGGGCCATAAATACATCATATTGGGCCTCATCAATGGGCCATAAATACACCACGTTGAGCCTCATCAAATGGGCCATAAATACATCATATTGGGCCACACACAAGGGCCTCATACACATCCCATTGGGCCTCACTCATTGGGCTACAAATACATCATATTGGGCCACACACAAGGGCACATGGGTTAGGCACAAGGGATGGGTAGTGAGTGCATCACATTCATCGAAGTAGGCCTAATGGAGCAGCCCATATAGTCCAAAAAATTAGGTGGACAAATTGCCTACAATGCATACCTCAAGGTGGGCTTGTTGTACCACCAAAATGGGCCTAATGGGCAGCCCATAATACAGGAAAAATGGATAGGCAGCCTGAATCATACATCACGGAAGGCCGCACAAATTGACGGCATAGGTATACAATACATGCATCATGGCGGGCCGCAAGAATGGACAGTGTAGGTATACAATACATGCATCACGGCGGGCCACAAGAATGACAGCGTAGATATACAATACATACCTCAAGGTGGGTCCCATCCCACATGTGCAACACGTGTGGGGTGGGCCTCACGCGAGCTAAATTGGATGGACGGCGTGGAGAAACACATGCAACACCGTGGGGTCCACCGTCCTGGACATAAGGACGGAGTGGATATAGAATAAATAAATCATAGTGGGTTTCACATGCCCTATCCAGATGGACAGCGTGGATACATGACACATACATCCAAGTGGGTCCCACCCCACACGTGTGACACTGTGGGTGGGCCCCACGTCCAGGTCAGATGGATGGTATGGATACAACACGCATCATGATAGGCCCCACACCCTACACGTACACATCTGTAGGGTAGGTCCCACCGTCCAGATAATGGACAGTGTGGAGATAACATATACATCAAGTGAGGCAGGCCCCAAAATCCATGTGGACGGTGTGGATTCCACGTTAATCAAGGCAGGCTCCACCGTCCAGCTGCTGGACGGTGGAGAATATATATATATATATATATATATATATATATATATATATATATATATATATATATATATAATACACATCAAGGTGGGGTCCACGTGGGGCCCGCGGGCTTTGGTACAAGCTGCTATGTGTGTTTCCCTCCATCCAGGCCCGTCCAAGCAGGTGGGCCTGCCCGCTAGACGAGCAGTCCAGCAGTAAGGCGGGCCCAGCCTGCTGGACAGACGATGTGGATTTACTATTGCATAGGTGGGGGCATGTGGCCCATCGAGCTTGGAATCAAGCTAATATTTATGTTTTTCCCCTCAACCAAGCCTGCATGGTCTGACCAGCCATGCAGGCCCTATCTAGGCAGCAAGATGGGCCCTATTTGCTGGATGGTGTCCCACTGTTTAGACAATGAGGGTAAAATACATACATCATCAGGTGGGCCACACATCACCATGAAAGAAAGGGAATGAGAGAGAGAAAGCGAGAGAGAAATCGGTGGCCATGAGAGGGAGGAGCTTCGCCACTATGAGCTCCTCACCTATCCTTACAATATATACATCAATGGGGCCCAAAATAGGTGGGCCATACATCAGAAAACCTAGTGGGGAAATCCTATTTCCACCACATAAATCAGGCCTAGGTGGCCTTCATGCACTAGGAAATCAAATCAACATCATGGTGGGGTCCATGGAGAATGGCCCCACCATGGATTCATGCATGGAAGCTAAGGTGGGCCTTTGGCCACACCTAGAGATCAAGGTAGGATCCTCACCATTAGTTTGTGGGTCCTAGTTGCCTCATGCTAGAAACATTAGAAAATCCATGCAAGAAAACACAATCCAATCCTAGAAAAAGCACCCACCTAGGATTCTTGAACTCCTTCCACCAATGGGTCTTCTTATCTTCAAGGGAGGGATTTTAATGGTTGAGATGAGGTTTGGAGGGTTGGATATGGGGGATTAGGGAGCTTGAGGTTGCTGGATTTTTTTCTTTGGAATGGGTCTTTCTCTTGCTAGCAATGAAGGAATGAGGAAGAAAGAGAGGGAAAGAGGGAGTTGTAGTGGTGTAATGATGGGTTTGTAACTCTATAATTAGTTTAGGGAAGAGAGGGCATCATTTCATGTAAGAGCATGCCTAGCATGCATGGGGCTAGGGTAGGGTAGGGTAGGGTGGGTAGGTAGGTAGGGAGAGGTCATCCTCATAGCATCGAGATATGTGCAATCTGAATAGGTGGGTCCCTCAATCACACGATCAATGGTCGAAATCATGCGTGGCCCACAATTTATGATATAGACATCAGATCGGCGCACAAGATGCGGCGTTGGAACCGCGGTGATGGTGCGGTCGCAATGGCATAGGTCTCGGGTTGAGCCGACTCAGGTTTACAGGATGTGACTCAGGGTCACGCGCAAATGCAATCAAAAGGTCGCAAGTCGCTGAAATTCGACTGAAAGGACCGCGGGACCCTACGAAACGGAACGGTCGCTAAGACATGGGCCTGACACCACAAATATCTAATTGGTCCCAAATTTTGTGTGGTGATAGTAGACTTGATTAATAACGTATGTGCCAAATTGAAGGCTAATCTGATATGTATAACCTCTGATGTGGGCCCCACCATGATGTGCGTTTACGATTCAACCTATCTAAGTGGCCACATAGACCCGAACGAAGGAACCATGCAAATAGCAGCTTGTCCTAAGACTTTTTTGCGGGACCCATTGATCGTGGGCCCCATTGTGATGTTCACATGCCACCTAAATGTTCATATGTTTATTTCTACTTAAGCTAGAACAAAAACACAAATATTAGTTTGATCCAAAACTTAGTGGGCCACATCATGGAACCCATTTGATATTATATGTTGCATTATTACGATTGTTGGTCGGATTATGGGCCCCACCTTGATTATTATGCTTAGACGGTAAGGCCACATTCTTGTATGGGATTATATTACGCGGCCATAACCGCAAGCCCCTTTTGATGGGAGTGTTGGACTTTTGAACAGGCCAATTTTGGCCTTTTAATGGAACCGTCAATCTGAACCTTGTTACGGGACGTGAGTCAACCGTTGAATCGCCCCATTCAAGTAGGCATGTAAATGCCAAAATTTGGACCACACTTTACATCTAAAATGGCCACATAGCTAGCCACTTGATGTCATGATGATAATGTTTAGTTATGTTGATATGTGGTTATGATGATGATCATATTTGTAATTTTATAGTTCATTAGGCCTAGGCCCATTTAGCATGTTGTAATAATTATGTATGTAATCAATTATCAATTGTTTATTGGGCTTTGGGAGAGCTCACTTGCCCATCAGGCCTTGGAAAAGCCCACTCGTTCGTGGGCCTTGTGAGAGCCCCTTGTTTTTGGGCCTTGGAAATGCCCACTTGCTTACGAGTCTTATGAAACCCACCAAAGGAATTGGACCTTGCCATAAGCCCATTGTAGATATGATGTGCAATGAATTTAAGCCAAAGGACTTAGGCCTATAATTGATTGAATGAATGATATATACTAATTTGCTAATGATAGAATAAGATGTGCTTTTTGCATACATCCAGCATTAGCATAACATATCCATTCATACATCTCGGGAAAGACCAAAATTTGGCCATCATGTTGGGCAAAGGAAGTATTAGGCCCTCGTTTTGGCTAAGTGAAACATGTGATATGATATTTGGCCCTTATGTTAGCCAAGTGAAATATGTGATATGATATTAGGCCCTCATGTTAGACAAGTGAAATATGTGATGTGCTATTAGGCTCTCTTATTGGCCATTTGAAATATGTGATTATGATATTAGGTACTCGTGTTAGCCAAGTGAAATATGTGACATGATATTTGGCCCCCCGTATTAGCCAAGTAAAACATATGATATAATATTAGGCTCTTGTGTTAACCATTTGAAATATGTGATTATGATATTAGGCCCTTGTGTTGGCCAAGTGAAATTTGTGACATGATATTAGGCCGTCGTGTTAGCCAAACGAAATATGTTATATGATATTAGGCCCTCATATTCGCCAAGTGAGAGATATGATATGATATTAGGCCATCATGTTGGTCAGGTGAAATATGTGATATGATATTAGGCTCTCGTGTTGACCAAGTGAATTATAAGTTGCATTATGTGATTACTGGGCAGCCCATCGATGTGATGAGGAGACAGCCTGAGGGAGTGCTTTAACCAAGATTTATTCTTAAAAGGTCGGGCGTCTAATCATTGTGATGAGGTAACAAGGCCCGAGATGGTGCTCTGCCCAGAACAAGGTATTCCACATTGGTAACGGTGGTCATAATGGTCACCACTGTTAACGATACGGTTTACAACACACGTAATGGTTGAAAAAATATTTTTGACTAGAAAGTTCTGAAAAATATTTAGAAAATCCAGAACAATGTAAATATTCCAAATATGTATTCAGTTTTTTATTTTAAACATCTTTATGATAGCATAATGGTCCACTCTTTGGTAAGAGTGTTGTATACGGTTGTCTGGTGAATTTATGAACATGATTATGTATCTCTAATATTTACACATCACAATTGAGCATTAGAACAAAAAATCGAAAAAAAAAATGCATAAATACCACTTTTTATTGTTTTTAATGGCTCTCAAAGTTTCCATTTGCACAAATTACTTCAATATATGCTTTTAATCCTAAATATATATATATATATATATATAGTAAAAATGGTCAAATTTTTTTGTAGAATAATCTAAGAAAGTTTTTGAAATAAGAAGAGTGAAAAAATAAAGATATGAAAAAATGAATTTAAATATAATAAAAAGATTATTATTTTTCAATCGTTATGGGGGTAACGGTCGTTATGCCTTATAACGACCTATATAGCCCCCATAACGACCGATATGGTCCTATAAAACCAACTGCACATTTCACACCGCAAACTCGAAAACCGGACTCACAAAATTTTTTATCGCTGAATCCAGAGCTGATAGCCTCCGTAATATCTCATTCTCGGTTCCCAACACCCATATGCTAGATTCGGATCCTAGGATCCTACAAGGAGGATTTTTTAGTGTGAATTTTTTTTAAACAATTAATTTGTTTTGGCGGTTACACATTTTGTACATGGTATCAATGCATATTGAAGAGACGAACCTGTTCGACTTGTCACACATGATATGGTGCACCAGCTCAACAGTAATAAAGGAAACAATAGCAAACTCCAATAGCTCTTGTATGCATCCTGAAAAGTGTAAGTCATACTTATGACCAAGCCACAGCTCATGAGTCTACTGTGTGCCAAGAGTAAAACACGTCTTATCAGGGCGCTCCCGTAAAGACATCCAAAACAACCATAGGCATGTTATCAACCAATCATGTTATCATAGGTGAGTAGGTTATCAATCAAGCATGTCGTATAACTATATAGGTTATCATGAACATGACATCAATAATAGGCATGTCACTCAACAAGCAACCATGAATCATTAAAATATCCAATCATCATAAACAAGATAATCAAATTTTATTTTCTACCATATGGCATACGATGGAAAGGCAATAGCAAGGCTGACGTGTAATCATTCGATTACAAGAACATAATAAACCAAATGTCATATGCTGAGGATGCAATGCAATATGCAAATCCTGACCAATCCACGAATATGTGGGACAAGGTCCTACCTACACTGTGTGCACAGTAACCTGCCAACCACTGGTAGCTCGCCCAGGCCCGCTAGGCCCCGCCCACATCAACATCCGCCTACTTGTGCCCGCCCACATGTGACCATAGTGACGGGAGTCACAATATGTCATATGCAGAGGATGTAATGCAATATGCAATGCAAAAGAAATGATAAGGCTGGAGTGTATAGTTGGAATGATAGTACGTGGTATCGCAAGCTGTAGGGTTCATCACAAGGGACTTCTATCCAAATCAGTCTCATACCTAAATTTCAATAGCTAGACTCAATGTGGTAAACTCCTGATCTCAGGTTGGTCGCACGCCCCAACCGAAATCCTGACCATTGCGAAGGTACACATATTGATTTGGTTGCGCACCATCAACCCGAATGGATAGTGAATGAATGAATGAATGAGTCAAATGCTGAGTACACAACTCATACTTAGTATATTCACATATCAGTACCGCACATCTCTTAGATCATCACCGGGGTTTAGTACAATGTTGTAAGTCATACCAAGGTTATGCGATGCAAGGCCTACGTGGCCAATGTCATATGCAAGGTGCAATCACAAGCCATGTCAGTCCTCATCTGAATCCACATATCAGTACAGTTCCTCTCTCGATAATCACCAGGGTCTAGTACGCTCCAAATGGCACTGCCCCTCCCCCATGCGCGCAGTCCAAGTGAGCATAAGAGACCTAACTATTCGTCTGGCCAATAGTCTGTCAATACTTATCCAGCACGTTGATAGCAGACCCATTTACGAGCTGGTCAGACTCAGCCTAACATTACCCCCCACCATCAGGCGGGTAAGGCCACACCCCCTTCCAATCGGCTACGACACAGTGGAAAACGCGACCTAATGGTATTCGACACTTGTACGCTCATACATCCACTCTATTTCGACATTAAAGCATCCTCTTGGTAACATAAGGGTTTAGGGACTTTCACCAAGGGACATCTATGGCGCCCCATGTAGAACCAAAATATTTCCGATGTTTAATCCTATCATCCACGATATGCCTGTGGAGGCCTCAGTCCTGATGTCGCTAGGGCGAACAGAAATCATATCACACAAATGTAAGATGTATGAGTCATACAATCCAGTCATGCATCCGTCTTATGCGTACCGCACGCTCATGTGGGGCAACTCTGTCTCTCAAGGAGTCCCAAAAACAACCAACCCAATGGCATATATTATGGTCAATCACTCATCATAACAAGCATGTAAATGATGCGTATGGGCATAAATCATGGTGTATGTCATACATGATTATCAATCAACCTCACACAATCACAATGAGCCTCACACATCGCAATGGGCCTCATCCAGTCACAATGGGTCTCATACAATCACAATGGGCCTCGCATAATGGGCCTCATACCATCACAATGGGTCTCATACCATCACAATGGGCCTCATACATTCACAAAAAGCCTCGCACAATGGGCCTCCTACAATAACAATGGGCCTCCTACAATCACAATGGGTCTCCTACAATCATAATGGGCCTCCTACAATCATAATGGGCCTCATACAATCACAATGGGCCTACATATCACAACAATCTACATATCACAATGAGCCTACTTATCACAACGGTCCTACATATCACAATGGGCCTACATATCACAACAGGCCTACATATCATGGCCACAAGATGGGTTCCAAGGTTCGAGTAGTACTATAGGGTATGGTGGAAAGCATTATTCTCAATGAGGGCCCAATTAGAGGGAAATAGAAATGGGCTTAACAATGGGCTCTAGAGAGTTTGCAACGTGGACATTTAACCATCATTGCTCCTAAAGTGCGGTCTGCCATAGATTCTAACTTACAATGGGGAATGAGCTTAGCAATGGGCCCTAGGGAGTTTACAATGTAAACATTTAACCACCATTCTCCTAGAATGCGGCCCGCTATAGAGACTATCTCACAATGGGGCCCATGGCCCTTAAACTAGCTAGAAAAATGGATGGGCATCATAAACATTATCTTATACATTATGGTGGGATCAACATCATAATTGGGTCTTGCACAAGAGTCTCATATATCACAATGGGCCTCATCGCATGGGCCTCGCATACATCACAATGGGTCTCATCACATGGGCCTCATCACATCACAAAGGGCATCATTCCATAGGCCTCATATGCATCACAATGGGCCTCATTACATAGGCCTTATATATATCACAATGGGCCTCATCCCATAGGCCTCATATACATTACAATGGGTCTTATCACAGGGGACTTATATACATCGCAATGGGCCTCACCACATAGGCCTTATACACATCACAATGGGCCTCATATAAGGGCCTCACATACATCACATTGTGCCTCATCACATGGGCCTCATATACATCACAGTGGGCCTCATACAAGGGCCTCACATACATCTCATTAGGCCTCATCACATGGAAGGTAAGGCCCATACAAGATAGCCCATACTAGATGGCCCACTTAAGGTTTTGAGTCCAACAACACCTGAGAGTTATTTTTCAGAGTTTAGATACTTCATGAAATGCTTTGGGAAGGTGGTGGACCCCACTGACGTGGCCCCACATTAATTTTACATCAAACAAATTTTTGTGCAATGTCGGTTATGGGCCATTTTAAAGTAAGATTCATGATCACGTGGGGCGTACATATGGTGAAAGAGAATAACCACCTGGTAGCTCTATGTATGGGCTTTACAAATTATAAGGCAGGCCTTATTGGTTGGGTGAGTACAATTTACAGTGATGGCCCAAACATGGGTACTTGGAGAAACTGTGCAGGAAATATAGTGCAGAATTAGTTTTGGCCCAATTTTAAGTATATCCCATGATCACAAGGGACCACATTTCATTGTGTCGTCAGGTGCCTTGGTTGTACTATATATGCACTTCAAAAATTATAAGTTGGGACTAACTGGTTGTGCACACGTAATATTTGGTATAGGGCCACACATAGGCACTTTGATTTTCTGCACATAATTTTTCTATACAACCATGCCTGACCACATTTTGGGATCCACTCCCTGATCATGTGAGGTCTGATTTGGCCCAATTAAAATATTATTTATCTATTTATTAGTGTAGGTTAGAGGTTTCAAGTGGTGGCCTACTCAAACCTCTAATGTGTGGTCCACTACAGAGGCCCAAAGTTGGTACAAAACACAAATAATCAGACAGTTTTCAGAAATGGGGTCTGTTACAACTTAGGGCCCAATTTCCAAAGATTTAGGGATCATTCTTGACAAAAAGGTGGGACATCCCAGCTCACTTATATAAGGATTAAACATCCCCCAAAGTGGGACCCCTACATGCAATACAGTTAAGTACTTAGAAAATTTTCAGCAAACAGAAAGTGTAAAGGGAATGAAATAGATCCAATGGCAAGTGGGGCCCACATACTAGCAAACCATAGATAAGAGACACAAAAATATACATGGGTTCCCAGATTGGATGAACTAATAAAATGCATAAATCACAAGTGATCCCACACCCAAGTGGGTCAATGAGAGGATAATTGTTATGTATAACATATATCCAACATATTCATCAAGTAACACATGAAATATATATTCATAAAATCTCTATGATCATATTCTTTGTTGAAAGATCTGATCCAATGGATGGTTTGGGAACAAGTCATTCAAGCCGTTTATAGGTTTCCAACCATATAGAAACTTGGATCCATCTGAACCACACATAGAAATTCAAGATTTATCTTTACAAAAGTATCTATCGGTCCAGAATTTTCTAAATTTATCATGAAAGAATCTGATCATATGGACCATACATATGATTATTAACTATCTCAAGTAAGTGAAGAATAAATATCAAATACATCTAACCATTGGAATCACGGATATGGCCCAAACAAGAATAGTCATAATAAGCTCTCAAATACATCTTTCGTATAAGGCCAAGACCTCAGCCATCCAAATTCCGATTGAGGCTTATCATATACCGTTGGAAAGCTGGTTCAATTTTCTACGAATTTAATGGAATATATATTTTTAATACATTCATTAAAAGAGTTATAAATGGATCCATTTAGGCAAATCAGAATCCTGCATGTGTGCTGGACAGCAGCCAAGTAAACTTGATGTTACAGATGATTCGACCGTTGGATGGCTACGAAATTTGGTCCAGAGTTAGTTCATATTGTGATTCATAATATCCTCAAGTTTCAACTCCAATCTTAGCATAGTTGATTTTATATGAGTTTTAAAACTTGTTATCCAGAAATAAAAACAAGATTACAAATGAAGGGTGTAGATATGATGTTCATCATGGTGGACCATACTGACATGGATCACTTTGCTGATCACCATAGATATAAATACATGCACACAAGAACTCCACACTGGTGGGGCCCGAACATATCAAGAAAATAAAAGATGAGGATGAGGAAGATGGAAGGAGGGTTATAGACTCACTTCAATGGAAGGATGGTTGGATGATGCGTGGTCCACTCCCTCTTGATCAATGGTGGGCCACAGCTTAGCCCCACTCTTTCTCACTCTCTCTTAAAATCTCAGAATTTTTCTAAGTATAAGAAAAGAATAAGTGCAAGAGAGCTCCTACTCTTATATAGGGAATTGAGGATTGAGGTGGCAAAATGATGTGGCAAGTTCACGGGATCTCATTGGTGCTAAAAGTAAGGTGGAATGTGATGTATGGTATGGGTAGTGGATGGACGAGGTGGATGGTGCTAAGCATGCATTGGCCAAGGTGGAAGAAATCTAGACATGCATTGGCTAATAGATGGATAAGGGTTATGGGTTGTGGGTGATGCATAGTAGATGATGAAGTGGATTGTTGTAATTAGTTGTTTGAAGTGATGTGGCACAAATCAAGATATGCATTGGATGCATGTATAAGATGAGGTGGACATGAGACATGATTAATTTCTAAGGCTTTTGGGATAGAATCCAATTTTATCTTATAGTGCTTGTCTTATATGTGCCAGGTTCTTATTTTGTCATGTAGCAATTGTCCTATTTGTTGGTAATTTTCATGTTCTAAAAGTGGGCTTTAGGCCCACATGGGCTCAAGTCCAATAGGCCTAGCATTATAAAGGTTGCTTATGTTACTGGATACATAATTTGAGTCGTACATTCGATGGGTCATATCTCACTAACGGAGCGTCGGATTGACCCACGGTTTTCACCATTGCAACCACAACGACGACGCGGTCCACATGATAGAGGTCTCAAGGTCATCCAGAACAAATCACTTTCGTGAGTTTTCTATGTGCACTAGGGTGCAGTGTATGGTCTATCAACGATGTGAGTTGGGACTGTTTCGACAAGAAACAAATGCATTCAATTTGGGGGATTTCATTCAATAATAACAAAGAAATAATGAGAGAACAATGATCACAAAGTTTTCATTCTGAGTTCATTACATCCTCGCATATCCCTTGATTCTGAGATAGATTATAATGAATAAGCACAGTGAATGGAAGAGAAGGTAGTTTAATAGCAATTTTAACAGCATTTCGACGCTTTTGATGCTCATTGCAAAGGCAAATGGGTTATGCACACTCAAAGCCTTTGATTATGAGTTGTGCGGGTGCACAATCGAGAAAATGCTTGTGGGCCACATGGTGCTCCATCAGAAGGGTTGTGCACTCTCATCTGTTGTGTACCCAGAAATTGAGGAATTTCTATCTCCTCTATGGGCTTCTTGAGATTCTCTAACTCCTATCTTCTCTCACTTCTCCTTCTTGCTTCTCTCTCTCTCACTGCCCTCTCCAAATAGAGCTAGGAGAGAGGTATTTATAGACATTCAACAGGTGTGGAGGTCATCTATCCGAAGATGGAACTGCACAAGCCTAGACAGGGAATGTGGAGTGCATAAGGCATGTATTAGAACAAAAGTCATGCATTGGCACAAGTTTCCATAAGGAGTGGCGCATGGGACTTACTTCAAGACAACAAAAGCATGTCTTCAGGACAAGGAGAGAGAGAAGTGGCGCATGGAATTTGCTTCAAGACAACAAAAGCTTGTCTTCAGGACAAGGAGAGAGAGAGAAGTGGCACATGGAACTTGCTTCAAGACAACAAAAGCTTGTCTTCAGGACAAGGAGAGAGAGAAGTGGCGCATGGAACTTGCTTCAAGACAACAAAAGCTTGTCTTCAGGACAAGGAGAGAGAGAAGTGGCACATGGAATTTACTTCAAGACAACAAAAGCTTGTCTTCAGGACAAGGAGAGAGATAAGTGGCGCATGGAATTTCTTACAGGAGTGGTTGCGCGGCTCGCGCAAGCGACTTCTCTTGCAAATCATTTCCTTAAAGGATGGTGCATGGAGCTTCTTGCAAAAGTGGTTGCGCGGCTCGCGCAAGGGACTTCTCTTGCAAACTATTTCCTTAAAGAATGGCGCATGGAACTTCTTATAAAAGTGGTTGCGCGGTTCACGGAAGGGACTTCTCTTGCAAATCATTTCCTTAAAGGATGACACATGGAGGCAAGCCTTAGGACAAAATCCCTTAGGAAGTGGCGCAAGCCCCTTTTCTATTCATTTGCGCGGCTTGCGCAAAAGGCTTTCCTTTACGCGGCTCATGCGAAGGACTTTTCTCTCGTCTCTTGTCTCTTGTCTTCCTACCTTCTTTTCCTCCAACTTCCTTGTCTCTCTTCCTTCTTGTCTCTCTTCCAACCTCCTCGAATGAGGCATGGGGAGGGGTATTTATAGGCATCCCAGGCCCCTTACTCTTTAAATAGTAGTGATGACCACCACTTCTCTCTTCACATAACGTCCAACCTTCTTCTTTAAATAATGGTGTTCACCAACCCCTCCCTTAAATAGTGGTGTACAACCACTCCTTCCTTAGGGCAACATCTCTCCTGCATTAAAATGACACCCATGCACTCCTTTTTACCAAAATATCCTCATTCACTCTTTTTTACTAAAATACCCCATTTGCTCCTTTTTACCAAAATACCCCCATTCACTCCTTTTTACCAAAATACGAAGCGTACAACCTCTTCTAACATGGAGCAGCGCTTCAGAAAGCTTCTATACTACTATATATTTTGTGTGCCTCAACAGGGAGACGTGTGCACACGAGCAATGTTGCAAAAGACTGGGATCCCACACATTTTCACCCATATATTGCATAACAGTCACGGTCGTTACTTGTACGTATCGGCCTTTACAGTTGTATTATACGGAACACCTTGGCCCAAAATTGATTCTTAAAAGGTCGAGCAACTTGCTGTACGCGGTGTGGTGACAAGACCTGATGACTAAATTTTATTGCCAGGGGGTCCATCGTATTCTCCCGATGTGGTGATGGGACCCGAGTAGTATGGATACTTGGTGACGGCCATCGTGTTGGTTTAACCAAATTTGTGGATGGTTCAATCTACACTTGGCACCATACGGATGCATTGGGGGACGTAAGAGTAACATTCTTCTGTGTGAAGAAGCCCCACTTTCCAGCTTAGGGAGGCAACCTAAGGTATAATACCTGGTAGTTACCCTAGTTGATCACTAGGAAGCCCTTGACTTTATGTGCATACGTGTTGGGAGTAGAGGAGAGTGGCGAACCAACTGTAGGGGAACGATGAATTGTGCCCATCCCCCAATTCTATCAAGAGGGATGTGAGGTTATCTTTAATATTATTTTTTGGAGTATTTAGAGTATTTGGAAAGATGGTGCACCGCACGCATATACACATTTACATGCATGCTACATTTCGCCCATATCCATTCTTATATTACTCACTCGGGTTGGTAGATGCGCAACTAGACTATCAAGTTCTTATTTGTAGCGGGTAAGATTTCAGTTAGTATGAGACTAACCTGAAGTTAGGGGTTTACTACCTTGAAACTCGTTATCTAAATTAGGTATGGGACTAGTTTGAATGGAAGTTGTTTGTGTTGGACCCCACAACTCACGAAACCGCAAACTACTATCCTGACCTCACCCTGTGTTAGTTATATTCTCTACTTGTTAAAACATGATTATAACATGCTTAGTTATTTACCACTTAAATGTGGTTATCTGCGCTTTACTCTATTTAGTTGCAAATGCTACTTGATTATGATATGACATGATTACTTAAGCTATACTCTGATCCAACAGTGTTCTACCTTGATTTGGTTGTGTTATACCGCTTAATAGAACTACCCACTGGGCTTTCATAGCTTATTCCATTGCTTCCTCTTATACTTATAAGGAGTCGCTAATGGAGTCATATAGGCGACGCTTGATTTGGTTTATTATTTTCAAAAGTGTATTGTTATTGAAGCATGGAGGAATATAATCTATAGTAGACATTTGCATATATAGGCTTCATGTTCTTTGATTATTGCCAATGGCGTACATGGCTACCATAAGGGGAAATTTTTTTATTGTCAACACCATACTCAGATTTTAGGAAGTTGGAGAGCCTGTTAGCCGAGTTCAAGGTGTGACACTCCTCATCCAAGTGGGACATACACAACAGATGGGTTGGATGTCTAAACCACATCTCACTAGGCCCTAAATACAATTGGGAAGGTTTCAATTGGGTGGGCATCCACTCTCAACTATTGTTTGTATTGTGACCCACTGAAGTCATGGATTGGCATGAGTTTTAGGCTTATAGCTCACCATGGAAGGGTGCATCTAATTAATGGAATGAATGTCAATCATATATCAAGGTGGGGTCATGGAGCTCAATCTCATGGGAAGATTCCCATGAGGCATGAGGAGGTGGACATCACGATACCTTTTATCCAATCTACTCATTGCCATCTAAGCCCTTATTCCAACTAATTGGGGACTACTCAATAGGGATGGATCTAAGGATCTCGTATTCATCGGCCGAGGCAAGCTTCGCTAAAAGGTCGGCTTTGACATTTTCGGCACTCGGGATTCGGGTGATAGAACAATGCTGGAAGCGGCCGATCAACTCTGTTGCTTTTTGTAAGTAGGCTTTCAGTCTCTCCTTTCTAGCTTGATAGATATCAACTATCTAATTAACGACTAGCTAAGAGTCGTTGTAGACATTGAGATGGGTAACTCCCAGGCTGGCTGCCAATCGGAGTCCTAGGAACAGAGCTTCGTATTTCGCTATGTTGTTGGAGGCATGAATCCAAGTCTTACGGCATACTGCATATACGTGTGATCAGGAGTTTCCAAAATAACCTTTCCCCACTTGCCTTAGAGTTGAAGGAGCCATCAATGTACAGACTCCAGAGAGGGCAGGCGGGCATGGACTGTTCTTGATCATGCTGGTCGAGCGACTTTTCTAGCCCAGCGGAAAATGGCTCAAGTTGCTGCATGACTTCAACAATGAAGTCGGTCACCGCCTGGCCCTTGATTGCTACTTTGGGTTTGTAGTGAATGTCGAACTCACTCAGCTCGATTGCCCATTTTGTGAGTCATCCCGAAGCTTCTGGTTTTTGGAGTATTTATCGCAGCGGTTGGTTGGTCATAACGACAATCGAATGAGCCTAAAAGTAGGGCTACAGGCGTCGGGATGAAACAACCAACGCCAGGGCTACTTTCTCTAGGGTCGGATATCTCATTTTTGTCGGGACAAGAGCTTTGCTGATGTAATAAACTGGAGATTGTTTGCCCTCATGCTCGCAAATTAAGACTGAGCTTATGGCCGCATTAGAGACTGCTAAGTAGATCAGTAGCGGTTCACCCGGCTCGGGCTTGGAGAGCAAGGGTGGCGACCTCAAATATTCTTTGAGCTGCTAGAAGGCCTTCTCGCATTCTTATGTCCAATCGACTATGTCAACCCTTCAACTGCTTAAAGAAGGGAAGGCATCTGTCGGTGGCTTGGGACATGAAGCGATTGAGCGTCGTTATCCTCCCAGTCAGTCTTTGGATGTCTTTGATTGTTTTGGGCGATTCCATGTCGAGCAAGGCTTTGATCTTCTCGGGATTTGCCTCAATTCCTCTTTGACTGACCAAGAAACTGAGAAACTTGCCCGAGCCAACGTCGAATTCGCATTTGCTCAGGTTCAGTTTCATCTGATATTCTCGAAGGACGAGGAACATCTACTCAAGGTTGACAACGTGATCGGTCGCTTTAATACTCTTAACGAACATGTCGTCGATATATACTTTCATTGTTCTCCCTATCTAGCCGGCGAACATCTTGTTAACCAACCTTTGGTAGGTCGCTCCAGCATTCTTTAATCCAAATAGCATTACTCGGTAGAAATAAAGGCATTACAATTTGATTTATCAGAAGGGTGCATTACAATTTAATTGTAACCTGAATAAGCATCCATAAAACTGAACAACTCATGCCCCGCAATGCTGTCAACCAACTGATCGATCCTGGGAAGAGGGAAACTGTCCTTGGGGCAGGCTTTGTTTAGGTCGGTATAATCAATACAGACTCATCATTTCCCATTGGCCTTTTTTACCAGTACGACATTGGCTACCCATTCAGGGTAGTGTATCTCCTCGATAAACCTGGCCTTAAGGAGTTTTCCAACCTCTTCCTCGATCACGGCATACCTCTCAGTGCCGAGGGCACGTCGCTTCTGTTGGATCGGTCTGTAGGTCGAGTATCTTCATAGGGACTCGATCGTCGATACCTCGGACGGCGCTCTCAGGGCTGTGGCATAATACCGTCGAGCGTCGTGCTAATCTCCCTTGACAATTCCGACTCCTGTCTCGGTTGAAAATTTCATGGAGAGATGGTATGTAGAGACTATGGCTCGGAGGAGGTACAGCGAAGGTCGGCTGAGTATTGCGTTATAAACTGAAGATCGGTTGACTATAAGAAAGTCGATCATGGCCGTTGATTGGTTCGGCGCGTCTCCGGCGGTGAGGGGGAGCTGAATGATTCCTTCAGGAAGGACTTATCCGCCCGAGAAGCCGATCAAAGGAGTCTCACTGGCCGTAGCACCGACCGTTCGACGCTCATCTTATCGAACGCCTGGGTGAATAGCACGTCTGCGGATGAGCCTGTGTCAACGAGGACCCTGAAGACTGTGGTTTGCTATGGTGACGGTAATGACCAAAGCATCGTCGTGCGGGTGGTGGATGCCTCAAGCATCTTCTTCGGTGAACGTCACACTATATTTTTCAAGCTTCCTCTCCTTCGAAGGCCGAGCCAGAACCATGATCTCGGACTCAGGCCAACTAATACTCCTTGCATGGTTTTTCCAAGCATTGTTTGAGTCGCCTCCGCCCCGGTGGCCACTGACAATGGTTCGAATTTCTTCCGTAGGTCAGTTATCACCCGAACGTTCTTCCGTACTCCTGGCTCCTTGGTCCACGTGCTCACCAAGGTGGCCCTCTCGGATGAGCCTCTCGATTTCCTACTTCAGATTGTAGCAGTCACTTGTATTATGCCCATGATCACGATGGAAATGGCAGTATTTGTTTTTGCTACATTGGTTGGGGTTACCACAGAGTTTGTCCAGCCAGTTGACGAATCCTTAGATTTTCATGTGGGAATTCCTTCACACAAGAGAGCTTCTTTCTTTTTTCTTTCTTCTCAATAACACCACTAGGGTTGGATCTCCACCCCCCTGTGCTTTTATTATTAAAACTTAGCATAATTACAACTGTGTCACTCACTTAAGTGAAATAGCCCATCATCCAAAATAAGAAAACTAAAACATTTATTATCAATCTCAACCATCAAATAAATCCTAAAAATAGCAAAAAAAAAAAAAAAAAAAAAAGAAGCAAGATCTGAGGCCAAGGGGCCCATATCTAAAAAGATGTAGTGGCCCGTTGGCTTAATTGACAAGATCCAACAGTCGAATCGATACGAAATAGAAATTATATGACTAAAATGGTCTCCTAAGCAGCCCACATGCATCATCCCAAAGTGGGGTCTTCCTTATACACATCCAATGCATGTGGGGTCTTCAAATGGTCCGGCGGACCCCATCTGGAACTCGTCTCTCATCCACAAAGAAAGTTGCGCTGATGTGGGTGGTCGTCTCCGTCTCTTGTACATCCGAGTAAGTCCTTTGATGTCCCATCAGAATGGACTAGAAACTTTTATATCCTGGCATTTTAGTTAACTCATTACTAGCAAGTAATAACTAACAACACTCCTAAGTATTCTAAATTGGCACGATCTAATCAATGGTATACATGATGAGAGATTATGATGAACACTTGTTAGATAAGACATGGAGCACTAGCACAGGAAGTAGAAAATGATATGATGCTATCATTCAGGGAGAATGTTTTGATTGAAGATCAGTCACAATAACATGAGTAAACATAAAAAAGCACTGAAGAATTGATCAGTTAACTGAGAGAATAATTTCTTTTGAAGTTAAACAGCAACTTGTTCCATTCTGTAATTAAATGCAGACAAATCAGCAACTGTATTCATCTACTAAATGACTCCAATGGAAACTACTATAAAAATCAGCCCTCTATTTCTAGCTTCTTCATTGGCATTTCCATGCCATCCTTGCTCCTCTATCTCCTAAGAGCCAATGCAATCTCGGCCATCTCAAGTCATGCAGGAAAAGATGCAATTCCCAAGCCCAGAACCTTTACAAGCCGGTGATCGAGAAGGAGACCCATGCCACAGTTTCATGTTGAATTCTCATTAATCCCCAGGCCCAGATAGATTTAATGCATATTTCTTCAAAGTTACCTGGCATATCATTGGCGTTTGGCCATTTGGGAATGATTTTAAACAAGGCTATCTCTTATTTTTCCTCAGGAATGATGGGTTTTTTTGACCTGTCGTCCTTTCGCAACTGGGATGCGCAAGTCCTTTCGCAACTGGGATACGCAAGTCCTTTCGCAACTAGGATGCGGAAAGGAGTTTCCTAAAACTATAAAAAAGGGTCCCTAAGGTTTTTCTAGGGTATGTTGTGTTGATGAAAAAAACAACAAGAGGGTTTCCTAAAGCTTTGCAAGAGATTTGCTAAAGGGTTTAGGGCTATCAAAGGTGAGAAAGAGGGAGAAAGAGAGAGAGGAAGCTTATAGAAGGGAGGTTCTGCTCGTGGAGGTTCTCTACTGTGCAATCTATATATCAGCGCTTCTATGTCCTCATAATCGGTGAGATCTCTCTAGTTTTCTCTATTTTTCTTATTGTTTATCCACTCCTGCGTGAGTGAAGAAGATTGTAACGTTCTACTTCATAGTGGATTGTTGATCTGGACGAGGTCCCGTGGTTTTTACCTCTTTGAGGGTTTTCCACGTAAAAATTCTCTTGTGTGGTGTTTGATTGATGCATTGATTATTTTCATTGCTTTATTATCCATAATTCTGGTTTGTTCTGGAGGGCTAGATCCTAAGGTTTTGTGCAAGGCCCCCAACAAAGTGGTATCAGAGCCAGGTTCATTGAACGGGTAGGATCGGTTTTGAATTATGGAAGGTGGCTCAAGGATGATCAGCCTCAATGGTTCTAACTGGACCATATGGAAGGCTAAGATGGAGGACTTGCTTTATTGCAAGGACCTATATTCTCCAATTTTAGGCATATCAACAAAATCCAAGGATTTGACTGATGATGATTGGAAGAAGGCGGACCGAAAGGCGGTGGGGTTTATTAGACAATGGTTAGATGATTCTGTGTTCCACCATGTGTCTACAGAAACCTCAGCCGCTAGCCTATGGCTAAAATTACAAGGGCAGTATGAGAGGAAGACAGCCGATAATAAGATTTTTCTGATAAGGTGACTTGTGAATCTCAAATTCAAAGATGGTGGTTTTGTGGCCGAGCACATGAATGAGGTCAGCAATATAGTGAACCAACTCACCTCTATGAAGATGGTCCTGGATGATGAATTGCAGGCTTTACTATTGCTTAGTTCATTGCCTGACAGTTGGGAGACATTGGTGGTGTCTCTATGTAACTCTGCGCCAGACGGAAAGATATCCATGGAACAGGTGACTAGCTGTCTCTTCAATGAAGAGACAAGGAGGAAGTCTCAGGGGTCTACTTAGCAAGAGGCTCTTGTGACACAGGAACGGGGGAGAGGAAAGAACAGGAAGGGCGGGAAGGCCCGAGATAAATCAAGAGGCAAGTCGAGTAACAGAAAAGATGTTGAATGCTGGAATTGTGGCAAGAAGGGCCACTACAAGCATGAATGTCATGGTAAGAAAAACGACAAGAAAGGAAAAGGGAAGGAAGATGAATCAGATTCTACTGCGGTCGCTTCAGATGGCGACGTTGTAGTTATTCTTTCTGCAGATCATGACGTATGTCTCACGGCTTCAAGTCAGGACACCAACTGGGTGGTTGACTAGGGAGCTTCTTTTCATGCGACTCCACACAGGGACTCCTTCACAAGCTACAAGTCAGGTGACTATGGGACTGTGAAGATGGAAAATTTCGGCGTATCAAAAATTGTGGGAGTCGGTGATATTTGTGTGAAAACTGACGTGGGCTGCACATTAGTTCTCAGGGATGTGAGGCATATCCCAGACCTTCGCCTCAACTTGATGTCGACGGGAAGGCTGGATGATGATGGCTATGAAAGCCGGTTTGCTGGTGGGCAATGGAAGCTCATCAAGGGTTTGTTGATCGTGGCCAGAGAGAAGAAGTGTTGCACCCTTTACAAGACAAGTGTCAGTATGTGCAAAGGTGGGTTGAACGCAGCGGAAGATTCAGCTATTGACATGTGGCACAGGCGTCTAGGCCACATGAGTGAAAAAGGGCTTCAGGTACTAGCAAAGAAGCGGCTCCTTCCAGACGTGACAGGTACACCTCTCAAAACCTGTCTTGATTATTTATCAGGGAAACAACATAGAGTTTCATTTGTTAAAACTGCTTCTCATGTTAATAAAGTGCATGCATTAGATTTGGTTTATTCTGATGTTTGTGGTCCTATGAGGACAAAAACCTTGGGTGGGGCATTGTATTTTGTTACTTTTATAGATGATGCATCTAGGAGGGTTTGGGCTTATGCTTTGAAATCCAAGGACGAGGTCTTTGGTGTGTTTAAATTGTTTCATGCTATGGTCGAGAGAGAGACAGGTAGATCATTGAAGTGCATCCGCACTGACAATGGTGGTGAATATATTGGCGACTTTCACGAGTAGTGCAAGTCCCTGGGCATACAGCATGAACAGACGGTTCCCAAGACCCCCCAGCATAATGGTGTAACTGAGCGAATGAATCACACCATTGTTGAGAGAATCAGATGCATGTTATCCCATGCGAAATTGCCCAAGACGTTCTGGGGAGAAGCAATGCACACGGCGGTGTATTTGATAAATAGGTCTCCATCAGCCCCGTTGAATAGAGAAGTACCTGAGAAGGTGTAAACTGGACAGGATCCATCATACAATCATCTCAGGGTGTTTGGATGCAGGGCATCCGTTCATGTACCAAAGGACGAGAGGTCCAAGCTCGATATGAAGATCAGGCAATGTGTGTTCTTGGGGTACGGTGATGAAAAGTTCGGTTATAGATTGTGGGATCCGACCGAGAGGAAGCTCGTCAGGAGCAGAGATGTGGTTTTCTTTGAAGATCAGTGTATAGAGGACATTGGTAAGTCAGAGAAGAATCAGCCTAGTTCAGGTGAGCTAGAGGACACGGATCCAATTATTCCTCCCGTGGTGCCTGATGACGGGGGAGTACAACAAGGTGCAGAGGACGAGGGAGTTCCTTCAGAAGATGGACCAGGGGAGCAGCCCCCACTTGATCCACCTGTTGAGCCACAGGTGAGGAGGTCATCTAGGGACAGACAGTCGTTCAAGAGGTACTCGCCACATGAGTACATTATGCTGACTGATGGGGGAGAGCCAGAAGATTATTCTGAGGCCTTAGCCGATGAGCATAAGGGGGAGTGGTTGAAAGCTATGCAAGAGGATATGGAATCCTTGCATAAGAACCACACCTATGACATGGTGAAACTGCCTAAGGGCAAGAAAGCTTTAAGCAACAAGTGGGTGTTCAAAAAGAAGGTTGAGCAGAAGAATTCATAGACAAGGTTCAAGGCTAGACTTATGGTGAAAGGTTTTGGTCAGAGGAAAGGCATAGACTTCGAGGAGATATTCTCACCAGTGGTGAAGATGACATCCATACGGGTGTTGCTTGGGTTGGCGGCTAACATGGATCTGGAGATAGAGCAGTTAGATGTTAAAACTTCCTTTCTCCATGGTGACCTGAAAGAAGAGATCTACATGCACTAACCAGAGGGGTTTGAAGTTAAGGGCAAGGAGCATATGGTGTGTAGGCTGAGGAAGAGTTTGTATGGGCTGAAACAAGCTCCACGGCAATGGTACAAAAAGTTCGACTCGTTTATGTTGAAACATGGGTATGACAGAACGGAGTCGGACCACTGTGTGTTCACGCGCAAGTTCTCAGATGGTGATTTCTTAGTTCTGCTATTATACGTTGATGACATGCTCATCATGGAAAAAGACATCAAGAAGATCGACAAGCTGAAACAGGAGTTGGGCAAGTCTTTTGCGATGAAAGACTTGGGCCCGGCTAGATAGATCCTAGGAATGGAGATAACCCGTGACAGAAGCAGCAGGAAGCTCTGGCTGTCACAAGAGCGGTATATTGAGAAAGTCTTAGAGCGGTTCAATATGAATACAGCGAAGCCGGTCAGTACTCCACTAGATGGTCACTTCAGATTGAGCGACAGACAGTATCCCAAGACGAAGGCAGAGGTGGAAGAGATGCAGAAGATACCCTACGCGTCAGCTGTAGGAAGTTTGATGTATGCTATAGTATGTACACGCCCAGACATAGCACATGCGATTGGTGTTGTCAGTCGGTATCTTGTCAATCCTGGCAAAGAGCATTGGGCAGCGGTGAAGTGGATACTGCGGTATCTAAGAGGCTCATCCAGGTTGAGCCTATGCTATGGTGACGGTAAACCTGTGTTAGAGGGCTACATAGATGCAGATATGGCAGGTGACATAGACTCAAGGAAGTCTACATCAGGGTTCATGTTCACGTTTGCAAGGGGAGCGGTTTCTTGGCAGAGCAAGCTACAGAAGATCGTAGCATTGTCAACTAAAGAGGCCGAGTACATTGCAGTCACAGAGGCATGTAAAGAGATGCTTTGGATGAAGAGGTTCCTACAGGAACTTAGCTTGAAGCAGGAGGAGCACGTGGTCTATTGCAATAGTCAGAGTGCTATACACCTGAGTAAGAATCCAAGTCAGCATTCCAAGTCAAAGCACATAGAGATTCGGTATCACTGGATCAGGGATACTTTGGAACAGAAGGTGTTACAGCTTGAGAAGGTCCACACGGATGATAATGGGTCAGATATGATGACCAAGGCCCTGCTCAAGGGCAAGTTTGAGGTTTGTAGAAACCTGGCTGGCTTAAAGAAGGTGAATCCCTCCTGGGTCAAAAAGGGGGAGATTTGATGGGTTTTTTTGACCTGTCGTCCTTTCGCAACTGAGATGCGCAAGTCCTTTCGCAGCTGGGATGCGCAAGTCCTTTCGCAACTGGGATGCGCAAAGTCCTTTCGCAGCTGGGATGCGCAAGTCCTTTCGCAACTGGGATGCGCAAAGTCCTTTCGCAACTGGGATACGCAAGTCCTTTCGCAACTAGGATGCGGAAAGGAGTTTCCTAAAACTATAAAAAAGGGTCCCTAAGGTTTTTCTAGGGTATGTTGTGTTGATGAAAAAAACAACAAGAGGGTTTCCTAAAGCTTTGCAAGGGATTTGCTAAAGGGTTTAGGGCTATCAAAGGTGAGAAAGAGGGAGAAAGAGAGAGAGGAAGCTTATAGAAGGGAGGTTCTGCTCGTGGAGGTTCTCTACTGTGCAATCTATATATCAGCGCTTCTATGTCCTCATAATCGGTGAGATCTCTCTGGTTTTCTCTATTTTTCTTATTGTTTATCCACTCCTGCGTGAGTGAAGAAGATTGTAACGTTCTACTTCATAGTGGATTGTTGATCTGGACGAGGTCCCGTGGTTTTTACCTCTTTGAGGGTTTTCCACGTAAAAATTCTCTTGTGTGGTGTGTGATTGATGCATTGATTATTTTCATTGCTTTATTATCCATAATTCTGGTTTGTTCTGGAGGGCTAGATCCTAAGGTTTTGTGCAAGGCCCCCAACAAGGAAAACCATTAAAATCAGACAATGCTACTGACATTGCCTAGATTCCGAAAGACAACAACATGGCTTCCCCAGACAAGGTCAAGCCCATCTCCCTTGCGAATTTCCTTTATAAAATCATTACTAACGTTCTCACTAAATGTCTTTCAGAGGTTATGCCATCCATCAACACTCATCAGTCCTGCTCAATCTGCATTTTTGGCAAATAGGAACATCCCTGATAATATTCTCCTTTGCCACTATATATTTTCAAGTTCTGATTGAAGAATGAGCACAAAAGAATGCATAACAAAGTTGACTTGAAGAAAGCCCTTGATGGTGTTAGGATTTTCATTTCGCATTCGATTGCAGCTATGGGATTCCCTGATTTATGGATAAACTGGTTGAAAGAATGTCTCTGCATCAAAATTCTCCATCCTCTTAAATGGCACCCCCCATGGTTATTTCAAGATCAAAAGGGGACTCTCCCTCTCTTTGCTATGGTCATGGAGGTCTTCTCCCACATGTTGGAGGTTTCCAAGGACAACGGCATGATCAAGTTTCCTGTTGCAAAAAGGCAAACCACAGTCACTCATCTCATCTTTGCAGATGACTTTATTGTATTTCCTTGTGTGGACATTAATTGCATCCATCATCTTATGGCAGTTTTCAATGAATTTCATTAGTTTGTTGGCCTTGAAGTTAATTATCATAAATCTAGTATTTTCTCCTCCACCGGAGTTGAAGCAATTAGGAAATCCCCCCCACTCTTCAAATGCAAGAAAGAAAATTGCCTATCAAGTATTTAGGTCTCTTCCTGATTACATGCAGATTGAAATTTTCCACTTCCAGCACCTGCTTGACAAAATTGTCCCAGTTCGCAGGATGGAAAGCCTCCTCATCCTTCACCTGCAGATTACAGCTTATCAACACCTCCCACAGTTCTCTCATCAATTGTGTGATGGGTGATACTAGGATCCACCAAACATGAAGCTTCAAAAGTCTGCAACGCAAAATCCCCGTGGAACAAATCAGGGTAATTTACTTATATGTGATGTAGTACAAGCGGTGGACGACTTGATGAACGGCCAGGATGAAAAGAAATTGGGCCAGAAGGCTCAAACTAAGACAAAAACGGCCTAAATGCACACTACAACTGCTAACGGCCATAACTTTGCGACCAGCTATCTGTTTCATGCATATAACATACTGTTAGAAAGTTATCAACAAGCTCTATGCTCTAGCCAACCAACCAAGGTTCATTGTCATCCAAATGGCTCGCAAAAATCAGTGTTTTAGGGGTCAAATTAGAGTTTTAAGTTTTTATTTTTTAACAACTTAAAATTACTATTTTTAGTATGTTTTGTTATGTTGTTTTAGCGTTTTAAGAGTCTGGTTATGGTCTAGCATCCTTGATTTAGTCATCAAAGGATTTTTCACTAGTTTTGGTAGGATTAGACTTCTTTTTACTATTTCGGTGAAGTATCATATTTTGAGTCAAATTAGGAACCTAGGGCTTCCTTTGCTTAAATAAGCACATCAAATAGATCGCAATCAGCGCTTTTCACCAATAATATCTATTTTTCATTTCACTTTTAAGAGACTCTCCTTGTGCATTCAAGGGCATTCTTGAGAAGAAGACAATGATCTCTTCTCTTTATCCATGCACCCACTACGTTAATATGCATTATAAAGATAATGGCATGAAACTATAGTACCATTGATGAGACTACGAATCTAGGAAGAAACTCCCAAGGGCAATTGAACCATTAGGCAAAATGGACAAGGTCCTCATGGACTTACTTATGAAAGGTTGCCATGAAATTTGTTATGAGGTAGGAGAACCTGAAGAAGAACAAAGGAGAGTAGTCCATGTGCTAGAGAGAGAGAGAAAGAGAGATTATGAGCATAATAAAGTTGCCAAATGAAATGATTTCAAGAGAAGTCACATCCCCATTTTTGTCTCCTTTCAAAGTTTCCAATTTATGGCATTGTTGACTTCTAGAATCTCATCTGTAGGTACAAAGAATCCAGAAATGAAATCATGGGGAGAGAAAAAAATAACCTCCTGTTGGAGGAGAGGCTGCAAATTGTCCGAGTCAGGCAAAGAAAGATGTGTTGTGAGAATAATTGTCGACACATTGCAATCCCCTTTTGCAGTTCTTCCATGTGCAGATGCAGTCAACGTGCTTTTGATTGCTAACGATGTTTCGATTGCTTGCATTAATGCATGAGCAGTTAGCATGTCTAGAACTTGAACAAGGATTTTCATTAACAGTGGAGTTGATGCAGGTAAAAAAAATTCATTTAAATGAAAAGGTTGTAATCATTTCATTGGAAACCTTGAAAAGGAGACAAAAAAGGGAGATGCAACTTTTCTTGTAATCATTTAATTTGGCAACCTGGTTATGCTCACCATTGCTGGTCTCTAGGGTTTCATCTGTAGTGACGAAGGATCCAGAAATGAAACCTTGGAGGAGAGGCTACAAATTGTCCAAGGTGGGCAAAGAAAGACATGTTGTGAGGAATGATTGACGTTGCAATCCCCTTTTCACAGTTCTTCCATGCGCAGATGCATTAGACATGCTTTTGATTGATAAGGATGTCTAGAGTGTTTGCCTTAATGCATGAGCAGTTGGCATGTCAGGAACTTGAGTAAGGACTTTCATTAACGTGGTGGAATTAATTCAGGAAAAAAAAATCATTTGATCTAATAAGAGCCACTGAGATAAGTCACAAACTTTCAGAGAGAGAGAGAGAGCGGGGGGGGGGGGGGGGGGGGGGGGGGGGGGGGGGGGGGGGGGGGGTGTAGATTTGTAATGCATTAGATGAATGAGTACACGAGGGTAGTATTTACAGACTCGTCGAGTCTGCTAAGAGATCTCTAAAATACATAGGAGGATTCAAGAATTCTCTTAAAGCCACCAAATTACAATAAGATTACTCGAATTCTGTGATCTAAAATTTCATTCCTTAATATCTACCAAATTACAAGAATACCAAAATGAAAACCCATGAAAGCTCTTTATCTCTTACATGATCCACTTCACCAATAAAGTGCAAGGTGCATCACATGAATAGGTGATTATTCAAGCCTTTAGAAGAATCCAATTAATCTGGCTTTGAAACTACAGTCTACAGCCAGTCATGAGTTTGCTGTCAATTCAATGGCCAAAACAGATGAGCAAGTTCGTCGGATAAATTTGTGCATGGAGAGATGGTGGTATCTTGTCATATTCGAGGAGATTGCATCTTCATCAAAATTTCCGAGCGATGATACCCACATTTCGTGGTGACAATGTAGGATCAAATAGAGGGAGTATTGTTACTTCTGGTACCAAAGTGTGACGCTCCTGAAGGAACAACAGCCTATCAAGCAGAAGAAAAGTTTCCACAACAGGCCCCAAAGTAGCCCGAAGAGACCAATAGGGCCCAACAAGCTCCTGCATTTATAAATTTGTCAGTAGTTAGCTCACATATCATTGTATGTTGTACGAATCCATGAAAAGACTTCATTTCCATGTTGAAGGACTAGTCATGCAAGTATAAAGGATCCAGTGTTTTTACTTTTTTTTTTTTTTTTTTTATTCGAAAGAATATAAAGGATCCAATGTTAGGCACTTGCTTTTCCCCCTTCAATATTTTGCACCATATCCTAGTTATGATTAGGGTGCTCATGTTCATGCACAATAATGTCAATTAGATTGAGCTATTCAAATCTCATACATGTGTGCTACCTTACATCTAAGGAGATGAAGTACGCAATGGCCAAGAACAACCAAAGAAACTGTCTACAGTTTCCTTATATAGCATAGGCATACCAAGTTTAAGTAACTTAGCATTTCATACAACACTTTTCGCTTTTGTGAGGAAATACAGAGATAACTAGATGTGATCCAACCTTATTCTAAAATAGAGGATGGTCAACTGCCAAACTTCAACTTTGGAATGTTCTAATTTTGTTGTATCATCAGCACAGGAAAAAACAAAGAGGATCCATAACTTCTAGTAAAAGAAGCTATAACATGAAGACTAGATATGGTTTTATTGGTTATGTAGATGACAAATTTTCCACAAGTACACTCTAAAATAGAACCTTTCATACCAAACTTAAAATGCTTAATTGTCCCAGCTTAGATGTCATCATCATCTTTGCATTGTCCCAGCTATTTAAGGTTAGACATACAAATCTTGCTTCACCAATCAAGCTTTGAAACAGGAATTCCTTGGATAGATAGGCAAAAGTTCAACAACCGGCTGCCTACTCTTTTACCCAAGCTTGGGACTAGATGGTGCATTGCTGGTACCAAGCAAAGTTTTTGCTTGAGCGAATAAAAGTAAGAGTATGAAATCAAGGATAAGATCAATGAGAATATCAATGTGGAAGATCAGACAAAATCATAAACTCGAAACTCTAATTTTTTTTAAGCGTCAAAATCAGAAAAATGGAATTAGCATGCACATTGAACATCATCCTGGGTGATCCAACTATTCAGTTCTAACTTCTAAGAAATAATGTGTTTTAAATTTCTTAAAATTCAAATCCCATAGTGGTCTTCAGGGTAGCTACTTTGCATGGTTTCCACTAATTTATACTAGGATATTCGCATATACCTATTATAGGATACATTGCATATGCCCGTTCTTGCATTCTTGTCAATAAATATGCATATGTGTATTGTTAAACCTGTACAAGTGATAATTTCCCCCATTAATCTAGCATGTCAGAACACTACCTTGTTTAATAAAACTAAAAGTTCATGGAATGGTTAAATATACATCATAAAACTAGATATGATTATCATATTACCAATGTTTTCGGAATCATCATCTACGAATGTATTGCACCCTTGAGATATGGAAACATAACAGTAATCACATGAAAAATATTGGATGCATTGTGTAATGCATCGCTGTTTTTGGGAAACATTGGGAACCATTAGGAAATTGATTGAATTTATCAATGAAACTTCAGGGGATATTAAAGTGGACATCTATACACACTTAGATATCAAAAGATCACAAAAACAAGTGTACAAAATAAGTTTCTTTTGTATAAGATCCTAAACTGTGTTGTCTAACAGAAGTGATGTAACTATATTCAAAATCAATTCATATAATTTATAAATCTAAGAAGACGTGTGAAAATACAACAAATAAATTATCTTTAAAAATTGAACATTTAGCGTACAAGTAATTAAAATTAAATTGTCCAAATCATCTCTCTTAAGTCTTAAACCAAAACTTATGTTTAATTCATCTGACGATGAGATTAGTGGACACTTACTGGACAGTTAAGAATGAAAAATATCCAATGGTCCTGTTTCAAAAAACAAGTGTCCACGAATCAAAGGTCAGGATCATTCAAACATCTGATTTTAGGACCATGACTTGGTGACGGTAGATTCCACAATTGGTTTAGTTTGAGTTAATATATAGCATATGTACATTTTTTGCATGCATGCCTATCAAGTGTTATACATTGCGAGAGTATCATATAACTTGCCTTTTCAAATAGAGAATACTTTGATACTTTGTTAGAGCATTATGTGCAATACGCGTGGTTAAGAAATTGCTCAAGTGACATACAAACAATTCAAAATAAATCATCCAAATTACGAGCACCAGTTTAGATTTATCATGGATCAAAAATAACTCTTACTTGGTTATAAAAATGGTATATTGTTAGACACTTATTGAATGGTCAGAAATGAGAAATATCCAATGGCCTTATTTCAAATAACAAGTGTCCACAAATCAGTGGTAATTATTGTACAATGAATCTGATTTATATACTACAACTTAATGGGAGTGTGATCCACAATTTAATTGGTTTAATTTTGGATTAATATAAGTGCCACTAACTACCATTTCTAAGTGCTTGTGTATTAAGCATAAATACATAGCTGGAGTATGAATTACTGACGTAGGGATGAACATGATGAGGCCGATCACCGTCTTCCTCAAGGATAACTACTCCGAATCCACAGAGCTTCTCTAGACTCCTCACAGAGACTTCTCGAATCCACGAGGAAAAAGCAAGGAAAATTGAAAATAAATGCTATAAAATTCATAATTTGATTGATGATTGAAATAAACAAGTCTACAACCCTTTAAATAGGGATACCAAGCCTTGTAATAAGTTTCGGATTTAAACTACAACTAAAACTCCCTAAAATTCGTAACTTACTATAAATAGTAAATTTACTATTTACAATAAGTGTCCTATATGGCTTAACCACGTTATTCTCCTAATTTTTCTAAACACTTTTCATGTTGGACACAACTCCTAAATCCCAACAGACGAAGAGTTATAATCAAACCAAAACTTATTAAAAATAGTAAAAACGGAAATAAACATGGAATTTGACCGTCGATCTAACGAAATCTCGCAAATTCGGCATGGGCAACCCGGCATAGCCAGGTTGGTTGGCTATAGTAGCTCGTCCTACCCCAAAATCATATATGGTACATCGAGTAACTCATTCCAGTTTGCGAGATATGCCTGTTTTAAGGTTCTGATGGTCTTGATGAGTTCTGCCTCCGATCGGGCCTTCTCTGATCCATCCTGGACATGAAAGTGTCCGCGACCCGCTCTACATCAGTCCCCTCCACTTCAAAAGAACTCATCCTGCTTCGATTCTTGATACTCGGTCAGGTGCACCGTAATGATACCCGGATCAAAAGTTATGATCAATTTACGGTCCACCTTCTTTTGGTCCAGAAATGATAGGAATGTATCTATGAAACATTCTACATTTGACCCCTCCACTTGAAAAAACTCGTCCTCGAGTTAATCAAGGGACTTACCTCATGATTCTCAAATAACTTCTGATGCCGATGTTTATTAGCCCTTTTCTTATACTTGGCATTAGGCTCTTGAGCTGACACAATACATATACCAATGCTCTCCTTGACTTGGCTAGTATGGATCGGTTCCTTTACATAGGCTTGCAAAATCTCACATTCTTCTTAATAATGTGGGCAATTAGGCAGACTTGCCCTTAAGACAAGATCAATGTGATTTTGTATATCTCGTATGGGAGACAATTTATTAGGGAGTTCATCAAGTACAATCACCTTAAACTCCGATCCATTAGGTTGACTTGCTCCTGAGACAAGATCAATGTGATTTTGTACATCTCATATGGGAGGCAGTTTATTAGGGAGTTCATCGAGTAAAATCTCCTTAAACTCCTGCAACACTAGTTTCAAATCCTCTAGGATGTTCACAGGCTCCACATATTTTTCCTTTTCAACTATTGCATCTACATCTCCTATTTCCTTAAATTGTTTAACGAAATCATGCTTGCTTATGAGAGATTGTCCCTCCACTTTAGAAGTCTTGAGTTGGTTCTCCGTTCCCATAGGGACGAGGCCAATCTTTCTACCATCTTTAATAAATATAAATACGTTATCTCGGCCTCTATACGTAGCATCAATATTATTTTGCCATGGTCGACCAAGTAACATATGATAAGCTTCCATGTCGACTACGTCACAAAGTATTTGATCCTTATAATTTTTACTAATTGAAAACGAGACAGTGCATTGTTAGGTTACCTCTGTTTTGTTGACTTCCTTAATCGATCTAATCGTGTATGGAAACGGGTGCCTTTCTGTTTTCAGTTGTAGCTTTTCTACCATTGTTTTCGACACGAGATTCTCACTGCTCCTGACATCGATGATCACATTACAAACTTTTTGGTTTACAGTGTGCCTTGTTCGAAAGACATTGTGCCGCTATAAATATATCTCTACCTTTGGCATGTACAACAGATTCTTCACAATTAAAGTGGTGGTCTGCGATTCACCATCATTGGGTGGTGCTCTACGAAAATCGATGTTGTGTCGTACAACGACCACGGGCAGTTGAGCATCGCCTTAGGCTTGGGGCGGAATTAGCACATCCACAATACAGTCGAGGGTTGCCTGCAGCACTTGAATGGTCAACTAACTCTCTTGGTTCTTTCCTAAAGATAATGAATCCCTGGATTACTACCCACGGGATTTTGCTCCATACATTTGCTGTTTGCCATCGGCTCGAGGGGAGTCCTCGCTCTGATACCAATTGACACATGGATGAACGTGATGAGGCCGATCACCGTCTTCCTCAACGATAACTACTTCGAATCCACAGAGCTTCTCTAGACTCCTCATAAAGACTTCTCTAATCCACAAGGAAAAAGCAAGGAAAATAGAAAATAAATTCTATAAAATTCGTAATTTGATTGATGATTCAAATAAACAAGTCTACAACCCTTTAAATAGGGATACCAAGCCTTGTAATAAGTTTCAGAATTAAACTACAACTAAAACTCCCTAAAATTCGTAACTTACTATAAATAGTAAATTTACTATTTATAGTGTCCTATGTGGCTTAACCACGTTATTCTCCTAATTTTTCTAAACACTTTTCATGTTGAACACAACTCCTAAAGCCCAACAGATGAAGAGTTACAATCAAACCAAAACTTACTAAAATAGTAAAAATGGAAATAAACATAGAATTCGACCGTCGATTTGATGGAATCTCGCAAATTCAGAGTGGGCAACCCGGTAGAGCCAGGTTGGTTGGCTAAAGTAGCTCGTCCTACCCCAAAATCATATATGGTAAGTCGAGTAATTCATTTCGGTTTGCGAGATATGCATGTTTTAAGGTTCCGACGGTCTTAATGACTTCTGCCTCTCTTATCCATCTTGGACATGAAAGTGTCCGTGACCCGCTCTACATCAATTACCCCGGCTTTTAAAGAGAAGGACTCAGGTCCAACTGGTTTGACCACAAGCTATGGTCAACCCAACAAATAACTTCTAACATTTCATGTGTGTTTGACATCTCACATGTCCGATAAGTTAGGCCCATCACCCGGATCATCATTTGAAAATTCGGCCACATCCACTTATTTAGTGGGCCACACTTGTATTGTACTATTTATCAATGGCTAATTAATTTCTATAATGTGGCCCACCTTATTAGTAGATGGGGCTAATTTTTGCACTAGTTGATCCTTGTGGTGGGGCAAATATATTGAAAGGGTTGGATGATGCATGTACATGATAGGTTGGAAATTATCCACTAGGTGGAAAATTACTTGTGGTCCAACTAGTTGGACTGAGACCTTATAGAGAGTGAAAATGATGTATTTGTAGTGGTGTCTTTATGTACTTTTGGGCGTGTGCATGTACATAGTGTTGTATGCTCCTATAGAATATATTTTAATGTTTTCCTAGCATTATAATAAAACGTGTAAGGGATTGTTGCTCTAACACACAAAAAGGCTTCTCTCTCACATCTGACTCTCTTCTCTTCTACTTTGTTCTTCATTACTCTCCTACATCAACTCAAATCAACTTGGTATCAGAGCAAGAATCTTCACGTTGATTAGTCGCACAAGAATCTACTACCGTTAGCAACCATACGGCTGACATCAACAATTGTACATTTTGTACGGCCTTTTTTTTATTGGAAAGAACATGGTTTAATACATCTTGATTTTAGAATATTAGAGGTAATGATTGTAAGATTTTTGGAGCTCATCTGAGGCATGTTTGCACAAGTTTTCTCATCCAATTAAAAAACCTAAATTTTCTGATTTTCTTTGATTTCTCTCAAATCGATGGTTTTTCTGTGTTTTTCTCCACATGGTGGATCGGATCCACTGTATTTAACTACTCATGGTGTTGTTTCTGAGTGGGAGTTGGATTTGGAGGAGTTGTGAAACCAAAACGTGGACCAACTTTACCACTTTTGGGTCCTGGGGGGTCTATCTACACACCAGAGCTCATGATGTATGTTCTAATGCCTGAACTTCTCTTGTGAAGTGTTGTTGATGCTTGTTCCAACCATCTCTTATTCCTTGTTGCTGATTTTCTCTTCGGCTAGTTTTGGACCTCCAAGCCACCATCTAGAACTCGACCTTCTGTGAAACTGTTGCTTTTTCTGTCTCTTGTGCCTCTCCTTGAGTTGTTTGCTCCTGGACTGTGTACATGGACCCCTATGGAGGATAAGATCACTTTGATCTCTAGTGTGGGACCTTCAGAACCCCACCCCTTGTTAATCATAACAATTAAATTGAATGGTAACAACTATTTGCATTGGGCTCAATCTGTGAAGTTATTTTTAGGAGGAAGAGATAGACTTTCCTATATCTTCTACTGATGGGAACGTCAAGACTTGGACCAAGGAGAACTACCAAGTCATGACTTGGCTACTTAATAGTATGGAACCTACTATCAGCAATTCTATCATGTTCCTAAACTCAGCAAGAAGGATATGGGACGCCCTTCATGATATGTATTCACAATACCAGAATGTATCCAAAATCTTCTAGTTGACCTCAAACATTAGATTTCAAGAAGATTCAAGATCCTTGAAAGAGTATAGTTCAGCTCTTAGAGGTATGTGGTATGAGCTAGATCTCTATCATCCTCTCCCTTCCCATTGTACAATGGACTATGAACATGCATGGAAGCAACGTGAAGAAACTAGAATAATGCAATTTTTCTCTGGCCTCAACTTTGAGTATTACATTGTTCGAAAACAGATTATAGTCATGGACCCTCTTCCCCCTTTAATAGCTATCTATGTCATGTGTCAAAGGGTCAAAACATCATCGACCTCTGCTTTCGTTCCATCTGATCGATCCGCATTATGTTACCGGTGATGAACCTTCTTTTAGCCATGTTTCTAGAGCTCCAATGTGGAGTGCTCAGGGACGTGGATGTGATAGCGGAGCAAATAACCAAGGCAGGGTCATGACACTAATTGTGGTGGACATGATACTCATGAACGTAATGGACAAGGATGTGAACGTGACGAACCTCGCCTTTGTACACATTTGGGGCACTAATCATTTGTTGAGAGATGTTGGACTTGGAACATTGTTGGCCATCCATTTTGGGCTGGTATATCTATAGCTACTAGTACCTGCACTAGTTCCAAGAAGACTTCACAACCGACTTCAATAGAGAAGTCTTCTTCAGGTGATTTTATTCTTTTATCACGTGAGGCCTATGATGCATTGATGTGATTTCATGTTCGTGAGATTTCTGGCACTTCCAAAACCACAGTAGCCCAATCAAGTACTATTCTTCATGTGTCCTCCTCTGCCTCTCTTTGAATCATTGACTCTGGAGCCACCTCTCATATGCCTGGTAAGCCTCGACTGTTTAGCTCATGCCTTCCTCCTAGTCAGTCACATTTGTCACTATTGTTGATGGAAACCAAACTCCTGTATCTGGAACTGGTTCCATCAAGTTTTCTCCCTCCATATATTTATCATTAGTTTTGCATGTTCCCCACTTTCCCCTTAATCTATTATCTGTCAGTTCTCTTACGAAACTCTTAAATTGTTCAGTAACCTTCTTTCCTTCTCACCATGTGTTTCAGCACCTCCAGACAAAGTAGATTGGTGGGGGCCATGAACATGAATGCATTTTTTCCTAGATGATACACTTGTGACGGAATTCAATGCCTTGTCTCTAGATAGGGAGTCGATGTCTAGGTGGCATTGCCACTTAAGGCACCCATCTTTGTCTAGGTTAAAAATTTTATTTTCTTTAATTTTTTGTATCTTAACCGTTACGTTGTGAAACTTGAGTTCTCCAAACATCACCGGACCGTCTTTCCTCCTAGTTCATCTAGGAGGAAACCCAAACCATTCGAGCTAGTCCACTCTGATGTTTGGGGTCCTGCTCCTGTTATCTTTCTTTTTTATACAAATATTTTGTTAATTTATTGATGATTGCACTCGAATGATGGATGGCATGGGGTTTATCTTCTAAAATCTAAGCATAGTGTTTGATATTTGTAAGGTATTTTATAATGAGGTGGTTACCCAATTTCAATGCCCTCTTAAAATTCTACATTCTGACAACGGGGGCGAGTATATGTCGCATGCCTTCCTATCCTTTTTGCATGATCACGGGATTTTATCTCGTACTTCATATCCATGAACCCCTCAAGAAAATGGCATGGTTGAGCAAAAGAATCATCACCTTCTTAAAGTTACATATGCCCTCTTACTTAGTATAAATCTTCCTAAAAGATTTTGGGATGATGCCTTGCTTATTGTTGTATTTTAACATCTCGAATATTGTCACATGGGACTTCGTGTGAAATTTTGCATCCACATGATAAACCCTTTACCCCTTAAGATTTTTGGATGTACATGTTTTGTTCAAATTCTTGATAGCGGTAAAGATAAGTTGAGTCCACCGACACTGAGGTTACTCTCGATCACAAAAGGGGTATAAATGTTATGACCCTCTTACCTTTAAGAGATGTATCCACCGATGCCACCTTCTTTGAAGACATTCTGTACTTTTCTGATGAAGGGAAATCTCTACATAATCATCTTACTAGTTAGGGGGAGCATGTGCTCCTACCCAGTCTGTCTCAAAACCTATCCTTGTGTATCATCGACGAACTAAATTCTCTATTGATCAACAGCCCATCATTTCATCAACTTCTGTTGGTGGTTCAAGTATCAGTTCATTATCTCTTAATGATCTTCTCATTGCCTTACACAATCCTCATCGCTCATTTACAAAGCATCCCATTAGCAATTTTGTTTCTTATCGTCATCTTTCACCTTCCTTCCAGTCTTTTACAGCTTCCTTATCCTCCTTAGTTACCCCGTGTAATATGAAAAAAGCTATGAGTAACCCTGACTAGACTAAGGCTATGATGGAAGAAATGCAGGCGTTGGAGAAGAATAGTACTTGGGAATTAGTTTCCTTACTTGAAGGCAAACAGACAGTTGGATGTCAACGGGTTTATACCATCAAGTATCCAGATAGTTCTATTGATCACTATAAGGCACAGTTAGTTACAAAAGGTTATACTCAAACATATGGCATGGACTAGTTTGAGACATTCTCTCCTGTAGCCAAGCTTAACTTTGTTCGTGTGGTTATCTCCTTGGTTGTAAACTTGTCTTGGTTCCTATTTCAACTAGATGTGAAAATTGTGTTTTTACATGGTAATCTTGTGATGTAGGACATGAGACTAGGTTAAGATCAGTGTTCGTAACATCGATACTATCGGCCAATATATCGGCTGATAATATCGTTATCACATGCAAGCTATACAAAACCCTCAAAAAGCACTTGGATTTTTATTTTTTTTTTTTTAAGGATTCTTCGTATTGTGTGATATATCGCAAGATATCGCACGATTTTCGTCGATATTGTCACGATTTTTCTCGATATTGTCAGGATATCATGCATTATTTGCAGATTTTATGACAGACATTTCGACAATAAAAATGCCAGAGATGTCGGGGTTCCATAACTAATGAAAAATCGAGAAAAAAAAAAATAATGAAAATATTTGAATCGATGTGAGAGATGGGGTTTCAGTACCTGTAAAGAAGAAGATTGCGTAATCGGAGCCCTCTTTCTTCGAGAAATCCACGAGATTTGGGGTTCCGAAAGGACCAGAACCCTCTTTCTTGGAAAATGCCGTCTGAAACAGCAAAATTTCAGGGATTTTGGGTTCCAGAAGTACCGGAACCCTTTCTTCGAAAATGGCTTCGGCCGGTCTTTGTGAGAGAGAAATCTAATCCCTCTTTAACAGGGAGTTAGCATGTGGTTTATCCACGCCATCCGATCTTTTTAAACAATAGATTCGAGGGCTTCTGGGCCCATCATGAATGCATCTGGTTTATCCACGCCGTTCATCCATTTTTCTAGTTCGTTTAAAGGGTTGAGCCCAAAACTGAAGCATATCAAAACCTCAAATGGACCATATCATAGGAAACAAAGGGAATAATGATTTCCACCGTTGAAACCTTTGTAGGGCCCACAATGATGTTTATTTGTCATCCAACTATTCATAAGACCACAATAACATGGATGAAGGGAAAACACAAATATAAGCTTGATCCAAAACTTCTGTGGCCCTCAGGAATTTTTCAATGGTGGACGTTCAATTCACAGTGTTTTCTGTGGTGTGGTCCATTTGAGCTTTGGATATGATTTATTTTTATATGGATGGAAAGAGTGGATAAAATATATAAATCACGGTTGACCCCATAGAGTTTACTCAGTACACGAGTTACACCGGATGCAGATTTGATGTGGAAGCCTTTCGCAGGAATTTCCGCACTGGAAACCTATGTGGGGCCCAACTTGATGTTTGTGAGAAATCCATCTCGTCCATCCATTTTATGAGATCATTTTACTGTATTAGACCAAAGGTGAGTAGGATCCAAGACTCAAGTGGTCCGTACTAAAGGAAAATGTGGTTAGGGAAATTCCTACCATTGAAACCACCCTGGGGTCGACACTGATGTTTACATGCCATCCATATCATTCATAACATCATTCCTACTAGTATGAACTAAAAACACAAATATTAGCATTATTCAAAACTTTTGTGGCCCAACGAATATTTCAACGGTGGATGTTCAATCCTAACGTTTTCGACCCACTTGAGTATTGGATTCATCTCGTTTTTGGCATCATGTCCTAAAATGAACTCACAAAACGGATGGAAGGAGTGAATTTCTCACATAATCATAGTGGGCCCCATGATAGGGACATCATGCGCACACGCGCACGCACGCCACCCCCCTACACACGTACGTACAAAGGAGGGCCCCCTAGTTAGAAGTCGGAGTTTTGATTCAAAGAGTGAGCCCGATAGTCAAGAAAAGCCCATCATAGGATCTCATAATCGTGGCCCACTAGTCGGATTAAGTTCATACTTTAGGTTTTACTTATTTATATTATTTAGAACATCATGAATGCTTTAGATTTCTTTGATTGTTTTTTATTTTAGTTTAGTTCATCGCCAAGTAATAGGTTGCGCACATAGCACGAGTTTTGGGGTATAGGGTTGTCCCTATAAATAGGCACCCCTTGTAGTTCTTTTGATTCATTGAAGTTTAATAAAAATTCCTGCAAGTTGTTTTCTACTCTCTGAATTTCGGAGTTGTGAAAAAATTCAAGTGGGTGCGAAGCCCTCCCTTTTCGAAGGGCTAACTACCGTGGTGCAAAGCCACATCTATCCTCATCTGCCCCTACCATCTTCAATCCATATCTCTCACCTTCTACAACCATCATTGCTTCAAATTCATCAGTTTTTTTTGCAGTGGATCTTCTCCCTATAGCCGGTTTCCAGAATCTAGCCCTACTAGAGGGCTAAAACTTCGGCGGAGCACCACACCCAGGCCGTTCGTCGGATCAAAGTGAGATTTTGGGGTTTTGAAGCCCAGGTCTGGCCGACTAAACCCAGGAGAGCCCTTTTTGGGTTCGTGGGCCCCACGCACGTGCGGCCAGCCATCAGCGCACGTGCGTCAGGCCCTCCCCTTGTTGTCCACGCACGCGAGTTGGTTCCAGGTTCTTTTCTCCTCTCTTTCACTCCTCTCTCATCTGATTTCTCTAACCCTAGATTGTTCTAAATCCCCAATTTCTACCCCTTCTCTCACCCTAGGGTTCCTTGATTTGAAATTGGTGAATTCCTTGGATTAGGGATTGATTGTCATGCATGTGTGGATGCTTTCTATTTCCCTTTGAGTATTGTTTGGTTCATAATTTTTATTGATCCAGCCCTAACATGTGTAGGCCTGCACCCACATAGATTCCCCTTAATTGAATGTTTAAACTATTGTGTGGGATATGGAATTTGTGTAATTGTTTCTGAACTAACGTGATCTTAAGCCTGAAATCTTGCACATCATATCTGAATTTCATGTCCTGCATCAAATTTGGTCTCAGACCCTAGGGTTCTTATAAGGGAATACATTACTTGTTTAAGGGTTAGTTTGTTGAGTCCTTCATGCATCCAGTCCATCACATGTAGCTTTTAGGAGTCCATAGTCTCTTATTTTGTCAACTATATTGTTGGATTTTAGTAACACTGCATAGTTCTCTCATATAGAGTCTCATAGGATCATTTAATCCTATTTAGTTACATATAATCGTCCTAGAAAGTCCTTAGGTGGAGTTAGCGAGTGTATGCCTACACATACGGGTCGCGGTTTCGGTTTGCACCCTACGCTAAACATGGAGCAACTGCAAGAAACTGTGACCAAGTTAACCCAGCAGGTTGATTCCCTGAGTAAGCGCTTGGAACAACGCATAGATCAGCGCCTTAACCAAATAGAGGCCTCTCTCAGGACAAACGCTACCATTAGGGAAGATGTCCAATCTCAGGTAGGTGGTTAGGAGGTTAGATCAAGGAATGGGGGAGGCCAAGGAGTTAGTCATGGGTGCGCACCTGTGCACCCACCCCGTGAGGGACATCATGATCAGTATGACCCAGATGCACAACTCCTCAAGAGAATTAGAGTAGATGCCCCTATATTTGATGGCCACTTGGACCCTAAAGTCTTTCTAGATTGATTGGCGGATATGGACCATTATTTTAAGTGGTATGACATGTCGGATGTTCAACGAGTCCGATTCGCCAAGATGAAGCTTGTGGGCCAAGCAAAAAGGTTTTGGGCGACGGTTGAGCGAAAGAAAGAAAAAGTGAGGGAACTCTCAATAGTCCATTGGGGAGAAATGAAAGAAACACTTAAAGAGAAGTACCTCCCTTTCTCTTATCGCTTACGATTGATTGAGGAGTGGCAGTCTCTTCGACAGGGTTCCATGAGTGTTGTGGACTATATCGAGAAATTCGAGTACTCGACCCGCTGTGAGGTTGATGAGGACCCAGTACTCACCCTTGCTGGTTTTAAAACAGGCCTCCGTCCTGACATTAGGAGAGAATTGCTCGCCAAAGACATAGACACTATTAAACAGTTGTACCAAGTAGTGTTGGACGTCGAGCAATACCTTAAAGCATCTGTGGGAAGGCGATTTCACTTTCGCGAGTCCGGCGTCAAGGCCATCCCTTCCGGGGTTAAACCTAACACAGGATTCCAAAACAAACCTTCCAATAATGTTCAGCCCAGACCCAAGGACGATAAGGGTAAAGAGATTACCGGGTCTAGTTCACGTGGCAGTGGGGCCACTAGGTGTTTTAGGTGTCAGGGTTTGGTCATTTTGCTCACCAGTGTGGCACGAGAGAGGGCACCAAAGTATTCTTCATTGATGGGCAAGTAGAAGTAGTGCCTCCAGAAGTGACAACGAAGAAGAAGAATATGAGCCCGTAGAGACCCCTAGTGATGAGGAAGAGGGAGCGCAAGAGTCTGCGACCGTCGCAATTGTGCATTGCGCTTTAGCTCAAGCCAAGAGCATTGATGACTGGCGCTACAACACGATCTTCTATACTTATGCAAAATGTGGGGACATGAGTTGCAAGTTGATCGTGAATAGTGGTAGTTGTGCCAATGTGGCATCGACTAACACTGTGAGCCATTTGGGCTTAAAGCTGGAAGCCCATCCGCAACCCTATAGAGTCTCCTGGGTTGACGAAACTTTCATTCCAGTCTCGCGCCGTTGTCTTATTCATATTCAGTTTGGATCATATAAAGACAAATTGTGGTGCGATGTTGTTCCCATGGATGTTAGCCATATCGTTCTGGGCAGACCATGGCTCTATGACAGGGATGTCACCATATTTGGTCGTTCAAATGTGTACATTCTGATTTGAGTGCAAGAAGGTCAAGGTAAATCCTCTGCCACCCAAGAATATGACTGGAAAGGAGTCCACCACACAGAGTAGTGTGAGCGATTCAAAAGAATTGAAGGAGTCCAAGTCCAAGTCCAAGTCCAAACCGCTCCATATCATGAATGCCAAAGACTTTGAGCGAGAAACGGAGGCGGACTCAATGGTATATGCCCTTGTGACTAGGGAGAGTGTACCAGAGGCTAGTGTAGAGTTACCCACCGAGGCCATCCAGGTAATGCATGAGTTTCATGATGTCTTCTCTGATGATCTACCAAATGAGCTTCCCCCTATGAAGGATATAAAACATATCATTGATTTAATCCTTGGGGCGACTCTTCCAAACCTCCCGCATTACAGAACGAACCCAAAGGAGCACGATGAGTTGAAGAGGCAGATTGATGAGCTCCTAGGGAAAGGTTTCATTCGAGAGAGCATGAGCCCGTGTGCCGTGCCCGCCCTTCTTATACCTAAGAAGGATGGCACATGGAAGATGTGTGTTGATAGTAAAGCCATCAACAAAATCACAGTCAAGTATCGGTTTCCCACACCGCGTCTTGATGACATATTGGATATGATGGCCAATGCTAGTATCTTCTTAAAAATTGACCTTAAAAGTGGTTATCACTAAATTCGTGTACGCCCTGGCGATGAGTGGAAGACGGCGTTCAAAACAAATGATGGGCTATACGAATGGCTAGTTATGTCTTTTGGGTTAACTAACGCCCCAGCACGTTCATGCGTGTGATGTTAAGGCCCTTCATGGGAAAGTTCCTGGTCGTATACTTTGATGATATCTTTATTTATAGCATGACCAAGGAGCAACACCTCGACCATTTGAGGCAGGTTTGTGGGATACTTAAGGCCAAGAAGTTGTACACCATCCTAAAGAAGTGCGCGTTTTTGTCTAGTAGTGTGATCTTCTTAGGTTTTATTGTGTCACTTGAGAGCGTATCGGCGGATCCCGAGAAGGTCAAGGCCATCGTCAATTGGCCTGAACCCCGCAATATTCGTGAGGTGCGCAGCTTTCACGGCTTAGCCACCTTTTATAGGCGGTTCATTCGAGGTTTCAGTTCCATTATGCCTCCCATCACGGACTGCATAAAAAAGAGAGTTTCAATGGATGAAGGCAGCCTCGAAGGCCTTCAAGGAGATAAAGGTCAAAATGACCGAAGCTCCAATCACGCGGCTTCCTGATTTCTCAAAAGCTTTTGAAGTCACATGTGATGCGTCAAGAGTCGGCATAGGAGGAGTATATAGTCAGGAAGGGCACCATGTCGCCTCTTTTAGTGAGAAACTGAATGAGGCGAAACAAATATATTCCACCTATGACAAAGAATTCTATGCGATAGTGCAATCACTGCGGCATTGACGTCATTATCTATTACCGCAAGAATTCGTCTTATTCTCAGATCATGAGGCCTTCAGATATCTGAACTCTCAGAAGAAATTAAACCCTAGGCATGCCAAGTGGGTTCAATTCCTTCAAGAGTACACTTTTGTGCTTAAGCACAAGGCCGGTGTAGAGAATAAGCTTGCCGACGCGTTAAGTCGTCGAGTCGCATTACTCAACTCCATGAGCGTTGAAGTTACGGGCCTCGAGCGCATCAAAGAAGAGTATTCAGAGTGTCCAGACTTCGAAGTTGTGTACGCGTCATTGTTAGAGAGTTCATCAGGAGCTAGTAGTTAGTACTTGATTTTAGACGGATATTTATTTAAGAGTAACCGCTTGTGCATACCACGCACCTCCCTTCGTGATTTTCTTGTCTAAGAGTTACATTCAGGAGGAGTTGTGGGTCATTTTGGTCAAGACAAGACCATTGCGCTAGTGAAGGATAGGTTTCATTAGTCAAGCCTCAAGCGAGACGTGGCCAAAATTATAAGGCAGTGTCGTACTTGTCAACTGGCAAAGCAAAAGAAACAAAATATAGGATTATATACTCCTTTGCCAGTTCCATTCATCCCTTGGCAAGACATCAGTATGGAATTCGTGCTTGGATTTCCCAAGACCATCCATAAACATGATTTCATATTTGTTGTCGTAGACCGTTTCTCAAAGATGGCCCACTTCATTCCTTATTTTAAGACCTCCGACACATCTCATGTTGTCAAGCTGTTCTTTAGTGAGGTCGTCAAACTACATGGGTTACCAAAAACTATTGTGTCTGACCGTGACGTGCGATTCATGGATTACTTTTGGAAGACACTATGGCACATGATGAATACTAAACTCCAATTTTCTTCTGCCTACCACCCTCAGACCAATGGCCAGACTGAGGTGGTTAATAGGAGCCTAGGGAGTTTACTTCAATGTTTAGTAGGGGAGCATACCAAGACATGGGACACCGTACTACCCATAGCCGAGTTTGCATTTAATAGTTCTGTCAATAGGTCCACAGTATAAGTCCTTTTGAAGTCGTTACTGGTTACAAGCCTAAGAAGCCTATTGATCTTGTTCCTATGTCATTGTCCCATAGACCATCAAAGTCTGCAGAGTCTTTTGCGCATCACATACATTCATTGCATCAAGAAATCAGGCGAAAGATCACTACTAGTAATGAATATTACAAATTTTCTACAGACCAGCATAGACATTTCAAAGAATTCAATATTGGGGACTCCGTGATGGTCTGCATCAGGCCCGAGCGATACCCTCCAGAGGTCATTCGTAAGTTATATGTGCATAGCGCTGGACCCTTCAAAATTATAAAACGAAACGGTCTCAATGCGTATGAGGTAGATCTTCCACCTTCTATGGGAATTAGTTCCACATTCAACGTGGAGGATCTAGTTACTTTTCAGGGGACCACTGATACTTTGTCCGGCCCTTCGCTCACCCATCCTGATTCCCCAGATTTATCCCTTGAACCATGGCCTCTTCCCGACCTTTCTTCCCAGCCTCTACCTCCCATACCTACCCTTCGCACACCTAAAGAGGAAATAGAGGATATCCTGGACTATCAGATAATTTCAACATCGGAACGGCGGGTTTCAGAAGTACCTGATTAAATGAAAGTCACACCCAGCTTCCGACAGCACGTAGCTCACTGAGGAGCTTCAGAGACGTGATCCTGACATCCTGGAGCGGTTCAGGAGTTTAATTTCGTCAGTGGCGAAATCTTCGTAGCCGGGGAGAGTTGATGGGGACATCGTGCACACATGCGCACGCACACCACCCCCCCTACGCACGTACGTACGAAGGGCCCCACCGTCGATCTGGCTCGATGACGACGTCCAGGGAGAGCCTCCTAGTTAGAAGACGGAGTTTTGATTCAAAGAGTGGGCCCGATAGTTAAGAAAAGCCCATCATGGGATCTCATGATCGTGGCCCACTAGTCGGATTAAGTTCATACTTTAGGTTTTGCTTATTTATATTATTTAGAACATCATGAATGCTTTAGATTTCTTTGATTAATTTTTATTTTAGTTTACTTCATCGCCAAGAAATAGATTGTGCAAATGGCGCGAGTTTTGGGGTATAGGATTTTCCCTATAAATAGGCACCCCTTGTAGTTCTTTTGATTCATTACAGTTTAATAAAAATTCCTGCAAGTTTTTTTTTACTCTCTGAGTTTCTAAGTTGTGGAAAAATTCAAGTGGGTGTGAAGCCCTCCTTTTTCGAAGAGCTAACTACCGTGGTGCGAAGCCACATCTATCCTCATCCACCCCCTACCCTCTTCAATACATCTCTCACCTTATACAACTATCCTTGCTTCAAATTCATCAGTTTTTTTGGAGCAGATCTTCTCCCTATAGCCAGTTTCCAGAATTTGGCCCTGCAGGAGGGCTGGAACTTAGGTAGAGCACCACGCCCAAGCCGTTCGTCGGATCGACGTAAGATTTTGGGGTTTTGAAGCCCAGGTCTGGCCGACCAGACCCAAGAGATCCCTTTTTGGGTTCGTGGGCCCCACGCACGTGCGGCCAGCCATCAGCGCACGTCCGTCAGGCCCTCCCCTTACTGTCCACGCACGCGAGTTCGTTCCAGGTTCTTTTCTCCTCTCTTTCACTCCTCTCTCATCTGATTTCTCTAACCCTAGATTGTTCTAAATCCCCAATTTCTACCCCTTCTCTCACCCTAGGGTTCCTTGATTTGAAATTGGTGAATTCCTTGGATTAGGGATTGATTGTCATGCATGTGTGGATGCTTTCTATTTCCCTTTGAGTATTGTTTGGTTCATAATTTTTATTGATCCAGCCCTAACATGTGTAGGCCTGCACCCACATAGATTCCCCTTAATTGAATGTTTGAACTATTGTGTGGGATATGGAATTTGTGTAATTGTTTCTGAACTAAAGTGATCTTAAGCCTGAAATCTTGCACATCATATTTGAATTTCATGTCCTACATCACCCTACTTAGGTTCCCAAAGAGGAACTTCATGCAAAAGGCTTTAGCAGCAAATGTGCCAATTACGGCCGTGGGCATGGATCCACCGAGGTGGATGGGACTTTGATTGTGGGGCTCACAGTGATATATGTCTTAAATCTACACCGTCCAACAGTTTTGAAAGATCATTTTAAGCTATGATCCCAAAAACAAAGCAAATCCAAATCTTACGTGGGCCATACTACAGGAAACATTAGTGATTAAATCCCTACCATTAAAAACTTTACGGGGGCCACTGGAATGTTTATTTGTCATCTAACCTATTGATAAGGTCGCAAATATCTGGATGAAGAGACCAGAAAAATACAAAATCGATCTAAAACTTTTGTGGCCCACGTGAAGTTTTTAATGGTCAATTACCACTGTTTCATGTATTATGGTCCACCTAGGATTTGGATCTGCTTCATATTTTGAATCATTTCCTAAAATGAGCTTCTAATAGGTATGGACGGTGTGGGTGTAGCCACATACATCACAGTGGCCTCCAACCACTGTTTCATGTATTATGGTCCACCTAGGATTTGGATCTGCTTCATATTTTGAATCATTTCCTAAAATGAGCTTCCAATAGGTATGGACGGTGTGGAAGTAGCCACATACATCACAATGGCCTCCACAATCAGGGGTCTCACCCACCTCGGTGGAATGATTCAACGAGGATTGCCTACTGACCACGTCAGCAGCGAGGTGGCTACTGACACTGCTCTATGAGCCCCGCACGGTGTGTGTTTTATCCAAGCTGTCCATCTATTTTTCCAGATCATTATAGAGGATGAGCCCAAAAATAAGGGAGATACAAATATCGAGTGGACCACACCACAAGAAAACAATGGTCATTGAATGCCCACCATTAAAAACTCTCTATGGCTTACTATAATGTTTATTTGGCATACAACTTGTTGATTACTTCACGCACACTTGAATGAACTATTCACAGCCCCGTCGAGATGTAGACGATGATTACAAGCCACTGCGCAACTCTATGTGGGTCTAGGCCACAACCAGTCCCCATCATTGATATGCATATTTCTCAATTTTTACTTCTTTTGATTTTCAATGAATTGGTTGTGTTTTCATACATATCTTTGATACGTTTATAAATGTCATGCATTCAATTTAAATATAGTTGCATTAGTTCAGTTAAACATCGCATAGCTTAGGACCCTATAAAAAGGAAATTTAATATGTGCACCTTTTTTTTAAAGATGTTATGATTTAAAAGTGTGTATTAAGGTCTTTTTTAACAATCCCTGAAGTTTCATTGAAAAATTCAACCATTTTCCCAATGTTTCCCCATGTTTCCCAAAAAATGCGATAAATTATGCGATACAAACGATATATCCCGTGCGATAACCGATACATATCTGTATCCCAAGGGTGCGATACATATCTGTATCGATACATAGCGCGATACTGATATTTCAAACACTGGTTAAAATGATGTCATGAGATTAGTCAATGGATTATCATTACAATAAGAAACATAAAAATGTATAATCTACCATAGATATAAAAGATACTCAAGTAAGCAATTATTTTTAAATTCAAGACCTAACTACAATCCAGTAGTATGGATCCTCAAAAATATAAATCAAAGAGAAATAGACCCAATGGAAGATGGGACTTCCATTTATAGCATAGGGATTGATCTACGTTCAAGGGGACTCACAAATGTCCATTAAGGGTCAAGTATTCTAGGTTTGGATTAATTGGAAATTAGGTTAAGGATTTGGTAATGGGGATTCAGGGTTTTAGAATGGGGGATTTAGGAACTTGGGGTTTACAAGTTAGGAAAACAAGAGAAAAGAGGAATGAAAGTAAGAAGATCATTGTTCACAGCACTGTTCATGACACTATTCACAGCACTGTTCATAGGCATGGGGAAAAAAGGTGTTGGTTTAAATTAGGGTTTGATGTGGTCTTGATTGGGTTTTGATGTGATTTGGATTGGGTTTTGATAAGGATGAGAGTTGGGAATGAACATTGTTGAGATGGGTCGAGAAAAGTGAAAAATAAAAGGGAAATTTGAAAGAAATAGAGATAGAGGGAAGAAAACTTATCTAGATCAAAGATTAATGGCTTCACACCATTCCAATCATAGGAAATTGAAAGGAGAAAAACCCTAGCAGAGAAATCTCATTCATAATAATCATAGCCATTTCAAATTAGGGCTCCCACGACCCTTAAATAGTCTCAACTTGGGACTTTTACAAAAAAAAAAAAAATGCCTCTCAATAAGGAAAAGTCTCAAGTACCTCCTACTTTTAAGCCAAAATAAGACAACCCCTAACTCTCTAACAAATTTAAAATAACCCCTAGCTAAGGACAAAAACATGTCTCCACGTGTAAAGTGTACCTCCACGCTCCCAAAAAGCAGCCCACATGCATCTCCCCAATGTAGGGTCTTCACTGATGCACCGAATATGAGTGTGGGGTCATGCACCTACAATCCAAGGTCAGACCCCGCATAATGATCATCTAGCCATAGAGAAACTGGGGCGTGGGCAACAACTCGTCTCCTCCTTTGATATACTCGATATGGTGCTCGGATGTCCTCATCAACTCCCCTCGGTTAGAAGAGATCGCCTCTAACAATATAAAGCTGCGGTGATACTCAAGAAGATTTGGGTCAATTCTTTGAAGCTCGCTCTCCGTGATCCATGTACTATCTGACTCTGGCCTATTCTTCCACTTGACGAGATACTGCTGAAAACCTCTGTGCTCGATGGAAACCGCTTGCTCATCAAGAATGCCATCTATCTCTTCTCTTCTAGCCGATATGGATGGCAAAGGAGGCAGAAGATGAGAAGATGAGTCCTAATCCAAGAACCTACTGACGTACACTCCCGCTGAAGGCTCCCGCAAGAGACTTTAGTTGGTTTTTTATACGCTAACCAACAACTTCAGTCCTAACCCAAGAGTCTACGTTTACTCCCGTCGGAGGCTACCACGAAGACTTACACGTACGCACCCGTGTCCGGTGAATTCGGCCATACACGAGAGCCTAGGTCCTACACAAGAACATATCAAGTTTGGGTCACAAACTCTTACCCTCGATCTTACACAAGGAAAGATAGCATGGACTCACTCAATGACACTTGTCGAATTGAGCTCCATTGATGCGTTGTTCTTGAGTCGCTTCTTCAAAGCTCACCCATGCTTGAATCTGCTCCTCAATTGCTCCCTCGATCATGATGTTAATGCTTTGTCAAGGCCTCAACTCCAAGATCAAACACCTTGCATGTGATGCTCCGATGTGGTGACCACGGTGACAGGAAGTATGGTGATCTCCTAAAACTAATAGGAAGTTATGAAGCATAGGGGATTCACCTGAAAGGGTCTTCTCGAGAATTTAGACAAGGATATACCAATAGAGGCTAGGTTTAAACTCTAGAGAATGGCGGAGATCGAGTTCATTCTCAACATTGAGGTTAGAATCCTCATTAGAGTGTCAAAGCTCAAGAAGATGAATCAAATCGAATAGAATATGAGGCTTAGGATGTGGGATATGATTGGAGATTCACCTAAGCCTCATTTGCACCAAAAACCCTCTCAAATGCACAAGGACCGGATCTCATATATAAAAAAATCGAGTTCCAACGATAAAAAAACGGGCAGAAATGGCTAGTCTTCGGTCGCACCAAATGTAAGTTCGACCGCACCTACCTGAAATTTTGTCCTAGCCCATTGTCCTGTTTCAGTCGTTTTCGGTCAGATCGAAGGTGGCTTCGGTGGGACCGAAGGTTGCTGAATTTGAGCAATTTTTCCAGCAACACGTGACCTCTAAAGCCAATCTAAGGATGGTCAATTTAGGCCCATGTGGCTTAAGGGATGATCAATAAAAGGTTCATCTATTAGGTTTAAGATCATCTAGAGGTTTAGGTTGTTTTGGGTCAAGGGTTAGGGTCACCAAGGCACCGCATTTGCCTATTCTTTGCTCCTTGATGTTCCACCTTCACTTGTGTCTTCCGTCCTCAACTTCCAAGGGCTCAACCAATTACATGACACAAGGACTCACGTGATTGACAAATAAGGTGCATAAATCAGTGCACTAACAAAATTGTCCTGGATGAACCCTTTCCTAAGAAGCTCATCAACTTGTCTCTTCAACTCCACATGCTCCGTGGGGTTCATTCGGTAGTGATGAAGGTTTAGTAGAGTCGACCTAGGGATAAGATCAATGGCATGTTGAATGTCCCACATGGGTGGAAACTCATCCGGTAGAACCTCAGGGAAAACATCTTTAAACTCTTCAAACACCGGATTCACTTCGAATGGCTATTCTACGACCTCGGGTGTGACCTCTCTTGCAACGAGATCATACATAAATGAACATGTATTCAAGCAGCTGAACAGTGTCACATCACGATCATACAACCAAAGTCTACCCAAAATAATGTAGCCTTCATCCATAAGCAAGACATCACACCACGACTTGTCTTTGTAAGAAGCAAACCAAATGGGAATGAGACATTGCTGAGAAAATGGTATCGAGGACGCCATAAACCCATGAAACTTGATAGGGTTGAGGATGAGGGACGGGTTTCAAACCCAAACAAGACACAGTGCTAGCGAAGACCACGTTGGTGCAACTGTCACTATCAATTATCACCTTACAGTTTTTGTCACCACACTTGACATAAGTGTGGAAAATTGAATTCTTGCATCAATTATCTCTCTTTAGCCTAAGCTAAGGCGCAACTGACAACTACAAGTGACATTGCCTCAACTCCTTCAGCTTCTTCATCAATAGCACCAATTTCGGGCTGATATTCTTCTTCTTTAAAATCGCCCTGATCACCTGCATCCTCATCACAATCACCAATCACAAGGACCTTATTTCACTCCTTCGTGGGGCACTAGTGTGTGAAATGGCAATATTGTTGGCAATTGTAACACCGTGTATGCTCACCTCCCCTCGAACTAGTACTAGCTAAACCATTGCCCTTCACATCCCTATTGTTGTATTGAGTATCAGTAGGGGCTTTAGATTAACTCCCAAAATTAGACTTAACTCCTCGATGAGTGGTCTTGACATTGGATTCACAAGAGTCGAATCACCTCACGAATTGCAGTTTCACATATAGCTCAAGTTCTTACACAACTTGATAAGCATGTTGTAGGGTGCTAACGTCATGAGGAATGAGCTCACGTTGAAGCTCGTGTTAGAGGCCCATCTTGAAATGGGAAGGGTCATTAACTGGTCCTCCTCGATGTTACAAGGCAACATATACTCATCAAACTTGGCGATGTAATCAACCGCGGGCATTAATCCCTGATGAAAAGATTGCCACTAATCCAAAAGTCTCTAGCAGTAAGAGAGGAAGGTACTCCTTTAAAATCTTTTTCATCTCAGCACACAGTGAGACCAGATCATCTCCAAATCTCTCCATCTTGCGCTCGACATTTTTTACAAAATAACTTGGCTTAGCCCACCAACTTCATCTTGGAGAATCTCACCTGATGGCGATCAAATATATCGTACCACTCAAAATAATGGTCCGTGTCCGCAAGCCAATCGAGGAAGGACTTGGGGTCCAAGCGACCATCAAAGTTCGGGGCCACAACCTTCACACTTTTCATGACTCGATCATCAGGATCTTGATGGTCTAAATACTCTCTACGAAGTGGCTGGGTACACACCCCACCACGGCCTCTTCCACGCCCTCCAATTTGGTTTCCTCCAACTTCACTTCCCATTTGAGATTGGTCATCTTCCCTATTGTCGGGGTTTACCTGGAGGGAAGCTTCCAACTGGGTCATGCGAATATGGGTCTCATTCTTATGAGTTGCCAGTTGGTGACTAGTGTTTCTACTTTAGGCCTCGATGGCCGCGAGATGGTTATTGATGGCATTGATAGCCTCGGCAAGCTGTTCCGAATTCATTATGGAGCGTAGACCAAATCCGTGCCTAGTGTGAGTGGGCATAAACCGGGAATCTAATGGAAATCCTAACTAAAGACTCTAGATGCAATGTGATGAGAATGGGAAGACTGTTAACCCTATGCATGGCAATATGAAAACCTAACCTAAATGCAACATAAGAATCATAGGCTAAACCTAGGCTCTGATACCAAAATTTGATGCAGGACGTGAGACTAGGCTTAAATGATGTCATGAGATTAATCAATGGATTATCATACTAATGAGATAACATGAGATTTATTGTATAGGGATTTATCTACGTTCAAGGGGATTCACACATGTCCATCAAGGGTCAAGTATTCTAGGTTTGAATTAATTGGGAATTAGGTTAAGGGTTTGGGATTGGGGATTCAGGGTGTTAGAATTGGGGATTTAGGAACTCGGAGTTTAAAAGTTAGAAAAACAAGAGAAAAGAGGAATGAAAGTAAGAAGATCATTGTTCACGGCGTTGTTCATAGGCATGGGAAAAAAAGGTGTTGGTTTAGATTAGAGTTTGATGTGGTCTGGATTGGGTTTTGATGTGATTTGGATTGGGTTTTGATAAGAATGAAAGTTGGGAATGAATATTGTGGAGATGGGTTGAGAAAAGTGAAAAATAAAAGGAAAATTTTAAAGAAATAAAGATAGAGAAGAAAATTTATCTAGATTAAGATTAATGGCTTCACACCATGGCTCGCCATTCCAATCACAGGAAATTGCAAGGAGAAAAACCCTAGCAGAGAAATCTCATTCATAATACTCATAGTCATCTCAAATTAGGGCTCACATACCTTAAATAGTCTCAACTTGGGACTTCTACAAAAAGATGGCTTTCAATAAGGAAAAGTCCTAAGCAACTCCTACTTTTAAGCCAAAACAAGACATAACCCCCTAACTCTCTAACAAATATAAAATAACCCCTAGCTAAGGATAAAAACGTGTCTCCACATGTAAAACGTACCTCCATGCTCCCAATAAACAGCCCACATGCATCTCCACAACGTAGGATCTTTAATGATACACCAAATATGCATGTGGGGTTTTCCATGCACCTACGATCCGGAGCCAGGCCCCACGTAATGATCATCTAGCCATTGAGAAATCGGGGTGTGGGCCATAGTTCGTTTCCTCCTCTGATATACTCGATATGGTGCTCGAATGTCCTCATCATCTTGTCAAGGAGGTCAACGTGGATCAGCCCCCGATTTTTCTATGCCCCCTAACTCTCATCTTGTGTGTTGACTAAAGAAATATATTTACAGTCTCAAACAGTCCCCAATCCTCACGTGCCTGGTTTGATAAATTTAATCGTGCTCTTCTAGATTTTGGAATTGTTCACACTCAAGTGGATCAATCGTCATTCATCTATCGTCGGCACACAAGGATTATGGTGTTGATTGTCTATGTGGATGACATTTGTCCGCGATACTGAAGGAATGGTGGCCATTAAATCTTTTCTCAAGACTCGATTTGAGATAAAGGATCTTGGGATTCTTTGTTATTTTTTGGGCATTAAAGTTGCTTGATCTAAGTCCAAAGTTGTGCTCTCAAAGAAAATATGCCACTGATCTTTTCTCAAAGACCGGAATGTTAAGGTGTAAGCCTGCCACCACGCCAATGGATACTACTCACAAAATTGGTCCTGATGATGGTGAGCTTCTCTCTGATCCTAAGATGTATCGGCAATTGGTTGGCCGACTTATCTAAGTATTACTCAGCTGGACCTATCGTATGTTGCAGGTATTGTGAGTCAATTCATGCATGCCCCTCATACCGCACGCCTATTAGCAGTATATCATATCATTCGATACCTCAAATCTTCCTCAGGCAAAGGTTTGTTCTTTCAACAGCATGGCCACCTTCATCTATCAAGCTACTCTGATACTGACTGTGCTGGAAGTTTACATGATCGATGGTCTAGATTTGGATACTATACATTTGTAAGTCGCAACCTTGTCACCTGGAAAAGTAAGAAGCAGTCCGTTGTGGTGTGATCTTATGCCGAGGCTGAGTCTCAGGCAATGGCTCATGCGACATGTGAACTTATTTAGCTTCGAACCCTCTTACAAGAACTTGGTTATAATCCTTCGAGTCACATTCATTTACATTGCAATAATCAAGCTACCATTCATATTGCTAGCAATCCAGTATTCAATGAGAACACAAAGCACATTGAGATTGATTGTCATTTCATTCGGAAAAAAGTTGTTAAAAAGGAAATTGTGACTCCCTTTATTCGCTTTAAGGAACAATTGGTTGATGTTCTTACCAAGTCTCCCAATCAAGATGCTCTTCTCCATATTACTAGCGAGTTGGTCATGATCAATATCTATGCTCCAACTTGAGGGGGAGTATAGAGAGTGAAAATTATGCATTTGTAGCAGCGTGTCTTTATGTACTTTTGGGTGTGTGCATGTACATAATGTCATGTGCTCCTGTGAAGTGTTTTAATGTTTTCCTCATAGATATGAATATCGGTATCATATCGTATATGTATCAGTAAACGATATGTGATGTGGGGCCGTATCAGCACGAGACAATATTATCTTGTATCTTCGATATCTTGTGCTTCTATGGAGTGTAAGTTCTAAATATCACTTATATCGGTGATAAAAGCACCGATACAAGTCAATGACAGCAGCCCCTTGCGTAAATAGAGAAAAAATCCAAAAATAAAAATTTAAAGAAAAACAAGAAGAATCTTCCCCTTTTTCCATGTCTTCGTTTGGGGGTGGAAACCGGGAAAATCTATTTTTCTGGCAAAAATGTTTTGAAAATCGAGCTGAGGAATGGATTTCGACCATTCCTTCATTTTCATGAATCAAATCCCCTCGATTTGGGGGAAATTTTGGGAAATCAAGAAAACATACGTAAATTTGCAAAAATTAAATTAAAAAATAGAAAATTAGTTTTGTTTTAATCTTTTTGGGATCTAGTTGGGGAGTAGATGTCGACGACTCTTGCATTTTCATAAATTAGGTAAAAATTTTGGGAAAGGGGGAAAACATGCATAGATCTGCGAAAATTAGAAATATATATATATATATATTGAGGAGTGGATTTTGACCACTCTTCAATTTTGGACTTTCTAATTATTTAAATTTTCAAAAATGTAAGAACAAACTCTGTTTTATTTCAACAAAATAATGACACTATTTCATGAAAAACTTATTAATGTTGAATGGATGTGGACGAGTGATTCATTGCATTTTGCAATTTAAAAATATATACATATTTTTTTTAGAGTTTAAAAAATTATCAAAAAATTAAAAAATATATATTAACTTTTACAAAATAATTGCTTTACTTCATAATTATGAATGCATGTATGGCGGATGTATGATATATGTATGCGTACATTGATGGATGGATGGATGTGTTATGCATGTATGAATGGTATGCATGGATGGATGGATGGATGCATTAGTGTATGCATGGACAGATGGATGGATGGTTGGATCATGTATGCATGTATGTACGTGTATATATGCATGGATGGATGGATGCATGTTTGTATATATGGATGGATGTATTAGTGTATGTGCGCATGGATGGATGGACGGATGGATGTGTATGTATGCACACGTGCATGCATGCATAAATGGATGGATGTATTAGTGTATACACATGGATGGATGGACAGTTGTATTAATGTATGTGTGGATGGATGGAAAGACATGTATGGATGTATGTATGCATGCATGCATGTATGACTTTTTTTAAATTTAGAAACAACTTAAAAGTGATTACTGTGTTTCTAATGATATTATTGGAACGATATGAACTCATATTTGTTACCATTGTCCTGATTTCCTACGATGATACATGCTTCTAAGACCCCATTAAATGGAATATTATTATGTATGCATTGTTTCTTTTCTTTTCCTTTTTCTTTTTTTTTCTTTTTTTTTGCAATTTTTTTATTCCAAATATGTAAATATGTGTACTTAGAGCATCTCCTAAAGCTTCACTAAAAAATCCCGCCGTTTTCCCAATGTTTCCCTCAATTAGCGATATATTTCTGAGTATCAGAGATAATAACAGTGATATCAATACATGTTTATATATCCCAACAAGCAATAAATGCAACGATACCAATACTACGAAAGCAGGTTGTCGCCGCAAATTCTACTCCCACATGCAGCCATAGTATACCTCATGATTATCCCCACATTTTTCTACTAATCGATCACCATCATTGGCAAACTATCCAAAACTTGCAATCTCACAGATAATCTCACACTGACTAGCCACTATACACTAGCAGTACAAGTCTACACTTTGCAACTCCCAAATCTACCAAATTACCAAACATAATAAATTCATGCTTTAATAATTATATAATAATTTCATAACAAAAACGAATTATATAATGGGTATATAATGGAAAAACACAAAAGAAGTATAACATAATCAATAAATACATGCTTTAATACATATGCAAAGTATATAATCAGGTAAAAAAATACAAAATTTAATTCTATAATAAAAATAAATAAAATAGGAAATAGGAACAAAAAAAAAAAGAAGAAAAATCAATAATACATGCTTTAATAGAAAATAGACTTTAAATGCCATAATGCAAGAAACAAACATGCATACATATAGACATGTTTATACATGATCTATAAAACAAAAAACAAAACAAAATAAATAATAAAATAAAATAAATAAATAAATAAAAATAAAACAAAAAAATAAAAGGAAAAAAAATTAAAAAATAAAAAAGGTAAAATCAAAATAAAATGGTAAGTAATACTAGGATTAATCTCATAAATGCATAGATAGAGATACAAATTAGTTAAAGATCCCTTTCCCATAGACATTTAAATTTTTAACAAAATGCAAGAAAAAAAGGATTAATGGTAACTGCACCGAAAAGTGGCCCGAAATGCCCGAAATGCTCAAAACAACTAATTTTTTCTTAAAACTAAAGATCTATCATGGGGACATCACGCGCGCACACGTCGCCCCCTACGCACGTATGCAAGGAGGGGGAGGGCCCCACCGTTGATTTGGCTCGATGACAACGTCCCAGGAGGGCCTCCTAATTAGAATACGGTATTTTGGTTCATTAGAGTGGGCCCGATAGTCAAGTAAAGCCCATCATGGGATCTCATGATCGGGCCCACTAGTCGGATTGATTTCATATTTTAGGTTTTGATTATTTATGTTATTTAGAATATCATGAACGCTTTAGATTTCTTTGATTAGTTTTTTTATTTTGGTTTATTTCATCGCCAAGTAATAGGTTGTACACATGGCGCTAGTTTTGGGGTATAGAGTTTTCTTATAAATAGGCACCTCTTGTAGTTCTTTTGATTCATTGAAGTTGAATAAAAAATTCCTGCATGTTTTTTCTGTTCTCTGAGCTTCTGAGTTGTGGAAAAAAATTCAAGTGGGTGCGAAGCCCTCCCTTTTCGAAGGGCTAACTACCATGGTGCGAAGCCACGTCTATCTCAATCTACCCCCATCCCATATCATCCAAATTTCTCCCATTCTACGATCATCCTCGTATCAAATCCATCTGTTTTGCAGCCGTTCATCTCCCTATAGCCAATTTCCAAAATCTAGCCCTACAGGAGGGCCGAAACTTCGACAGAGCACTACGCCCCGACCACACGTCGGATCGCCACGAGATTTGGAGGGTTGGTCGTCCCCCTGGCTGACCAGAGCCTAAAAGGCTATTTTGGGATTTGAGCCCCCAGCGCACGTGTGGCCAGCCTCCTACGCACGTGCAACAGGCCCGGGCCGCGGTCCGCACGCAGGAGCTATCATTTAGTTCAGGTTTTCTTCCTATTTTCCCCTTTCACACTAGTTTTTCATAACCCTAACCCTAGATTGCATTATCCCTAACTTGTTTGCCCTTTTTCTCACCTTAGGGTTCCTTGAATTGAAATTGGGAAATCCCTAGGATGAGGGACTAATTGTTGTGCATGTGTGGCTGAATTTTATTTCCCTTTGAGCATCGTTTTGTCCATAATTTTATTGATCCAGTCCTAACTTGTGTAGGCCTGGACCCGTGCAGATTCCTCTTTACTTGAATGTTTGAGCTTTTGTGTGGGATGTGGAATTATTGTGTGATTATTCTGATTAGTATGATCTAAGCCTGAAATCTTGCATATCATATTTAAATTTCATGTCCTGCACCAATCTAAAGTAGAGACGACTTCATGCTTCACTTGCAAAAGTAATATGAAGAAAGAGAACAAAAATCTGTCAAAATAGGCAAAAATGGTTAAGAGCCATGGAAATTCAGGAAACTTAACCAAATAAAGCATTATCCAACAAAAATCATGGCCCATTATGTTGAAAGACAAAATTAAGAAGAAAACAAAAAAGGTAATCACTAACCCTCTTTTTTTCCAATTTTCCCCGAAATGGTCCATACCACTTCTATTCGTCAAATCATGTTTGAACATTGCATTTTCATCTTCAAAATAGGCCTAGACTTATTTGTAAGCTTCAAGCAAAGAAAAAAAAAAAAAAAAGTGAAAAACTTAAAAATTGTCTCATTTTGCCTCTCAACCACACTGTGACACACGTGCCATATCGGCACCAATACACCTTATATGGGACAATATGGGCCCAAATCACATGCTGCCACACCCAAGATAGTGATATAGACCCATATCGCCATCTCTCGATACAAGACGGCCTTTTCTCTTTTTTCTTTTTAACTTTCTAGTAGGCCTACACACCCAAGGGATTCTACCACCAAGGCTTGAGAGAAAGCTCTAACTTCAGTTTATCTTCATTTTGAAGTACATAGAAACTCAAGAGATATACATACATGGGCCAAGATGTGGTCCAAAACCTCCTTAGCAAATTCCCAACCATTATCACATTTGAATTTCAAATTCTTTTTGCATCAAGTACTTGAGATAAAGCTCTAAAATTCTTCGAACTTCTTTTTATTTTCATTTTTAACTACTTAAGCATTCAAAGGATAGACATAAATGGGGCTAGATGGCCTGAAAACTCCTTAGCCAATTTCCCACTCTTATACCCATTTCAATTTCAAATCCTTTTCACATTAAATACTACTACTAACACTAACCTAGATTCATGCAATAAATTGAAAAAAATAAAAAAAAAAATTCCAAAAACTGCAACCTAGTACCTATGATCCAATCCATGCAATGTGCAGAACCAATTAATGCACATGACATAGTCAAATAAAAGTGAACTAATGAAACATAACTTTAAAAACTTTAATGATTGAACCTAAGAACATGCACATACATACACCAATACACGCATGGAGACCCCACAAGTGTGACTGGAGTTATAGCATTCCCTAAAACCCCTTGGATTCCTCCTCCAACCACAATATGTAAATCCATATTTTTTAACTTGGATGATATTTTCTAAAATAGAAAAGGAAGTTTGTGCTATGTTTTCTCACTAAAACTATGTGCAAGTGAAAGAAAATATTTTCATTGGTTTGTACTCACCTTGACCAACATCAATATGATATCCTTAACCAATAGAAAAGGGATTAAATCAAAGCATTCCAAGAAAAAACAACAACAACAGCACCCATACCCATGCATACACATGCACAAACACAAATACATCATCAACATCATCACCATCATTATTATCATTATCATCATTGTAGTCATTGTATAAACCTTATCCCAACTAATTGGGGTTGGCTGCACAAACACAAACATAAGAAGAAAAAAAAATGATGTGAGAGCAACTTACAAAGATTACCCACACACGCACGCACACCCAAACACCCACCCACACAAGCATGGACGCGCACACACGTGCAGGTGCACACACAAACAAAAACGAACAAAATAATTGATGTGAGAGTGCGGCTTACAGAGAAAGGCTGAACTTCCTTCCATATCCCAAGAAGATCAATTGCACATGGAGATGAGAGGCCAAGGCGAGATAATCCAGACTTGCTGAATTCTTCAAAAAGCACAAATTTATCAGATCCTCTAAAAGATTGAGTCTGCTCGCATCCAGTACCAGAATAAAGGATCTTCTTAGCAGATTGAGCACACGTGTTTATTTTATCATCTGCAAGACAGGTTTTCAAGTTTCTTTAGAGTCGATCATTGTAAGATTTTTTTTTTAAGATAGATTTATATGGTAATGAGCCTCAGCAAATGTATTATTCTGATCTTAGATTCTTAGTTTGGTGATCCATGCTGTTGGCCCAATGGGGGCCACCATCGATTGAGAATGCTGCAAAATCTCCAAGGTTGGAAGATTCTTACCCGATTTAACCATTTTATCTTTGGCTATCTTCCACTCAATATGAACTGTAGTCTTTTTTCAATTGACTTTCTGTTTGTAGTCCATTGATTGAACAGTTATGATCTTCCAATCTAGGAGATCTCCAGGGCATCTACCGCACATGGTGGGACACATCAGATCAACAGTCGAGATCACTACACCATGGCCCCATACGAATGGAATGCGGTGCCACAGAAATTGTACATTTGATGAGGCTTGGCATCCCATAGTTCCTCTTTAGTAATATGAAAATCTATCACTGGTAGAAGCTTCAGAACCTTTACTAGGAAAATCTTTGTGCTGTACTTGAACGCCACCAACTTCTATAGACTTCATAATTGGTAAATCTGCATCTTTCTTGCTGTGTTCAAGGTTGGCAACTGAAGGGGAGTTAAAATGTTCTTCTACAGACAGTTGTGATTGCAGAACCCTCCTTAACTGCTGGCGACGCATTGCCTTCCCTTGCCGCCCAATGGATGGACTTGTTATTAGAACATTTGGATAGTATTTGAGGATAACCTTCAAAAAAAAATAAAAATAAATAAATAAAATAAATAAATAAATAAATAAAAATCTGTTATTTTCAAATGAAACAAGGTGTATGCAGATGGATTGCATCATGGTCACATAACCTTGCCCCAACTATTTGGGGTCAGCTTCACAAATTCTGTTTCGCCAATCACAAGATTCAAAACAGAAATTCACATGATTGATTGACAAAGTCTGGCGATTGGCTGCCAACCTCAAATGATAAACAGGTTTCTCAGGTTTCCTTTACTGGGGCCTGGGTCCAGCTGGCCCATTGTTACCAGGCAGAGTTTCTCAGGTTTTTTAATGCATGTAACCAACTAAATTTTTAAAGATAAACAATCCATTAAGGTAATGGAGACACGTGTCTGACACAAAGTTAAGGCCTAAAGACCATGGTATGCTGTAGCAGCCATTACGTGACAGTAACAGTGGCAACCATTACACATACAGGGTTGTAACAACCATAATGGCCATTATGGAAGAAAAAAAAATACCCATACAGTCCATTACAGGGCCAATACAGGTTTTCTTCCAAAAACCTTTTTTTTTAATGGCCATAATGGCCGTTACAGCCCATATCATAATGGTAATGATGGTAGCTGTTACGGCCACCATTATGGAACACCTTGTTAGAGACCCCTTAACTAACGCATTCATTGAGTAATTTACTTTAGTAGACAATTTCTTATCAATATCCACTTACCTAGATGCATGCCCAAAAGAAACGTGAGAAGATAACACTACGCTTTGATCTTGTTTATAATAAAGCCATGATTTCCAAGAGTAGCACTAGAGCTAGAGACCCAGGCAATTAAATTCAAGGAACAAGGGTTTAGGCTACGTTTGGCGAACGGCCATTTGACGAGTAGAGAAATTATTTTTGGTTTTGAAATTCCTAGACTTAGTAGTAAGGGCTCATTTGGGAGCTTGTATTTGGAATGCATTGGATTCCAAATCTCAAGTAAAGGTGATTCTGAATCCTTAGTTGTGTTTGGCAGCTTGAAATCGGAATGCACTGGAATCCAAAATTAGCAATGCATTGAAATTTTGGAGTATATTTACAGGAATTTGAATTTGATTACTAAATCAACTTTAATATCCCTAATTAGTATACGTATGTGATATTTGACAAAATTATCATAATAAGCCCCTTGATTATTATAATAAGCCCATTGAAATATATACTTTTGCCAAAAAATGATGAAATTACGAGCCTTGGGTGGGCCACAAGCATAGAATCACAAATGAGCAACTCACCAAAGTTTTTTAACCATTGATTAACATGGCCAATGTTTGGACTGTTCAGATCATTCTATTGATGTAATTTTAGTGATGTAGCCAACAATTTGATTGTTTTGGGGTATCATTAGCGTGTCACATGTACAATAGAATAGTAGCCTAGCGACGCGTTTGTGACACATGCGACTCTCCTACCTTTACAAATGAGCCAAAAAAGACATTTGATTCCAAATCACAACAAAATAAAGAGATTTCAGAACACAACAAAACTATGTATTTCAAATACCTCCCGACTCCATGCTACCAAGCGATTTTTGGATTCCAAATGAACTCAAATCCACGTTGCCAAATGACCCCACAGGCAGAAATGGAGATATTATTTGTATTGGAAAGAACAAGCTCTTTCATATCCTCAAAAGTATTGGTTTTTGGCATTCTACTATACATCATGTATCTCCAGGATGTTGAGTCTATGGACCATCTTTTCATGAGTTGCTCCTTTGTGGGTGTGTGGAGAAGATTTTTCAAGCTCTTCCAATACCCTTGGGTCATCCTTTCCAATTCTATTTGATCAAAGGGGCAACACATTGACCATCCTTGAAAGGATAATTCCACTCAATCACATATGTAGATAAGCAGTGATTGGTGAAACATGTTAATCTCCCTTGGAAGGGTATGATCGATCAATCTCAACTATAAATGGAATTTGACCTTGCTTTTAGGGGCGGATTTCTGGTTCTAGGCTGATTTGAGGTCTCTTTTTTTTTTTCTTAACTAGATCTAAGCATCTGGAGTTGTATGTTTGGTGTATAAGGGGCTGATTTAGGTTTAGGAATGTAAAAATTCCAACTATGAACAAATTCCTAGGATTTTAGGTGGAATGGGATTGTCATTCTTTCTACTTCTGGAGTATAATGACAGATCGAGTAGCTTGACTATAAGGAATTGGAGAGGTCTATGGCTCAATGCTCATATGGTTCGGAGATGAAGGGCAGGTTTGGGTTTCAGGATGCAAGTCTAAGGATTTAGACTACATCTGGGATGTAGGGGCATTTTTTTTTTTTTTTTTTTGGGGGGGGGAATGTAGATATAATGTTTGAGCTTATATGTGATGAAGACATCACATCACGTATGCCCTTGTGTACGTATCAGAGGAGGCGGGCCGCACCGCTTTCCCTGTGGCTAGGCGACTACTCGTGAGCATACTAAAAACCCCATGTGCATGTGCGAGCATCTGGAAGACCCCACATTGGGAAGATGCACATGGGTTGTTTTATGGAGTGACCCAAATCGTTGGATTGGAAGGACGCGACGATCGGGCCACTAGATCACATGGATCATGTGATCGGTCCATTGATCGTCGATTGTCCACATCAGTTTTAGACTTTATCATCTTTTAGGATTTAGTTTTTGATTATTTTATATTCAGATACATTATGAGTGTTTTTAGTTGATTTAGTTAGACTAGGGCTATTTTTGTTAAAATTTACAAGATAGGGGGATTATTGTAATTTTTCAAACTTCTTGGATCTATAAAAAGAGGGAGGCGTGTGACCTCTCTCCCATTAGGTTTTTGTGATTTATAAATAAAAAAAATAAAAATAAAATAAAGAGAGAGAGAGAGAGAGAGAGAGAGAAGCTCTTGCTTTCTTCTTCTATCTTCAAGGGATTTAAAGATATTCCTTGTGATTTGGAAGAGAGATTGGTGTGAGGCTAATCTTCATCCATGGAGGTGTGAGGTCTCCATCTATCCCACACCATCATCTCTTTTCTCCCCCATCCAAATATTTTCTTCAGGTTCTTCATTCTCTCATCCCAGATCTTCGTCTTCTCCCAAACACAACTTTCCCATACCTGTCCACAATCCAAACCATAACCAACCTAAACCCATCCACCCCATGCCACATGCATAACCGTACGGCCACATATGTGAATCTCATCTTGCCCCTTTTGGTTTTTCATCATCATTATATTAAAACCCCTTTCTTTCATCCCCAAAACCCTAACTTGAAACCTAAAATCCCTAACTTACCTACTTTCCTAAATTACCTAAATCTTAATTTTACTCTAGGTTGTATTAGGTCTTTTGCTTTGAAATAGACTAAACCCTATGCTAATTGGATGTCCTTATATCCATTAGATCCTAGTTTCTTTGATATTTAATGATCTTGTGTTACGATGTTGGTAGCTTAGGCTAGGATTATACATGATGTTCTTTTGATTTTCATAATATTTGTGATTATTATAGCGATGTTTGTGTTTTTTTTGTTAAATATCTTAATTCGGCTACTTAATCTCACATGTTATTTGGTTTATGCATCAGTCCTGCATCAAATTTGGTATTAGAGCACAGTTTTAGCGTAGGTCAGCTTGACCGGCGTGACCGGCTCTACGAAGGGGACATTTTGTTGGGTTTAGTTAGCCCATTTTCCTAGGTTTTTTTTTTTTTTTTTTTTTTTTTTTGAGTCCCCATATAGATCTAGACCATATAGGATTTTTGTGTTGCATCTAGGTTAGAGTCACATCTAGGGTTGGTAGAACATTCATTGCATATAGGATCATATTGCTAATTTATTATTTTTTTTGGAGTATCATATTGCTGAATTTTCAGCTAGCCTTTCCACTTATACCATTGCTGAAATTTCAGCATAGTAATCTCAGGGTGTCACGTTGCTGATTTTTTAGTTTGGCACCCCCAGATTACCACCCTACTGAATTTTCAACATAATATTTGAGGATAGTAACTTGTTGAAATTTCTGGTTAGTGTGTCCAGCTTGATCTCTAGGTTAGTTTTATCATTGTCCTAGGACCTGGAGTTTCCTTGTGTATGCCCACTCGTTCAGGACGTGATTTTGGTCTACAACCCATAATGAATCTAGAGCAGATTGTCGAGGCCCTTAATGCTATCAATAATCGTCTAACAACCATTGAAGCGCACAATAAAACTACTACCACACAATTAACTGCGACCAATGCGCACGTCAATCAACTCCAGGCCTCCTTACAGGCAAACCCCGACACTGGGGGAAGACGTTCAACCTTAGGCTGGAGATCAAGTTGATAGGCGGGAGAGGGGTCGTGGCCAAGGCGTTGGTCGTGATCGAGCACACGTACCGCCATCACGTGAGGAGCGTTATGACCATTATTGATGAGGACATCAAGACCTTTCAAAGTTTATCAAAGACGAAGGCGGCCGACGAATACATCTTTATGGCTCAAAGATGGTTCGTGGCACAACCAAGGAGGATTTTGAAGACCTTACACGTGTCCCTGGATTAATTGAAGGCCCCACATTAAGAGGCCCCACATTAGGAGGACACACGTGTAGGATGAGTTAGAAGACTGATAAGTTACGTGGGATTTTTTATTTTTCATTTTAGAAATCTTTGTTTTACACGTTTTTTTTTTTCTTTTGTTAGAGGGGGTAGTTTAGTCATTTTCTTTTAAATCCAAATTTTATAAATAGGGTGTTTTCTACCCTAAACCTAATAATGTTTTTTTTAATGAAAGCTTGGTGCCTCCTTCCCCTCTCTCTGTGGTAATTTCTTCTCTTCCCCTAATCTCCTCTTCTTCTAAATTCTATTTCTAGCACTCCGACCTTCTTCTTCTCTTTCTATGCCTAGTATTTTTTAATTGCTATTGACCCTGAAAATCTGAGAATTGATCCCAACCCTCTATCAAATTTTCCAGCCGTCCCTATTCCAGAAATCATTTGATTTCCTGAACTAGAGAAGCTACATTGATTGTTGGATTGAAACCATGCATGATCGGGAGGTCCCATCCTTCGCCGGATCCAATCCTCGCATGATTTGAATACGGCACCGCAGGATTGTGATGATGGTTTGCAACCATTGCATGTTTCCTTTGTTATTATCTTTACTATGATGTGGAATGTTGAATATTTCAATTGATTTACTTAGTTTATTTCGCTGGATAATTTTTGTGCTTACACGTGCATTCTAGTTTAGACCGTCCTGCATCAGTTATGATCTAAATGCACAAGTCATGAAATGCGTGAAAGTTAAGGCCCCCAGTTTTGATAGTCGCTTGGACCCCAAAGCATTCCTTGATTGGGTGGCAGACATTGACCACTATTTTGAGTGGTATGATATGCCTGATGCCCATCGAGTGAGATTTGCCAAGATGAAGTTGGTGGGCTAAGCCAAACCTTTTTGGACCAATATGGAGTGTAAAATTAAAAGGAGAGGAGAACCTTCAGTTGCACACTAGGCCAAGATGAAAGAGGTCCTTCAAGAAAAGTATCTCCCTCTTTCTTATCATCAGAGGCTCCTAAACCAGTGGTAGGCCTTACGCCAGGGATCCATGACTATGTCGGATTACATCGCTAGGTTCGAGTATATGATGCGATGTGACATTGAGGACTCAATGGTTACAGTATCCAGATTCAGGATAGACCTCCGATTTGAGATCCAACGAAAACTTTATCCTCGTGACGTTGGCACATTGAAGCACATGTACCATGTGGTGCAAGACATCGAACACTATCTCAAAGCACCGGTTGGTAGGCGTTATGACCCTAGGGATCCAAGTGTCAAGACTTACCCTCAAGGGGCTAAGCCTAACATGGGGAGTCAGTCCAAACCCAAAGTGGTTCCCAGTCCAACCCTAGAGATGTCAAAGGAAAAGGAATAGCAAGTGCTAACTCTAGGGGAGGATAGCAAATGCGTTGCTACAATTGCCATGAAGTTGGCTACTTCGCGCATTAATGTCCCTCGAAAGTAAGGAACAAGACCTTAGTGATTGATGATGGTGAGGAAGAAGGAGATGAACAGGGCAATTTTGAAGAAGAAGTTTATCAACCCAATATCAATGGTGCTAGTGATGAGGAAGTAGAAGAAGAAGAAGAAGAGACCACACCATTTGCAGTAGTCATGTGCGCCTTAACCAATGCTAAGGAGAATGATGATTAGCGCTAGACTACGATATTTTACACCTATGCAAAATGTGGATAGAAAAATTGCAAGGTGATCGTTAATAGTGGTAGTTGTACCAATGTGGTCTCCACTAACACTTTGTCCCGTTTGGGTTTGAAACCTGAACCACACCCTCAACCCTATAGAGTGTCATGGCCATGGGTGGATGCATCTTCCATGCATGTTACCTAGCGATGTCCCGTGCCCATTAATTTTGGATCCTATTCAGATTCGTTGTGGTGCGACGTCTTGCCTATGGATGTTGGACACATCATTTTGGGACGGCCTTGGCTATTTGACCACGATGTGACGATATACGGCCGCTCAAATGTATGTTCATTCATGCATCAAGGCAAAAGGATATCTCTAGTTCCTCTCCCACCAAAAAGCAATGCGGAGAAGAAAACTGAGGGGAAGTCAGGCAACCCAAGGGATATGAGGAAATCCCAACCTAAGTCTCTCCATGCTATCAACACCAAGGAGTTTGAGAGAGAGACTACAGTGGGTTTGATGGTGTATGCCTTAGTGGTGAGAGAAGTTACACCTGCCGTTAGTGTAGAGGGACCCCTTGAGGTGAAGTCGATTATGGATGAGTTTCACGATGTATTTCCAGAGGACGTACCAGAAGAGCTTCCACCCATGAGGGACATCCAGCATGCCATTGACCTTGTCCCTGGATCAACTCTACCAAACCTTCCTCATTATCGAATGAACCCTACAGAGCATGCCGAGTTGAAGAGGCAAGTAGATGAGCTCCTCAAAAAGGGTTTCATTCAGGAGAGTGTGAGTCCGTGTGTCGTGCCAGCACTTCTCCCGCCCAAGAAAGATGGCATGTAGTGCATGTTTGTGGACAATAAAACCATCAACAAAATCACGGTCAAATACCAAGTTCCCATACCGCGTCTTGATGATATGTTAAACATGATGGCGGGTGCCATAATTTTTTTGAAGATTAACCTCAAGAGCAGGTATCACCAAATACATATACACTCAGGAGATGAGTGGAAGACAACCTTCAAGACGAAGGATGGGCTATATGAATGGCTAGTCATGCCCTTCAGCTTGACTAATGCCACGAGCACATTTATGAGAGTGATAACCCAGGTGTTGAGACCCTTTATGGGTAAGTTCCTTGTGGTGTATTTTGATGACATTCTTATCTATAGCACATCAAAGGAACAACATCTCCACCATCTGAGGCAAGTTTGTGGGGTCCTCATAACTAAAAAGTTATACACCAACCTTAATAAGTGCACAGTTATGTCAAAAAGTGTTATCTTCTTAAGGTTCATCGTATCATCTGAGGACATGAGAGCAGACCCCGAGAAAGTCAGGGCCATAGTTGAGTGGCTTGAACCGCACAATATTCACGAGGTGCGAAGCTTTCATGGCTTAGCAACTTTTTATAGGCGGTTCATCAGAGGATTTAGCTCCATCATTGCTCCCATCATGGATTGCATCATGAAATGGGAGTTTGTATGGATTAAAGCTGCCTCTACAAGCGTTTGAGGAGATTAAAGGCAAGATGAGTGAAGCCCCCGTCATGCACATTCCAGACTTTTCTAAAGTCTTTGAGGTCGCTTGTGATGCATCTGGGGTAGGTATAGGTGGCGTGCTCAGTCAGGAAGGGCACCCCGTTGCTTATTTTAGTGAAGTTGAATGAGGCAAAGCAATGATATTCCACCTATGATAAAGAGTTTTATGCAGTCGTCCAATCCTTGCGCCATTGGCGGCATTCTTTATTACTGCAAGAATTTGTCTTATTCTTTGACCATGAGGCCTTACGTAACCTCATTTCCCAGAAGAAACTAAACCCTAGGCATGCTAAATGGATCCAATTTCTTCAGGAATACTCTTTCGTTCTTAAACATAAGGCTGGGGTCGAGAACAAACTTGTTGATGCCCTTAGTCGTCGGGTGACACTGCTCCAAAGTATGAGGGTGGAAGTGAATGGGTTTGATAGGCTGAGAGAGGAGTATCCTACATGCCCAGACTTTGGAGATTTGTATGTGTCATTACGAGATGGTCAGTCGACCGACAGTCGCAGGTTTGTCATCATCGATGAGTTCCTATTTAAAGGTGACTAACTCTGCATTTCTCGTACCTCCCTCCATGATTTCCTAGTTTGGGAACTTCATGCAAGAGGGGTAGCCGGTCATTTGGGAAGGGATAAGACCATTGCCCTTTTGGAGGATAGATTTTATTGACCAAGTCTCAAGCGAGATGTAGCCAAGATTGTTGGGCAATGCGGGACTTGTCAACTGGCAAAGCAGAGGAAGCAAAATATAGGATTATATACGCCTTTGCCAGTATCCCATGCTCTGTCGCAGGACATTAGTATAGATTTTATGTTGGGCTTACCGAAAACCATTAAGAAACATGATTCCATATTTGTGGTTATGGACTGTTTTTTCCAAAATGGCCATTTCATTCTATGCTCAAAAACGTCAGACGCCTCCAATGTGGCCAAGCTTTTCTTTGAGGAGGTAGTGCGTTTACATGGTCTACCTAAGACTATAGTGTCTGATCGTGATGTACGCTTTATGAGCTATTTTTGGAAGACACTATGGCGCATGATGGGGACAAGACTTCAATTTTCATCTGCCTATCACCCTCAAACAGACGGTCAAACTGAAGTTGTCAATAGGAATCTTGGAAATCTGCTTAGATACCTTGTGGGTGATCACGTCTGAACTTGGGATACCGTTTTGCCTATAGCCGAGTTAGCATATAATAGTTCCACCATTAGGTCCATAGGCATGAGTCCATTTGAGGTTGTGCATGGCTACAAACCTAGGAAACCTGTATATCTCATACCTATGTCTGTGTCCCATAGGTCATCTGAGTCTGCACATGAGTTTGCACGTCCTATACATGAGTTGCATAATGAGATCAAGAAGCAAATTAATGTAAGTAATGAAAAATACAAAGCATTTGTTGATTCTCGTCGCCAGTTTCATGAATTCCAAGTAGGAGATTATGTCATGGTTCGTATGAGGCCTGAATGGTTCCCACATGGGGTCGTTAAAAAGTTACAAGGGCATAGCGCAGGACCATACAAAATAATACAGAAACTAGATCCTAATGCGTATGTAGTAGACCTTCCACATACCATGGGAATTAGTTCTACTTTAATGTGGAAGATCTAGTACAATACGAGGGTCTTGCTACCTCGCCTGTTGATCTGTCCACAGACCCTCCCACGGACTCTGACCTAGTCCCAAACCCATGGCCCCTACCTAGGGGTGTACACGAACCGAGCTAGCTCGGTTAGCTCGCTCGACTCGACTCGAAAAAGCTCGATTCGACTCGGTTCAAAGCTAAGTTCGAGCCGAGTCGAGCTGATTTTTTGAGCTCGAAAATGAGTTCGAGCCGAGTTCAAGCAGGCCCCAGCTCGACTTGACTCGGCTCGAATCCAGCTCGAATCGAACTCGGATCGAACCAGTTCGGTGACTCAGTTACTTTGCCATTGATGTTGCTCACCAAGTGTTTGATAAAATGACTCAACGAAATGTGGCTGGCGATTGGACGCAATTTATTTCCATCTATTTGTGTAGATTGCTATGCTAAGAAACATATTTTGAATGATTCGAATCGGAGACAGTTATCAATGATTCCTCTTGTATTAAGAGTGATCAATTTCTTTATGTTTGTTCCTAAAGTAGAAATAGTTCTATCTGTTCCAAAATAGCTTCCTTCAAAAGGGCTTCTGCCCGCTCGTTGAATGTCTTGGTAGAAGATATCATTTCTTGAGTGTGGCTGGTGGCAAGGAAGGTATGTACATGAAACAAATACCCTTTTTTCTTGATTTTTCTTGGTTTTTATGTCGCTTAAAAGGTGTTTGATAAAATACCTGTAAAACCATTGCTTCTGTATGTGATACAGAGAGATTTTGAAGGTGCAGTCTAGGTGTTTGTGGAAATGCCTCAATGGCGAACTCGGCTCGATCATGGCTCAAACTTGGCCCGAGCTGGCCCGAGCTGCTGACTAAACCAAGCCGAGCTGGCCAGTCAGGCTCGAGGACCGAGTCGAGCGAGTTCGAACTGAGGTCAGCCAGCGGCGCTCGACTCGGTTCGGCTCGATGTACACCCCTACCCCTACCTGACCAATCATCCGAGCCATTACCACCTTTACCCTCCTTGCTTGCTCGGAGCGAACAGATAGAAGACATACTGGATGCACAAGCAGTTTCTACTCAACATAGGGAATTTCAGAAATTCTTCACTAAGTGGAAGCACAGGCCGATTTCAGATAGTACGTGGATTACAGAGGACAAGCTACAGCATTTACAACCAGACATCTTAGAGTGCTATAGGAGTTTTAGTCCGCTAGAGGCGAACTCTTCTCGGCCAAGGAGAGTTGATGAGAACATCACGTCACGTACGCCCTTGCGTACGTATCAAAGGAGGCGGGCCGCACCGATTTCCCTGTGGCTAGGCGAGTACCTATGAGCGTGCTGAAGACCCCATGTGCATCTGCGAGCATCTGGAAGACCCCACACTGGGAAGATGCACATGGGCTACTTTATGAAGTGATCAAGACCGTATGATTAGAGGGACGCAATGATCGGGTCATTGGATCGCATGGATTATATGATCGAGCCATTGATCGTGGATTGTCCACATCAATTTTAGACTTTATCATCTTTTAGGATTTAGTTTTTTATTATTTATATTCGGATTCGGATACATTATGAGTGTTTTTAGTTGATTTTATTAGACTAAGGCTATTTACGTTAACATTTACAAGACAGGGAGATTATTGTAATTTTCAAACTTCTTGGATCTATAAAAAGAGGGGAGCGTGTGACCTCTCTCCCATTATATATATATATATATATATATATATATATATATATATATATATATATATAATATATATATATATATATATATATAATAGAAAAGCTTTCTTTCTTCTTCTTTCTACAAGGGATTTAAAGATATTCCATGTGATTTGGAAGAGAGATTGGTGTGAAGCTAATCTTCATCCACAGAGGTGCAAGGTTTCCATCTATCCCACACCGTCATCTCTTCTCCCCCATCCAAATATTTTCTTCAGGTTCTTCATTCTCTCATCCCAGATCTTCGTCTTCTCCCAAACACAACTTCCCATACCCGTCCACAATTCAAACCCTAACCAACCTAAATCCATCCACCCCACACCACACGTGTAACCGTACGGCCACACGTGTGAATCCCACCTTGCCTCTTTTGGTTTTCCATCATCATTATATCAAAACCCCTTTCTTTCATCCCCAATATCCTATCCCTAAACCTAAAATCCCTAACTGTCCTACTTTCCTAATTTCTTAATTTTACCATAGGTTGTATTAGGTCTTTTGCTTTGAAATAGACTAAACCCTATGCTAATTGGATGTCCCTACATCCATTAAATCCTAGTTTCTTTTTTATTTAATAATCTTGTGTTATGATGTTGGTAGCTTAGGCTAGGATTACGCATGATGTTCTTTTGATTTTCATGATATTTGTGATGATTATAGCAATGTTTGTGTTTTTTTGTTAAATATATTAATTCGGCTACTTGGCCTCACATGTTATTTGGTTCATGCATCGGTCCTGCATCAATATGGCTGAGATGTTAAAGTGGTAGAGGGCTGATTTGGCCTTTGGAGATGTAGATCTAGGGTTTTTAGGTTTATGGTTAGGATGTAAAAATTTATAGGGGGCTGATGTGGATCCAAGTTGAGCATGTATGGTTAGGATAAGAGACAGATCTAAGGTTCTAGGGTGGGTTTGATTAAGGATGAAGCTAGCACAAAGGCTATGGTTTTTGGGTGTAGAAAGTGCCGATGAGGGTTTAAATTTTTACAAAGGCTATGGTTATTGGAGGGTAACAGCTAGAATGGATATGAGGCTTAGTATTTTAGGACGCAAAAGAAAGAAGAAAAAGGAAGAAGAGATTTGGATGTTGAGAGCAGAACTTGATCTGATAGCAAAAATTGATGCAACAGATATTTGCTGAGCCAATCAAAATTGCAACTTTGTCAGATCCGCATCTGAAAAGTGTTGTAGAAACAGCTATAGCGGAGAAGAGAATATTAAGATTGTGGGAGAGATCCCCACAATCCACTAGTTTGAAACTAATGACACTTAACCCCTTCTCTACCAATAGAAGCAACAAAAAAAGCTTCAAATTTGACTTTTATTCAATATAGCATAAGAAAGAGAGGGTTAAACACCCCATATGGCTTTATGTAGCCTTCACAACATAAAGAGAGTATGATATAAGAGGAAATTCCATAAATCCCTTGCTTATGGACAAATTCACAATCAGTTCATAAGGGTACTTCAGGGAATTTCATTAGCTACTCAATAACTAGCTGACATGTCATGAGATCCACCACGCATGTGAGCACATGGGGCTCACACATGATCATGCCGGTTTCACTTTGGACCTCCAATAGACACATGGGAACAGGGCCCAGATTGCATCAGATTGGAGCATTGAGAGGTGCATATTTATCTTCAGAATTGGTATGTATTCCCTAATGTCATTAGATTCAATTTCATCCTGATTTACCCCATCATTTAGCTAGCCCATATCATGGATTGGCAGAGCATGGTTCTTCCTTCTAACCGAGAACTTTAAATTCTGTTAAGAATGCGAAAAATTACAACACTAGAACAAGAGGAACTAGAGAGGTGGAAAGGGCATCTAGGTCTCACTGGTGCAAGCATGGTCCAGAGCAATAGGGAAGGACATAAGGAAAGAACAAAGAAGACTGATGCAAAAAAGGGGGAACTTTGAAGCTAAAGATGCTACACATGATGGTGAGTTATAGTGTAATATCCGCTTCCCTCCATATATTCTCAACAAAATCGGTTTCTTTTAAGTTCACATCAGACACTCTTATGCAAAACAACTATATGATAAATGTCTATAAAGTTGTAGAGCTTTACGTACTAGAACCTGTGTTGTTTCACATTTTTCTGTTCCTCCATGACATGAACTTTACCAATGCAAAGCAGAAATGACAGAAATCGAACAAATAATGGAACTAAAGGACTACAAATTTAACTGTGTGATTAACATAGAAAACTATCCCACCATCTGAAAGGCAGCACGAAAAGCATGTACTTCAAAATTTTGAAGAGCAGCATCCTTGGTAAGGCTTCTCCATCTCTCTGCACTCTAATAAATTAAAAAGAAGAAATAAGAAAACTTTTTACTTGGTAATTTATAACCATAGATTTATGAGCGACAGCATGTATGTGCATTAAATTTGTTCAGCAAAAAATATCTGCATAAGTCCTTGAGAAGCTTACTGCTTGCAGATTGCAAGCTTCTGAACATGTTCAACAAGCACCAATGAAAGGGTATGATTGAACTGCATTTTCTTTGCTTGTGCAAGAAAATTATAACCACTCTCCATGTTCTGGCATACCTATACATGTGCCTACATGAGTATTCAAATAAATCCTCCTTATCTTTCTTCTTGTGAACTTTTTATTATTTCAATTTTATAAATGTAGCTTGAAAATATTTCTCTTCATATATAATCTAGCATCAACACTACAAACATTGCACGGATCAGCTTAATACACAAACTGTTAAGACAGGACACTAAAACCCATGTTGTTTTACCTCTGTTTTCTCTTGTACTGCATTTGGTCTTCTCACTAATTAAGGGATTTCAGGATCCCATGTTGCAGGATGTTAAAAGGGATACACAGACCACTTAGAGAGGTAATGAACGGGCACCTTATGGGCTTCCAACCCTCTCTTCTTCTCCTCCTCTCCTCCAATATCAAGGAAAGTTGGTATTTGTTTCTTTCAGTGTCAAATCTTAAATATTCAGGCTTATTCAGGTGCTGACTGTGGAGGAGATGAGGACACGAGGAGATTCATTTCATGAATCTAAATTGCAAGAGACGGATGTCTTATCTTTTGGAGGAGAATGAACCAGAGAACTGTGAGGCTATGAAGTTGAATACAAGTCAGTCGATGATGCATCTACAGCTGAGCTCATATGCACCAGAGTCAAAAACACGCAGGAATCTGGATTGTTGTCTGCACAGCATTTACATATGTGAATGCCATCATAGTAAAATACTTTACTATGAAAGTACCTGTTCAGTAAAAGTCTTCACCATGCAAGAAGATTGCCATGTTGTATTTTTGTTCTATTTTTCCTATGTAAGTCGCTTACCTATGTTTGTGTTTTTGGTCTATCTTTTCCATGTAAATCTAAATTTGTTCAAAGAATGTCTTCAAGAAAATGAGTATAATCTGTTTGTATCCATCATGTGAGGCCCACCCTTGATTGCTCATCCCTCTCAAATCACTTTGATTGGCTGCTCCTAGCCATCCGATCAAGATAAGGAATGGACTATTCATAATCATTACACTAGAAAAAAATCTTGCCATTGATATAGATTGTGCATCAAGTGGGACCCATCCTCGACTGCCAAGCTCTCTCAAATTTCTTTGATAAGATGACCTAACTAGCCAATTAGTGGTTGGGAAATGGAAAGTCCATATTGAGTGTACTGGAGAGGTCTAAACATTGATGTGGACCGTTCATCAAGTGTGGCGCAACACTAATTGCCCATCCCTCTCAAATCACTTCAACTGGATGATCCTAACTGTCTGATTAGCAGTTAGAGAATGGACAGTCTCCATTGAGTATAATATAGAGGTCTAAGCATTGATGTGGTGTAGAGGCACCTTTGATTGCCCATCCCTCTCAACTCACTTGATGGGACTAACCATTGATTAGAACATTTGCATCATATTGGTTGAATCGTATCAGTATCAGCTCAATACGATATGCAATAAGGGGTCGTACCGGCCTGTTATAAAAATTCCAACCTGTATCAGTCCAGATCGTATTGTATCGGCACTGAAATTTTATACCTATATCAGTCAGACCAATACGGGTCTCCCTTCTTTCGATCTCTATCTCCTTCATCTCTTCTACTCTCTCTCCTTCCTCTCATATGTTTTGCTTCAAACCTCTTCCATAGACGAATTTAGAGGCGTTTTCAAAAGAGTTACAGCAATTTCGAGGATTAAAACAACCGATTTCGAGTGGATATGAAGAATTGAAGCCTTGGGACCCGATTTTGAGAAAAAATAAAAAAGCAAGACAAGGTCAAAAAAAATTTAAAAAAAAAATCTTCTTTTTATGTTTATTCTTCTTGAAATCTATTTGAATCATCATTTTAAGCCTAGATCTATAAAACTATTCTAGATTTGCCAACCAATTTGGGTTTCTTTTTTCCCCTGGAAGGGGTTGGTATTTACGCTCGAATTTTCTGAATTTTCTAGAAATGTTTTTTATTTATTTATTCAAATGTAATGATAGATCATGCATGGGGGGGGGGGGGGGGGGGGGGGGGGGGGGCTGTGGCATTTCTGATCAGATCTACACCAGACACCTGATTGAAGGTTTGGGGTTTTTTCGGTCAATTTTTCTGGATTTCCATTAAAAAAAAATTGTAACATATTTAATATAATGATAGAAGGAGACACTTCCGATCAAATAAGATCTTACTAGAGATTTGGGTTTTCTTATTTTTTGTAATTTCAGTTGATTTTTCTGGACTCCATTTTTTTTTTCTTACTTTTTTCAAATGCAGCCAAGGCTCATGCACAGAGGAGGCATTTTTTAATCAGATCTACACCATATTTAAACATTTATTTGGGGTTTTTTTTTTGTTGAAATCAAAGAACCGGAACCGATTTGGGGAAAATCGAAAAACTATTGGATTTTTCAGAATTCTTTTTCTTTCAAATGCAACCTTTAATGCATGATTAATTTTGTAAAACTATACATCTACAGATTTCAGGTGGTTATATTGTTATTTTTCATCATTTTTTTCTATTTTCTGGTTAATTTTTGGGCATTTTCTGATTTTTGTTTTCTAGAAAAAAAAAAAATTAGGGAAATAATATGAATGATGGATTTGATCTACCAACTATTTTTCTTTTTGAAATTTTTGCTGTTGTTTTTTTTTTACATTATGAAAATTAAAAAATTATTGTTTTAAATATGTGTTAGTTTCTTAGTTCATTAATTATTATGCAAATTTGTAACACTCTCTCTTTATTTTGGTATTTTTGCAGTGGCCAGTGGGTACTTGTTGTGGAGTGTGGACTTGTCTGCTATTGTTGTATTTGTTGGGTTGATCCTTGGATTTGGCAGTTGAAGACATCCTTGACTTTGAGTTCGGAAAAATTAAAAATTGCAGGAAATGAGAACGAAGATGTGGGGTGAAAGCATAGGGAAGGATACATGAGCGTAAATATCAAATTATGTGTACGTATTGCAACAGCAGCGTGCGCGGGGCCAAACCTGATTAAAACAACACTTGGCCCATCAAAAGGGACAAGTGTCTAGGTGCAGAAGTATCCCTCGAGAAGGGAGGAGATGAGAAAAAAAAACTTAAAAGAAATCTCTCAGGTAAAAAAGCGACGAGGGAGAAGAAGTTATGCTTGATACATGTAGAGCAGAAGTGTTTGGTATTCCTATGCAGCGGGCTGATGAGGATATTGAGTCAAGGGAGGACTCAGATAAGGAGATGACAATTGCGATGAGGGAAAGTTTACGAGCTCAACATAAAGATGAGCAACAGCGTGAGAAGTTTACGAGCTCAACATAACGGTCTAGAAGAATCACGGTCTTTATGTACAAACACGCCCTTTTTCTCGGTCGAATGAGAAAACACATTGGGAGTAACTTGCTACGTCCAACAGTCACCCGTTTCGCCACAGCCTTTTTAAGGCTACAAAGATTATATGTAAAAAAATCATAACTTAGAAGCTTTGTAGTGTCGACCGATTTTACAAGTGGGCTTTGGTCAAAGAAGGTTGAACGGATACAGGTTCAACAAATGATCCTTTCGCAAAGTTTTTGGACACGGGTGGTAAATGCGCCAAAAGCATCCGATCCCTTAGTCACTGTGTTGCGATTGGTGGATGGGAATGAGAAGCCTACAATGGGTTACATATATGATGAGATGGAGAGGGCGGGAAATAAAATCATTGACCATTTTAACTATAAAGACTGTGATTACCAGCCAATTATAGATATTATCAATAGAAGATGGGGATTAGTCTTCACCATAGGTTTGCTTCCTATTGGTGAGGGTTCGATTCCCTTCCTTGGCTTTACCCGATACATGTGGTTGTGGGTGATTACGTGTATCCACAGGCATTAGTTTCACTTCAAAAAAGAAGTGGGGACACCCAGTGTCTTCAATAAAGTTTTAAAATAAAATAAAATAAAAAGATGGGGCAGCCAAATGTCATCTCCATTGTATTCGGCTGCTTACATCCTTAACCCAGCCTGTTTATTCACTTCTGCTAATCCAGCAGAAGTACTTACTATGCATATGTTTGGATTTATTGATGTGTTGGAAAGAATGATTCCAGATAGAGAAGAACATGACAAGATCTCAACTTTATTGGACTTCTTTACAAAGAGTAATTCTCAAGGGATATCATCATCAGGCATCGAATAATGAAATTACCTAGTAAGTACTATGAATGTCAGTCTTACAAATAGTTTTTTTTACAATGTAATTTACAAAGTGATTCTAACATACTTAAGTTGTTTTTCTCAGCTAACTGGTGGGCTGCCTATGGAGTGGACCCAAACAGGGAGAATCCAACTCTAAAGAAGCTGGCTATAAGGATTCTTGGACTCACGTGTTCTGCCAGTGGTTGCGAGCACAACTGGAGCACGTTCGAGATGGTAAGTTTAGTAATTGTAAACTTCAATTTTTTAGTGTAAGGCGTAAGCTAAATTAATTATCTAAATAGCTAATGTCAAATGCGCTTTCTTTCATCCAGATTCATACCAAGAAAAGGAATTGCCTTGAGCAAAAAAAAGCTCAACGACTTGGTTTTCGTAAAATACAATAAAAAAAATTGCAAGAACGATTCCAATTTATGAAAGGAAAGCCTGATTTCTTTGACCCTATCTGCTTAAATCAGTTGGACACAGATAACAAGTGGCTCGTAGAGACGGAGGACCTGGTACTTGCTGGAGAGGACCTAACATGGGCGCAAGTTGAAGATGCCGCATACGGATCAACACCTGGAGAAGGTACCACTCGAAGGCGAAGGATGTGAGGAAGCAGGAGAGTGAGTAGTAGCAGTCAAACCGTTGAAGAGATTGAGTAGATAGAAGGAGGAAATGATAATGATCAAGCTTAAGATCCACCATTGGATGTTGATGAAGTATTAGTACATACGGATGATGAAGAAACAGAAGAAGAAGAAGTGTATATGGAAGAAGGAGATGACTCGGACGATGATGGTGATGATGACAACGGTGGTGGTGATCAAATGCCACAATGGCAAATAAATCAATGTATATAGTATATAATTAGATCAATAATAAATAAATAACTTCTTCATTTTGTTTACTAAGTGTGTTGATGTTGATTGTTGATTGTACTGTTGAATGTTGATATTTGTTAACTATACTGTAGAATGTTGATGACTTAATATTTAATTCATTGTTCAATTGGTTTTATTTTACTTAAATGTATTGCAAGGGCATATAAAATTATTTATCTATTAACTTAGGAAAGTTCCCCGCACTTTCTTAAATTTTATTCATTTTTTTTCTTATTTCCCCCCTATTTTTCTGATTTTTTTTAATTTTTCAATAAAATATTATATATATATATATATATATATATATATATATATATATATATATAGATGCAATCGCATATGTGCACAGGCATATGCAATCACACACGATCGCATATGCGATTTGACAATGCTGTAAGAGATTAAGATTTTGAAGGGAGACAAGAAGATTAGGGAAGAAGAGAGAGACTAACAAAAGAAGAGACTAGGTGAAGAGGTAATGATACATGAAAACAAACCATGGGGATGAAATTAGTGGGCCATGCGGTCTAAGATCAACAAATTGACCCTTCAAAAAAAAAAAAAAGATCAACGAACTGTGAATGTAAGAGGATGGAAAGGATTCGATCACCGGGCTACATGAATTACAAAAATACCTTCACATGAATTACACCTTAGTCCTAGTCACTCATTCGGCAAAAATTAATCATGATTATTCTTTCTATTGAATAACATATTCAACATAGTTGACATTGTCATTGCCAACTCCAAATGAAGTCCAAAATTTTGCATTTCAACCTGATTGATAACTTCATTGTAACACTTGGAGCAACCAAAGAGAAAAACAAAGAATCAGTTAAATACTAGTTCACAAACCTGACATGCAAGATCACGTGCATTTTTGCCAAGGGAGAAGGCAGGCAATTTAGCACCATCACTCATTGGAAATCCACATGTGGAGGTGGTGTTCTCAGAGCATTCTTCGGAAAGCAAGTTGTAACAGCATCCAATGCTAACTAGTGCTTTAACTTCTTTGCAATCCAAAAATGTTCTGTGATGATAAACTCCCACGTGTTAGAAAGAATTCAGATATCAATGGAACTAGAAGAAATGAGCACAAAAATATCATATGGAAAACATCAAAAACCGTCATAAGAGAAATAACAGATGCCAAATACAATAAGTCCCACAGGATTCCCGTCCCAATAATCAGCTAATGAAACTAGAAAATTGAAATAGTAAATTTTAGCATTGACCTAAGCATTGTTGCTGAAAGATCCCCACAAGCATGAAGCCCAGCAAGAACCAATGGAGATTCAATACTCTGGTCATTGAATGAGGAAGATTGTTTTCCCCCATTTACTTCAAAACCTTCAAGAATAGGTGCTTCTGTACTTTTTCCAACCTCCCTTGAGGGTTCTACATTTGCTTTACATAACAGAGTGGCACTCAAGGTCTTCAATGTGTCGCTTGATAAAACCTGGCACGTGACTGTCTGCGGCACCTTCAAATCTTTGTTTCCTGCTCTGACAAGTGACAATTGAAGGTGTTGGAGATCATAAGAAAAGAAAGACAAGGAAGTGTGGAAATTATGAAACAGGCTCCTGAAATACATAGGCTGCCGTACTGAGATTTATGGATTTTAGCTGCATAGTGCTTCTTCATTCTCTCAGAACGCGCACTTGTAATAGTTCCATGGTGAGAAGAGGCATCTATTGCGATTACAGAAAAGTGATATTCGAATGATAGCACTTGTGCAAGATAACCCTGAAATTGTTAAAGATACAACACACCATAAATGGAGCAGTAGTTTGATCAAGATGGAATCCAAATTTATTTATTAAAAAAAAAAAAAAAATACTGATGATAGCAAACGAGAACTACAAATGTAAAGAAATATAATGAAAGAAGAGTACATTATGCATTTGTATTCTGGTGGTACCATCCACTACCAAAACAATGGCTATGCATTTGTAAATTGAAACAGAGGAATGCTGTTTCTAGACCCCCATTTTTCAAGCACAAGATACAGAAGCACTACACATGACGACATGGCACATGTTACCAGACCCAGGCCATACATACGGCAGTCTCCCACGGCAAGTGTTCCTTAGACCAAACACACAGCCGGTCCATTTTTCATGTAGGACACATGTATTAAGAAATGGTGGGTTGTACCAACAGTGTACTTCCAATATGCATGTGTCACTCACCTTGTAACTTGGAGTTTGCTGACCTCATTTTCAGGTTAAAACACAGGAAGAGACAGGACATGCATTCAAGCCCTCAATGGTGAAGATGGACCCTATATGTGGCAAACTCAACACTTATGGCAATCAAACTGGGCTGTGGAGCCCACAAATCTGACGAGGGTGGGATATATGCCCGTATATCATGCGTATGAACTATTTGATATATATATATATATAGAAAAATGCTCATGTGAGTGCCTTGCACGCAGGCACGCACGCGCGCACACACACACACACACACACACACACACACACACACACACACACACACACACACACACACACACACACACACACACACACACACAGAGTTATATCCACAGTTGTATGATTGTAAACAAGTACTTTATGTGAAATAGATTGTTATTTTAGGGGATTACATACAGCAAGTTCCTTTCTTATGCATACTTGGAAGCCTTCAAAACTCATACGAATGCTATAGATAGAATATTATGTGAAAATGGAGTCTTTGTGTAACCCATAAAGTTCAAGTGGGAATTTTGTACCAAACATACAACCGCAAATACCATATGGTTGCTTAAAAGAGGCTATGCATAGGGCATTGGAGAGTCAGGATATCATTTATTCTTCTTAGTAGATTTCAAGAAAACCTTCCAGTCTCTTTATGTGCACCAATGGGAATTTCAATTTTTTATTTTCTTTAAATAAACAACCAATGGGATTGTTTTCCACCTTCTTTAGCATTAGTCACTTAAACAAGGCTATCTATATATATATATATATATATATATATATATATATATATATATATATATATATTGATGTAGAGCGGGTCGCAGACACTTTCATGTCCAAGATGGACCAGAGAAGGCCCAATCAGAGGCAGAAATCATCAAGACCGTCAGAACCTTAAAACAGGCATATCTCGCAAACCTGAATGAGTTACTCAACATACCATATATGATTTTGGGGTAGGACAAGCTACTTTAGCCAACCAACCCGGCTATGCCAGGTTGGCTATGCTGAATTTGCGAGATTCCATCATATCAACAGCCGAATTCCATGTTTAATTCCGTTTTTACTATAAATAGTAAGTTTTAGTTTGATTATAACTCTTCATCCGTTGGGCTTTAGGAGTTGCGCGCCCAACATGAATAGTGTTTAGAAAAATTAGGAGAATAATGTGGTTAAGCCACATAGGACACTTACTATAAATAGAAAATTTACTATTTATAGTAAGTTACGAATTTTAGGGAGTTCTAGTTATAGTTTAATTCTTAAACTTCTTCCTAGTCTTGGTATCCCTATTTAAAGGGAAGTAGACTCGTTTATTTCATCTATCAATCAATCAATTTACAAATTTTCATGAATACTATTTCTATTTTCTTGCTTTTTCCTCGTAGATTCGAGAAGTCTTTGTGAGGAGTCCAAAGAAGCTTCGTGGATTCGAAGTAGTTATCCTTGAGGAAGACGGTGATCGACCTCATCATGTTCATCCCTACGTCATATATATACATACATAACCAAGACAAAACATGTGAAGTAATTGATGATTATTCTAGAATTGAATGGAAGACCGTTTCTTTGATTCATGCATTGGGAATTATTTCTTTTGGTGCATTGGCATTAGAGAATCTTTGGTGATGTCATTGAATGGATGGAGAGATTATACCTAGTTACCATACTTGCCTATTTCTACTCATTGAATGGATGGAGAGATTATACCTAGTTACCCATACTTGCCTATTTCTACTTCTGTGTATAGTATTTGTTCTTATCTAACTAATCCATGCATGATGGTTGGACTGGCCCAACCAAACAGAGCATGATAAACTTCATGGCGTACTACCACTTGTGCCACTTAGGAACGATGTTTCAAATTGTCATTGATGGATTTGAGAAAACGAAAGATGCAATTTATATTTTCAGTCTTTTGGATAAGATGGTAGATGAAATTAGGGAGGAAAACGTTGTACAATTTGTTACCCACAATGAAGCATCGAATAAATTAGCTAGAAAAATGCTGATACAGAAGCATAATATTTTGGTCACCATATATGCACACTGTATCTACCACCTACTGAAAGATATTAGAAAGAAGAAAAATGTTGCAAATTTGGTTGAAAAAGCAAAGGAGGCGAAAAGAAATACAGAAATAGTTGCTGCTGAGAAGCTTAGTAGGGCAACAGCCAAGCTTCCCATACATGGAAACATAGCTCCAAATATTGCAAACTTCGCCTATTAGCAAGTACTAAGAGATGCAACAACAAAGGCAAGCGAAGGAGTTTGTTCACCCACAGCACATGAGATTAGGAAGAAATTGATAGATATGGAGTACAAAGATGTCAAGACATGTGGGCACTTTTAGACCAGCAAGGAAGAGCAGAGTAGGCAATGGTTGGCCTGACCCAACAGACAGAGCATGATAAACTTTGTAGTGTATTGTAACTTGAGAACGATATTCCAAACTGCCATTGATGTATGTGAGGAAGAGAAAAAAGCAATTTATATTTTTGGTCTTATGGATAAGATTCTAGATGAAATTGGGGAGGAAAACATTGTACACATTGTTACCAACAATGAAGCATCGTAAATCAGCTAGAAAAATGTTGATAGAGAAGCGGAAACATTTATTTTGATAACCATATCCGCACATTGTATCTACCTCGTACTAAAAGATATTAGAAAAAAGAAAAACGTTACTATTTCTTCACATTTTTTTTTTTAAATAAAATCGACCGTACAGGGCTATAACGGCCGTAATGGCCCATAACAAGGGTGTACCAAATCTGTTACGTATTGGCTGTTATACCAAATCTGTTACGTATCGGCCATAACGGCCGATACGTAACAGTAATGGCCGAGTCTATTACGCGATACGGGGGCGAAACAGTGACCCCCAGTTTTTTGCTCGGTTCAGCCATTACGGGAGCCGTAACGGCTGTTACGCCCCATAACGGCCGTTATCGCCCCATAATGGTCAGGGCGTAACGGTAGTAAACAACTTGTTTTTTTTCTTTTTTTAAGTTGCGATTTTTCTCATTTTTATGCACTTTTCTCTTCCAAATTCTTTCCTAAACTACTATGCTGCAAATTTCGACCACTCTTAGCTTCAATTTGATTATCAAAATAAGTTATTTCAATGATTTTATTGAATCGAAGCTCCGTGGACCATTTTTCAGAAAATCTTCAAAAATAGGTGTTTTTACCTTCACACAAGCCACCCGCTTCACATGGGACGCCCAACCCGAGTGTGTCCCCACATCCCACATGCTACCCCACTCAAGCCCGATGTGAAAATGCCCTTACATTACATTGCCTAGTCAGGATCAGTCGTCCTCTAGTTTTGTTGACCTGATCTTTCCCTCTGGCACGGGATATTATGGATATGCAGCACCTACTCCATAACCGCAGCCTGATGATGACGAGGACATGGAGATCAAGCAACCACAACTAAGCAAATTTTCATTTTGGTGGTGACTTGAGAGTTTTATTAAGGAAAGTATTTCTATACCCATTACCCACACATTTATCAAACACACACTTGACACTGCTGAACTTGTTCTTAAAATAACTCCCCTAACAACTAATCAAGTAATCCTTAATCAAGTTGCAGGAGAGTAAATCAGACACTACTAATTTTTTTCTTTTTATATCTTGAGGATAACAGGACGGGAATTACAAGAGAGGAAAAATCTCTAACATGTTCAAGACTTCAAGACTTCAAATAGAATAAAGTAAACATGGTAATTAAGTCCTCACCTCACACTCCTCAAAGACAGGTGTGTAATGTAGAATTGTAGAGTAAATTATGGAAAATAATAGTAAACACCTACGCATATGAGATATTTTGATATTAAATTCATTCTAATATATCTATCATTGGTATTAGATAATTAGAATATTAAATCTATGAGTTTTGTAGTCAATTCCAGGCTGTTAGGTTCATAAATTCATCAAACCACCCAATACAGTTTTCTCGCCAAAGTGGACCGTTACACCACCATAAACACGTTCAAAATTATAAATGAATGCATCTTTGGAATATTTAGAATTTTCTGAATTTAATAGAATTTTTTTTCGGATTTTTTTTAGAACAAAAAAATTCCTAACTGTTACGAGGCCATATCGGCCGATATAGCCTGTAACCGTATCGGTAACAATGGGCACCGTTACCGCAACAGTACACCTTAACCATAACATAATAGTTCAACATTGAATACCTTACCTATTTTGCCTAATGAAATGATAGCCCAACCTTTACTAGCCACCTACATAGTAAGGTCAATAATCCATTCCCCAAGGTCCTCATTAGTTATCTAGTTCTCCAACACGACTACACAAGTAAAAGTAGATTGGCTTCCCAAGGTAGCCAATCATCTTGTGATGCATCATTGGTCCAAAATCCCATCCTTCCAAACTAAAGATGGGGAGACAACATCAATTGTGATTGGATCAAGGATGCCTCAATAAATTCCTTTATTCTCAGACATAGGAGGTCATTTGAGTCATCAGGATCAATCATCGGCAGATGGTCCCTGCAACTTGAATGACCCTTTGCAATTCCACTTTCCTTCAAGCATCTATGGGAGGTTGTTTACAAACAGAGATCCACCCATCTGTATCTGGTGGGGACTTTGACCCAGCAACTCCCTCATTACAGTGGTCGGGGCATCGGACGTCATAAGCAAACTGTTTGCTTGTAGGTCATGTATGGGAGAGAACAAAGTATTAACTAGAAGAAGGAAGTTATCCCTCCTGTGTCCAAAGATCGATCCTACCTTTAGAGATGAGGGGGATTGTCAATGTGCCTTGGGAAGGGACAACCTCTGCCACTATCAAGAAATGAAAGGAAAGAATTGGCCTTAGAAAGTTAGGGTTTCAGAAAGCAATTGTTTTCCTAAGGTGAAATCACCTCCTTGCCATTCTCATATTGAAGATTTCCCCTTCGTCCCTGCCCAATCTCACTGATAATTACTTGATTACCCCCTGGAAGGCCTCTTGCTTTTTCTTTCTAGGAGCAGTTGCCAGGTTTCCCCTGCCTACCTACTGTGACTTAAAAGCACTGCCAGCTGTGCAGCACTCTCCACCTGCCCTTTTGCATGCTTGTGAATAGCTCAATAGTCCAGACTCCAGATGCAGCAGCACAGTGCTTATCAACCATAGATGAAAGAGGCTGGCAAAATACCTCTCGTGGAATAAGGCTTCCATCTTGGCTTCCATACAGTCCATCTGGCTACATGAAGTTGCGCTTCATCATCCTCTGCCATTGAGCTCCAAGGTCTCATCCTCAATAATGCCAATGAGAACCCCAAAAGTATTAAACACCGCAGCTGCAGAGATGCCTTCAACCACGGATATCTGATGTCCCACCTCGATTTGGATCAGAAAACATGTATTGTCCACCCATTCCTCAATCTATGCAAGAATGCATTTGTTATCAATAATCCACAGCTTTGCCCCTAGCATATTGCAGCACCACTCTACATTCAAACATGGAATCAAACTCTCTAAACAAGCCAATAGATCTTGGAAGTAGTTCCATCACCTTTGGATCCCATGCATGTAAGGGGATGCCAAGCATATGAATCCACATTGTCTCCTTTAGTAAGCAGGCTGCATGAACCAGCTTTCAATCTTGTTAACTGATCCACCAAAGAAGATCGAACCCCCACGTTGAACTTCTAGAACTTCAGCAGATTGGCTGGAGATGCTCCACCTCTCCAACATCCAGTTTGCCACTTCCAGAGGGGAAATCAGTTCACTCAACAACATACCAACCAGACCCAACTGTAGGTCTTCGCTTCTCCTCACAGCTGAGTCTGGGACGTACACCGATCTTAACCAGAACAAATGCTTGTTCCTCCACCATTCTTGTGCAAGTGGTTTCTACCTTCCTTACTTGGGTTCAGGTCGAAGGAACATCTACCCTCTTATGAAGGACCTGCTAGATCATTGAATGACTGAATTTCTTGAATAGACCATGGTCCCACCACTTCAACGTATTTAACATTGATGCTTGTTCTTAGAGCATTGCGACCCACTACAACTGGAGGCTTGCATGTCTAGGGTTTATAGCTAGTCGCAAGATCCTTCAAACTAGGTGTCACTCCCACTTCGAATCGCACTTCAAACTCACGCTACCTCTCCCACTTCCTACCAATTCATACTCGTTTACATTTTGAAACAGATGCTACCTTGTTCCCGGCTTCCCACACCCGAATCTATTGTCGATACTACATTTTATAGTCCTGTGAATTTTATTTTGCATATTGGACCACCACCTGCCTGCCACTGATATGACTTCCATTCAGACCATAATGGCTGCCTCACTTTCTATGAATGTCAAGAATCTAAAAAATGCAAATCCTCTAATAAATAATGAGTTTCTCTGTGCAAAATGTTGGTCATCTTGCCAAACTTGTTGCCAACCATTCTTCCAAAAAAACTCTCTCAACCAAAGACTCCCTAATGACATCACACCAAAAGAAACAATCCTCGTCGCAATAATTAAAGAAATAAACTTCATTCACTTTCCAGAATAATTATCAATTAGTCCATGCATTTTGTCATGGCTATGTATGTGAAGAATCTAAAAAATGCGAAGTGCTGGAAGACAATCCTATCAGTGGTTGATTTTATAAGAAAACCAAAACTTCTTTTCTGCATTGAAACTTATATAAAATCTGTAGAGATCTTCTAAATAAGAATCATCTCTGAAAAAAATATACTACATGAGAATCCAAAAATATCCTAACTCTACAATACCCTACGCATTGCCTCTTTATGTAATTGCATGAGAATTTGGATTTGAGCGATTCGTTTAAAATTACACAGACTCCTTACATAATATTCTATTTATAGCAATCATATGGACTTCCATGCTTGCTATGGAGCTAACCTGCTATATAAACCCCTGAAAAACAAAAGCCTATCAACTGTAAGGTAATTGTTTACAATTGAACAACTGCATGATTGTACTTTTACATCAAATATTGCGTGTGCATGATATATAGGGAAACAGCTTCCAACCCAACTGGATTTGTCGGTCAATAGCCTGATCAGGTTTCGTAACTGCTGAGTTCGTCACATTTGGACTCATATGGACCATCTAGACATGGTCTGGCCTGGATGCATCAGGAAACTTGTGGAGAACATTCCAGATCCCACACGCATGTCCCACATTTGGCATGTGTAGTGCATTTATGTTTGGTTCTTGATGATGGGTGTCCAGAAATAGCATTCCTCCATTGAAACATCTTCTTATATGTAGAAAGAGCAAAAAAAACCATACCTGACCAGCACCAACATCAAGTACTGTGTGAGCTCCCACACAATTCGCAATTGTATTGACAACTGCAGCTAAAATTTCAACCTGTTCCACTAAGAAGTATATTATCCAGTTATTGGTGTCTAAGAAGTTAAACAAATTTAGAGGTGAGCGAGACAGAGAGAACTACAGTTCAACTGTTGAACAAATCAATGACATACTTCATGCTTTTTCTTCATGTTCATGCCTTGGGCCAAAACGCTACCAATTGATGCCACATGCAAATCAGGTAATATCTGCAGCACAATGAAAAGGTATAGGTGCAGTCACTTCCGGAGTAATATGGTTGCCCACCTCCATAGATTACAGGTAAACAGTACCCAATGCAAATTTCATGAATTTAATGTATGTGCGTGGAGATGTATACATATACATGTCGTTATGGACCTTTGTTGAGTCCATACGCATCTATAAGACTACTTATCTACAAAACAAATGCACCAACAAGGAAATTTTCTATTTTTTATTTGCACAAACCCGGTAAACGTGATATCTAAACCATCCACAAGAGGGTCCAACGATGTAAGATTCCATGTCCCAAAAATCAGGCTTGTCCAGTTATCAGATGGGCCATGGTTTTTGAAACAAATGAAGGGCTTAAAAACTTGTCCAATTTTTCATTACCCATCCATTTGTTTTAAGCAATATGGCCCACCTGATAGTTAGCTCAATTTGGGATACGGCATCTACAAGCTAGGAACTACCAGTTTGATGGCTTAGGTCTTGCACAAGTGGCGATGTGTAGGTGGGTTGCCTTATATGTATGCACAAGATTAGCAAACTTCTAGGAATAGGCGTACCCATCAAAGCACCTAGCAAATAACATCAACCCCTCAAAGATTAGCAAACTTCTAGGAATAGACGTACATATGAAAGCCACTAATAAATAACATTAATCCCTCAGTAAGTGCCCACTTTGCAAGAATAAAAATTATGTGGACATCAGTGGTGCACCCTTTAGAGTGTACCAGAGGAGGAGGCGTCACTGACAGAGTACTGAAGCGGAGGAATTCATGTTGATGGACGTTGGGTCCATCGGACCCATTTTCTGACGCGCTACGAGTGCAGGAGCGGCATGACCCACCCTGACCATAGATCCATGGCTCGCATTTCACACCCTACCACACGGGTGTTTTAGTTTTAGGCGTTTTTGTTCTTTTCCTTATTTCAGGGGCTTTATTGCACTTTCTTTACTTTTCGTCTTTTTTGTTATTTTTCTTGTTTTCAGGGACTTTAGTGCACTTTTACTTTTTCCATAGCTTATATATACGTTGAGAGAAACCCTATTTTGATTATTATTGAATGAATAGAAATTCGTCTTTTTTCTTCCTCTTTATTCAAAATATTAGGGTTTCAGGATTAGCCCTTGGGTGTTGAAGATTCCACCCTGATTTTAGGTTTCCTTCTTTCTAGATCTTCGAGGTGCAAGAAAAGATAAGAATCATCCTTCTCATTTTCTTTTGACAACAAAAGGACTTTTACTTTATTCATCCCAAACCCTTCATTCTTCACCTCTTTCGTTCCTCTCTAGATATTCCCTTTCTAGTTTGAATGAAAAAGATGGATGGTTAGTCAGTAAAATCAGATCCAAATTTGACTGTGGACTAACTTATGCTAGATATAGGATATCCTCATATCCCTAGATCCTCCATTTTTACTGTTTACGCGATTTTATGCTAATGGGCATGATCACGGAATGACCTCATCTTTGTTTTGAAATTTACCTAATCCCTTCGACTGGAAATAGTTAGTTAATTGGTGTATTTATTTGAACATTCTTTAACCTGATTATACATGCATCTAGGATTAAGTCATCACATGTCCCTGCATCAAATTTGGTATCAGAGCTCAATTTTAGCGTAGGTCAATTTATTGTCAATCCATCTTTGTGGTAAAAATTTTCTACAGAAACCCTTTACCCAAGTTTTAAAAAATCGTTTAGGTTTCAAGTGGTACACAAGTTAGATGTTTATACTTGATATCAGTGAATCCTATAAACGATCGTGAAGATTTCAATAGGTGAGTATCGATCCTCAATTGGTGATTTCAATTGGTGATTTCAATCTCTTTAATCTCAAGATTTCAGTCATTAATACTTTTTTTTATAAAAAAAAAAAAAATTAATTAAATGAATAACAAGATTTTAAGCAGCAATTTATGCATGTTCAATCTCTTCCATCTCAACCCGCCTGACCGACTCTGCGAAGGGGATATATTTTGTTGAGTTTAGTCAGCCCTTTTTTCCTAGGTTTTGTTGAGTCCCCATATATATCTAGGCCATATAGGGTAGTTGTATTGCATTGGTATCATTGTTTTTACCCTTTCTCGCACATAGATCTAGGACCGTTCACTCGTCATTCCTGGTGTATGCCCACACGCACTGGTCGTGGGTTCAGTCTCCATTACGCCATAGACTCCAATCAATTTACCAATGCTATGGAGGGCCTAACTAAGAGAACGGATCAATAGTTTCGAACCTTGAGGGATAATATCGCGCAGCAGTTTGCGCATCAGGATGGTAGGTTCACGCATCTAAAAGAGAGAGTTATGCGTTTAGAGGCTAGTATTCCAATTGCCACTATAGGTGGAGCCCAGGCAACCCCCGACACAGGGGTTGTCGATCAGTCCCAAGTTGTGAGCCCTGATCCGCCTAGGGATGGTTTGGGTGCAAACCAGGTCCATGGGCCTGGCAACAGACACGATGGGGTGTATCCATTACCACCCACACACAATCGTGATCCTATTCTTCCCGCCCAATGGGAGGGCCATGATGGGGTGCATCGTCATCACCTCCAGAGATATCATGAGCACGAGGACCCTGTTTCTAGGGTCATAAAGGGCATCAAGGTTGACGCCCCCAGTTTTGATGGGAGATTGGACCCCAAAGTTTTTTCCGACTGATTAGCAGACATGGACCACTTCTTTGAGTGGCACGGCCTACCAGACCCACGACAAGTAGGATTCTCCAAGATGAAATTGGTGGGCTAAGCAAAACTATATCGGGGAAATGTGGAGCGTCGCCGTGAGCGATCTGGACAGGGGTCAGTTCTCTTTTAGATTGAGATGAAAGAGTTGTTATAAGAGAAGTATGTTCTCCTTTCTTACAGGCAAAGGATGTTAGATCAATGGCACATTTTACGCCGAGGATCCATGACGGTAACGGAATACATCGCCAAGTACGATGAATATATGATGAGGTGCGATGTGGACAAAGACCCTGCTGTGGTTCTCTCCCGTTTCCGTATGGGCCTCAGGCCTAAGCTTCAGCGGGAGCTCATGCTTCACATGGTCACCAGTCTGGAACATACTTACCAGGTGGTGCAGGAACTAGAGCATTGTGTGCGCCAGTCCAATGTGAGGGGGATTGATTTTCGACCTACAGTGCCTAGAGTAGCTTCGAAGGGAGCGAGACCCCGGGTTGGAATTCAACCCAGAGCTCAACCTAGTACTCAGCCAGTCAACAGAAATCAAAGTAATAATATGGCTGGACCAAGTACTAGGCCTGTGATGCCAAGGCAGTGCTACCACTGTGGTAGCATGGGTCACATCGTTGCCGAGTGTTCAAATAAGGGTAGGCGCATTGCCTTTGTTTCTGAACACCCCACAGAAGAAGAAGCGGCAGGTAAAGTTGATGGTGACCAGGATGATGAGGAGATCGTTATCCCCTCCCTTGACCCGGCTAGTAATGCCGAGGATGATACTGTGGAGACTATCCCACTTGCAGTGGTGAGATGCGCCTTGACCCAGATGAAATAAAGCGAAGATTGGCGCAGAACCACCATTTTCCACACTTACGCTAAGTGCGGAGAAAAGAGCTGCAAAGTGATCATATACAGTGGGAGCTGTGAGAATGTAGTTTTCCCAGTTACTTTGAGTCGCGTCTGGGATTGAAGTCAGTCCCTCACCCCAACCCATACAGAGTTTCTTGGGTGGATGCGACATCCCTCCCTGTGACCTAACGATGCTTTATTCCGATTGAGTTTGAACCATATAAGGACAAGTTGTGGTGTGATGTGGTCACGATGAACGTTAGTCATATCATCTTGGGAAGGTCGTGGCTCTATGACAAAGATGTCATAATATTCGGGCGTACGAATAATTGTGTATTTAAGTATGAAGGAAATAAGGTTGTCTTGAGCCCGCTCCCTCCCAAATCAGCAACGGGAGCGAAAGATGTTGCGTCCCCAGGCGGTCCTAAGAGTCAAAGGGCGTCTCAGTCGAAGTCTCTCCACAGCATAGATGTTAAGGAGTTTGAGAGAGAGACTAAGGCGGGAACTATGGTGTACGGCCTACTAGCTAGGGAGAGTACACCTGAGGTTGCTATGGGGATACCCCAATAGACTCGTCCGATCCTAGAGGAGTTTCGGGATGTCTTCCCTGAGGACCTTCCAGACAAGCTTCCACCGATGTGAGACATCCAACATGCGATAGATCTCATCCCAGGGGCGACCCTACCAAACCTCTCTCACTATAGAATGAACCCCACCGAGCATGCCAAGTTGAAGAGGCAGGTGGATAAATTGCTTTAAAAGGGATTCATTCATGAGAGTCTGAGCCTGTGCACCATGCCCGCGCTTCTTACGCCCAAGAAAGACGGCACGTGGCGCATGTGTGTTGATAGTAGAGCCATAAACAATATTACTGTCAAGTATCGGTTTCTCATCCCGAGGTTTGATGACATGCTTGATATGATGGCCACCTCTACTATCTTTTCAAAAATTGACCTCAAGAGTGGTTATCACCAAATTCGTGTTCGCCCAGGAGATGAATGGAAAACTGTCTTCAAAACGAAGGACGGGCTGTACGAGTGGTTGGTTATGCCCTTCAGGTTAACCAATGCCCCAAGTACGTTTATGAGGGTGATAACCCAGGTGTTGCGACCCTTTATGGGCAAGCAGTGTTCGAGTTGTCGGTATCGCTACAAGTTTCGCTGGCCAGAGATAAAGATATAATATCATTATCGCCAATAATCGGAAATGCAGGGAAAAAGGGGGAAAATAGGGAGAATGGTGGAATTTTTCAGTGAAACTTCAGGACATGCCTAAATACACATATTTACATATTCAGGAATGAAAATTTCGCAAAAAAAAAATGCATTAAATTAGAAGTTTCCATTTAATGTGGGCCAAAAAGTATGTGTTGTCGTAAGAAATCACTCAAATAGTAACCAAAATTAGATTATTTCATCCAGGGCCCACCATATGTCCTAGATGAAATTCGAATTAATCATTGGTGTGGCCAGTATTCGAAATATCGGTATCACATTACACCAAAAATGAGGTATATCCCAATCTCAAGTGTACCACATTATAGGAAACAGTGTTGAATGAACGTCAACCATTAAAAACCTTTTAGGGCCCATAAAAGCATTGGATCAAGCTGATCTTTGTTGTTTCCCTTCATCTGGGTCTTTATGACCTAATCAACAGATTGGATGTCAAATAAACAGTACAATGGGCCTTAGTAGGATTTAAATGATGGATATCCAGTCACTATTGTTTTACTGTGGTGTGGTGCACCTGAGAGTTATAACCCTTTGATTTTTGGCATAAGGCACTAAAATGATCTTTAAAAATGGATGAACGGAATGGATGAAATACATACATCATGGTGGGGCCCATAGATCACCGACCACCAGCCACGAGGCTGGTGTTAGGGGGAGTAGCCAATCCGTTCCCCTTGTCAGTATCCAATCCGCACCCAATTCGCAGGGCGTTGTGCTGCAAGCTCAGGTGGGGCCCACTGTGATGTTTGTGAAAAATCCTCCCCGTCCATCCGTTTTGTGAGTTCATTTTAGGACATGATGCCAAAAATGAACTGTATCTAAAGCTCAAGTGAGCCTAAAACGTGATAATTAAACATCCACAGTTGAAATATTCGTGGGGCAACAGAAATTTTGATTCATGCCAATATATTCAGTTCATCCCAATTGTAATGATATTATTAACGGTATGGATGGCATCTAAACATCCCTGTTGAACCCAGGAAGGTTTCAACAGTAAGAATTTCCCAAACCACATTTTCCTTTAGTACGGCTCACTTGAGCTTTGGATACCATTCATTTTTGACAACTAGTCCTAAAATGAAATCACAAAATGGATGGATGGAGAGGATTTCTCACAAACATCACAGTGGGCCCCACCTGAGCTTGCAGCGCAGGAACACATCGAAAGTTCAGGAAATCCGCGTCCTTGATCCGTGCGCTGCGGAAACAGATTTGGCTACTCCCTGCCATGCTCTGTGGGCCCCATCACAAGGTACATGTTTCATCCATGCCATCCATCTATTTTTATAGATAATTTTATAATGTGACAAAAAAAAAGAGGTATATCCCAATCTCAATTGGACCACATGACAAGAAACAGTGTTGAATGAACTTTGACCATTAAAAACTTTTTGTGGCCATAAAGATTTTGGAACAACCTGATCTTTGTTTTTTCCCTTCATCTGAGTCTATATGAGCTAATTAACAGATTGGATGTCAGATAAAAGTACAGTGGGCCTTAGGAGGATTTAAATGGTGGATATCCAATCACTTAAGTTTTCCCATGGTGTGGTCCACCTGAGTTTTAGATCTACCTCATTTTTTGGATAAAGCTCTAAAATAATATTTAAAAATTAATGGACAGCATGGATACAATAGATGCGTCATACTGGGGCCCATGGAGCACCGACCTACACCCTCAAAGCCCAAGCCGTGGTGGGGTGGCCTCAAAGTGATACAACCAAGTGAGCTTGCAATGTCAAAGCCCACCTATGGGGTCCACCGTGATTTATATATTTTATCCACTCCGTCCATCCATTTTAACAGATAATTTTAGTTCTTGAGCCTAAAAACTAAGTATATCCAAACCTCAAGTGGACCACACCATAGGAAACAGTATGAATTGAACATTTACTGTTGAAAATATCTTGGGGCCACAGAAGTTTTGGATCAAACTTTTATTCGTTTTTTCCCTTCATCCATGCCTGTATGATCTTATGAACAGGTTGGATGAGAAATAAACATCACTGTGGGCCCTAGAAAAGTTTTAACAGTGGAAGTCATTATTCAAGCTGTTTCCAATGGTGTGGTCCACTTGATCTCTTAGTACGCTTACATTTTGGTCTCAACCCCTAAAATAATATGGAAAAACGGATGGACCGCATGGATAGACCAGATACATTCTCGGTGGGCCCTAGTACGATAAGAGCGTACTGAGTTACCAAGTACGCAATCCAATCACGCCCGCAGCCCGCCCGATCCCCAAAATTTGGGATAAAAACCCCAAAATCCCTCTTCACCTTCCGAAAATTTTAAATTTTCATTCCATCCCACCGATTTCTCCGTATTTTTAGACCGAAAATCCCTCTCCCTCATCCCAAATATAAAAAAAAAAAACCCTCTATTTTCGAATAAGATCTCGGCTCGCAAATTCAAGAAGTTGATGAAGATTTTTCAATGGAAAAAAAGAAAAAAGAAATTTATGGAGTTCAATCTTACCGGAAATGCGATTTGCACTCAACAGCGGCTGAATTTGCGTCGTTCTCCAAATCCGGGCGAAAAAACGGGTATTTCTTTATGTTTTTTGTGATTTTCTCACCGACAACACCCCCTTTTATCGATAAAAGTGGGTTGTTGGCTACAGTTCCCACCCGTGGTGGGTGGGAACAGCGAAATATCGGCGTGATATGGAAATACCGATAATATCGGCGATATTTCGGCGATATCTGGAAACGACACGAAAAAATGGGGTTTCGGTGTCGCCAGTGCAGCGACACCGAAATTATCGGCGATATTTCGATATTATCGTCGACAATTTGAACACTGTGGGCAAGTTTTTAGTTGTGTACTTTGATAATATCCTCATCTATAGTACGTCCCCTAGCTAGCACATCGAGCACTTGAGGCAGGTCTGCAATGCCTTGAGCGCAGAAAAGCTCTATGCGAACTTCAAGAAGTGTTCCTTCTTGACCTCCCATGTTATCTTCTTGAGGTTCGTTGTATCGTCAGAGGGTATGTCTGCAGACCCTAAGAAAGTCAAAGCCATTGTCAATTGGCCTGAGTCGCGTACCATACACGACATGCGAAACTTTCACGGCCTAGCTATATTCTATCGGCGGTTCATCCGTGGATTTAGCTCGATTGTGGCTCCCATCACAGATTACATACGAAAAGGGCAGTTTCAATGTACTAAAGTCGCGACACGGGCTTTCTCGGAAATTAAAAAGAAGATGACGGAAGCGTCAGTCATACGTCTACCTGACTTTACCAAAGCCTTTGAGGTAGCGTGTGACGCGTCAAGAGTTACCATAGGCGGAGTGTTAAGCCAAGAGGGACATCCTATGGCCTTTTTCAATGAGAAGCTAAACGAGGCTAAACAACGTTACTCCACTTATGACAAGGAGTTTTATGCGGTTGTGCAATCATTGCGCCATTGGCGGCATTATTTATTGCACAAGAATTCGTCTTGTTCTCTGATCATGAGGCCTTGAAATATTTGAGCTCTTAAAAGAAGTTAAGCCCTAGGCATGCCAAGTGGGTACAATTTCTTCAAGAGTACACGTTTGTGCTTAAGCACAAAGCCGGAAAAGAGAACAAGGTTGTTGACGCGCTTAGCCATCATATCATGACGTTGTGGTCCACGAGTATTGAAGTTACAGGCTTTAAGCAACTCAAGGGTGAGTACTCAAACTATCCTGATTTTGGGATCATTTATGCATCATTGTCTAGTGACCCGCCCTCGAGGAGTGCAGAGTTCGTCCTCACAGATGGATATCTTTTTAGAGGGGACAAGCTCTGTATCCCACAAACATCCCTCCGCGATTTTCTAGTTTGGGAGTTGCATGCTGGAGGGATGGCAGGTCACTTTGGTCAAGATAAAACAGTTACCCTTGTGTCTGATCATTTTTATTGGCCTAATCTCCAACGAGATCTTGCCTAAGATTGCAGGGCAGTGTCGGACATGTCAACTAGCGAAGCATAGGAAGCAAAATACAGGTTTATATACTCCTTTGTCAGTTCCATATGCCCCGTGGCAGTATGGACTTCGTGCTTGGGCTTCCCAAGACTATTCATAAGCACGATTCCATACTCGTGGTTGTTGATCGATTTTCTAAGATGGCCCATTTCCTACCCTATTATAAGACCTCATATGCCTCTCATGTTGCTAAGTTATTCTTTCAAGAGGTTGTGCGACTCCGTGGAGTACCTAGATCCATTGTGTCTGACAGAGATACTAGGTTCACTATTATTTTTGGAACTCTCTGGCATCTTTTGGGTACGAGGCTCCAGTTTTCTTCAGCATATCATCCCCAATCAGATGGTCAAACAGAGGTATTGAACCGTAGCCTAGGGAATTTGTTAAGATGTCTAGTTGGAGACCACCACAGGACCTGGGACACTGTACTTCCAACAGCAGAGTTCGCTTGTAATTCTTCAGTGAACAAGTCCAAAGGAATGAGCCCGTTTGAAATTGTTTAAGGTCTTAGACCCCGAGCCCCCATAGATTTGATCCCCATGGCTACCCCACAGCGTCCTTCAGAGTTAGGAGTCCTTCGCCCAGCATATACATGCATTACATGGTGAGATCAGGAGGAAGATTAATTCAAGTAATGAACATTATAAACTTTCTGCTGACACTCACAGGAGATTTAGGGAATTTCAACCTGGAGATGACGTCATGGTTCGTATTAGGTCTGATCGATTTTCACCTGGATCCGTGAAGAAGCTTCATGCCCGTAGCATAGGCCCACATAAAATTGTGAAAAGGTTGGGGTCTAATGCTTATGTTGTTGATATCCCTGCTAACATGGGCATCAGTTCCACATTTAATGTGGAAGATCTACTTCCTTTCACGAGCCATTACCTCTATCTATTGGTTCCCCTGCACCCCCCCCCCCCCCCTCAAAATATATGGACCTTGGCCACAGCCTAATCTTCTTGTACCCATCTTACCTTCTCTTCCACCTGCACTAAGAAGAGACGAGATAGAGGAAATTTTGGACTTGAGGCAATTTCCACTCGCTCCGGGGGTTTGCAAAAATTCCTAGTCAAATGGAGGAACAGGCCCATTATAGATAACTCTTGAATCACAGAGGCAAAGCTGCAGTGCATCAACCCCGATTTGCTCGAGAGAAACAGGCCAAAGCATATATACCATGAATGCCTAGCTTGACAAAGAGACAATCTAGTTGAGTACGAGTCAAAGCCTTTGTGGACATATCAGCTAGTTGAACTTGGGACTTGGCGAACGGCATGCAAATTTTCTTACAAGCAACTTTCTCCCGAATGAAGTGGTAGTCAACCTCGATGTGCTTGATCATCTCATGATAGACAAAATTGTTGGTAATATGATAAGTTGCTTGATTATACAATACAACCGAAGGGAACTTCAACTATAAATTCAGGTTCGCACATTAATGTCGTTAGCTAAATAAGTTCACATGTTGCATGGGCCATTGCCTTGTATTCTGCCTGGCTACATTTCATACCAACTTCAAAAACCACCTTACTAAACTTGTCGAACCAAGCTCTAGAAGACTGTCTAAACCCATAAATTGATTTATTGAGATGGCCATTGTTCGAAGTATCCCCAATATTATCCGTATCTCCAACTTAGCAGCACCGATAACACTGGGAGTATCAGAAATTCGATATTGGCGATATATCACTAAATATTGGCAATGTCTCGATATCACCGATGTATCGCCAATATTTTCAATTGTGTAAATTTCAGGTGTCGCTTGAATCGCCAATGTATCAATATTGCCAATGTATCACCAATATTTTCAACTGTGTAAATTCTAGGTGTCGCTTGTATCGCCAATATTTTCAACTATGTAAATTCCAAGTGTCGCTTGTATCACTAATGTATTAGCAATATTTCGATGACATCGCCAATGTAACAATATCGCCAAAAATCTTTGTTAAAAAATTTTTTGGGTGCATGGTTGTATGATGAAATGCATGTTTGTATGTGTGTGTATATGAATGCATGTATTGATGGAGGGATGGATCATGGATGGATGTGTGCATGGATGCATGGATGGATGGATGGATGGATGTACACACACACACATATCTGTGTGATAGTGTGTAGGTATGCATGCATGCATGGATGGATGGATCATGCATGTGTTTTTATGTATGTATGTGTATGGATGGATGGATCCACCATTTTCCCCATGTTTCCCCAGGGGTTCCCTGAGTCAACAATACATGCTTTTGGGGCCCATTGAAGGGAAACTTATTATTTGATTCCTAAATATTCAAATATTCATCTTTCACTATTATTTGATTCTTAAATAAGCAAATATGTGTATTTTTAGCATCTCCTAAAGTGTTATTGAAAATTTTCACCAATTTCCCCATGCTTCTCTAATATTTCCCCAAGTCAACATTACATGCTTTTGGACCCTCCTTAAAGAAAAAATTATTATGTGTGCGTCTTTTTTGCAATTATTTGATTCTTAAATATGCAAATATACGTATTTTAGCATCTCCTGAAATTTCATTGAGAAATTCCATCATTTCCCCGTGCTTCCCCAATGTTTCCCTTAGTCAAAGATACGTTTCCAAGTATCTACAATATTGGCCACGTCACTAGATAGGCCAAATTCCATGCTTCACCATCCAACTAAAATGATATCGATACATGTTTCCATATCCCCAACCAACGATACATGTTAAGATACCAATACTGCGAACACTAGAGACGGCATACCTTATCTAACTCCTCCTGAGCAACAAACCTAGGAGGTTGCTCCATGTAAACTTATTCAACCAGATCTCCATGAAGAAAAGCATTCTTCACATCAAGCTAATATAATAGCCCCATAATTTTCGTAATTTTCAATAATATAAAAGATTTTGGAAAAAAAAAAAAAAAAATCATGGCCATTTGATAGATCAGCCCTTCCTCCTAATCATATATAATAAATAATAAATAAAATTAAAAAAAATTGAGCCCCAATTTGATATTTTTGGAAGAGATTAGGGAAAATCGTATTTTTCCCAATTTATCCACAGAGAGATTGGATCCCAAATCTATTGCGAGCATCGTATAACTCATTTTTAATTATACAACAGTATTCATCTATTGGAAATGACATAGAGAGAGTCATTTAATGGCTCATTTAATTTATTACAGAAAAAGAGAGGAGAGAGAGAGAGAGAGAGAGAGAGCTTTTAAAGGCTCATTTAATTTATGGCAGAAAAAAGAGAGAGAGAGAGAGAGAGAGAGAGAGAGAGAGAAAGCCTTTTCAGTTCTCTAAACAGAGAGAGAGAGAGAGCCTTTTCAATTCTCTAACAGAAAAAGGGTGAGAGAGAGAGAGAGAGAGACATTGCATGCAAGAAGAAGTTGTTTTTCTTTTCTTTTTTAATTTCTACGGACTTGCACATATCGCGAGGAGGAAGAAGAAGAAGAAGGCTCGTTTTTCCTCCCCCCACCCCCCCCCCCCCCCCCAAAAAAAAAAAAAAAAAAAAAATTCTACTGATTTACGTAGTTCCACACTGTCAAGTTTCAGTTGTGGGCGATATTTCATGATAAAGGGTCGCTTATGGGTAGTGAGTGCGACTTTATCTACGATATTTTCTTCTTTTTTTTTTTAACTCCAACAATAAAATCGGCGAGATGTCACCGACATTTGGAAGGGAAACGAAAACTTACGTATTCGGTATCGCAAGTGCAGCGAAACCAATATTATCGGTGATAATTTGATATTATCACTGATAATTTAAACGTTGTCATTACCACCCTGCTCTTTCAGGACCCGGACTACGATTGACTCTTCCCCCCACCAAAAGGGTAATCTTCTCTGAGGGCAGCTTCTTATAGCTCCTCCTTATGCAAATTCAACCCCAATGGACCTCTAAGACTACAACAGTTGTCGGATTGATGAGCACCACCTCCCCAAGGCACTCCCCTATAAGCTTAAAAGTGTCAGGAAACCAAAGATCTAGTGGAACCCCCACGATCCTAAACCAACATTCTTCCAACACAAGCAGGGAACAATCCAACCATCTCTCTGGAGCTTTCACAGGCCCTCCAACTAGCGACGAACTTAAGGAGACAAGCTTATTGAAGTCCTACGAGGACAACGAGGACCACAGTTGATCATCCAATAACACATTCATATCATCAGGGTTAAGATCAACTAGCCAAAGATGCAGCAACCACCTCTTTAGATCATCCTTACAGGATCCTCTATGAACAATGGCCACCTAGCACCATTTCAAAATCTCCCTAGCATTCTCCAGGACAAACGAATGGAAGCTGATGACAAGGTCTTCCCGTGAGCCTTCCCTCCACAACCACAGCTTTCATGGGTTCGCATGCGGGACGTCCACCCTATTATCTGTCTCCCTACTCTTACTCTTCTCACCCTCACATCCTGCAAAGAGGCTTCCCCCTTATGAAGCTCTCCCCCCCTTTCACCTAGATTCCCTTTACTCGTTCCTCTGGTTTCCAACCTAGCCAATCCCCACCCTACGAGGCTCGACCCTTCACCCCTCGATCTTCCTACCTCCACTCTCCCTTTTCCCAACTCTAGCAGAGACCCTACAAGAATTCTATTCAAATGTCCTATGCCCAAGAGATTCGACCTTCATAAACCCTTTCTCCATATTAACCTTCTCAAGCCCATGCATGGCCTTTTGGACAGACAAAGAAACCACTTCAAAACGTCTGTCGTTAAGTTCTTCCACTGCGGCCTCTATATCTACCTCCTTATCAAGATGGATAAAGGCAAATCCCCGATCGGCTCTAGAGCCCTTGAAGCTAGGCACCACCACTTCTCAAACCTTCAATGCCTGCCCAAACACCCTGTGAAAGTTCACTTCTATCCAACCTTGAGGGAACCACTCAAAGAATAGCATGGGCAGCTCCAACCGAGGCCCAGATTTGAACTCCTTTCTTTTCCCAACCTTCTTCCCCTTCCTCCCTACATGGACTCATTCTCCTTCCTCTTTGCCTTCTCCCTGAATAGAAGGCCCTTTCCCTGCAACGTCAACTTCAACCTCAACTACCTATTTCCACTTTTCTTACCACTTCCTCGCCTTCTCGCCTTCAGCCGGAGCATGAGAAGCAAATCACCCTCCGGCCCCAACTCTACGACGTCCATGCAACCTCGACCAGGAGTCGCATAGCCTACCACCTACGAACTCTATCGGTTGTCTACCCCTCTAGGACTCCACGCTGATGAAAATCTTCTCACGACCAATTCTAGAGCTCGGAAGTTTGCTCCGACGCTAGATGGATCTGCCTCTCACACGAACTGCCAAGTCGCCGACCACCCAGTTCGCTCAATATAAGCAATTCTTAGTGAAATAGAAGAATCCCATTGTGAATCCAAATAGATCACAGACAATGAATTGAAAAGATTGGATCCAAACCTCCACTACTTGTATGAAGCATCTAACGCTCTGAAGTTGAGTTCTTTCAGACGCAAAGGGGTGATGTGGTGATGTAGGCCCAAGGCCCACCATGAGGCCCAATACATGTTGAATTTGGTGTGCTTAATTTTGGCCACAAGTTCTAAGGTCTATAATTGCTTCTTTTTTAGGATTCTAGTTAATTTTGTTGATTCTTTGAAGATCTTTGCAACTGATTCTCTAGATTTGTATAGGCTATTTTTAGGTCATGACATTTTGGCACAACCTTCATAGATTTATTTGTTGCTATTTTGGATAGATTTTATTTATAAAATCAATCAATTAGTTGGAAAATCTTGGTAAAGATTTTAGGATGCCATGTAAGGGCCATTCTAGGAGGTTGAGAGAGGACACTTGATATTAATAAGCTCTCTCTCTCTCTCTCTCTCTTCTCTTCTCTCTCTCTCTCATGCGGTGTGTCTGTGTGTTATGTGCTTTCTAGCATTTGAAGTGTCGAAACTCATCAACTTTATAGCTATATTACATCACTTCCCCATGAGAGATTCACCATCATATACATATACATACATACATACATACATATATATATATATATATATATATATATATATACATATATATATATATATATCGTTTTGGGGGTTTCGGTTCGAAGGTTATAAAATGTGGTGCAGGTTCGCCTATCACTTCTACACTAGCAGATGTCGGAGCACAACTCCTTTGGAACAGCAGGAAAGGACGGAACAACATTTCTACACTCTATGTTGAAGGAACACCTGGATCACTACCGCGGCCCTATGAGAATTAGCCTTGTCCTGATGTCGCCCGAATGATGTAAGAGTCCCGGAAACCCTCTGCTGCCTACCCGTAGGGCCCGGCCTGCTTCCCGCCCGAAAGAACCGCTCACTAGCTAGCCAGACTAGTGGGAGGGGGGGCGACCATAGAAAACCATGCCTTTCGAACCAAACGCAACGCCCGTCTTCCAAATCAAGATTGAGTGCGGCCTGTAGAGCACATGTCATCCCAATCCCCCCGCTGAGCGCGACTCCATCCAAATCCTAAGACCCACTCGTCCCACAAAAAATGGACGGAATGGGATATCATATCGATCGGGGGACGACAGGCAGGGGGAGGGGCCTACGTTTGCTCCTTCATTTGTTGGCGCCTTCTAAAGAAGCTAGCTCGCTTCGCTTTTGAAGCCCATATATATTATATATATATATATATATATATATATATATATATATAGAGAGAGAGAGAGAGAGAGAGAGAGAGAGAGAAATGATCACCTGCGCATCTTTTTAAGTGAGAACTCGTGCGCACCTTTGCAAATGTATCATGGGCACAAAATTCGAACGTTCCATGTGATGTAGCACCCCATGAAACCCCAAGGGCCCAACTTTTAGCCTAATCCAAAACTTTGGTGGGCCATAGCAAAGGGAGAGGCAAATCAAGGGAGGAAATTGTTCCCCTTTGTTATGGCCCACTAGAGTTTTGGATCATGCTAAGAGTTGGGCCTTGGGGGTTTCATAGGGTGTCGCATCACATGGACCCTTTGGATTTTGTGCCCATGACATATGTGCAAAGGTGCGCACGAGTTCTCACTTAAAAAGGTGTGCAGGTGACCATCTCTCTCTCTCTCTCTCTCTCTCTCTCTCTCTCTCTCTCTCTCTCTCTCTCTCTCTCTCTCTCTCTCTCTCTCTCTATATATATATATATATATATATATATATATATATATGCATGCATGCATGTATGTATGTATATATGTATGTATGTATGTATATGTGTGTCTACATCTGTGTGTGTGTGTCCATGAATGAACTTTTTTTATGCTCCATCTCAATTATAAAGTCCCTGAGGCATTAGAACATGAATTTTGTCCTAATGCACCAATATGTACAAATGGGGCCCATGTTTTAGTAATTGAGAGTTGTATGAGTAATCAAAGTCAAGACCATGCATACAACAGGACCTATTGTTGATGTGGGATTTGGAAAATATCTGCAACATCAGATGTTCCAAGCCGTTGGAGCAATGGACTAGATGTAGACAATTATTATGAGAAAAATACAACAATGGTCCAAAAGAAAGGCCGTTTAGACCACCAGATAAGTAAGTGCTTTGGGCCCTGCCTGCTATGGGTACCATAAGACCGTCTAGACCACCAAATGAAGGGGTCCACCTGTGGGGAATGGAAACATCAGGAAAATATTCACGCTCTAATGCATGGACTAACTCTTCATTGAAACTTTAAAGATAATAAAATTAAAGGGAATGCAAAATAATATCCCATATTCACAGTAGAAAGGAAGCAAACACCAAACAAATATAAACAATATGAAAAGCATTGTTACACTAGAATAAATGAAAAGCCATCTTCAAACACATACACTACCAGGGTGCAATATTGCTCTAAAGAATGGAAAGAACATGGAGCATGCATACCGTTTGCAATTGTCCTGGCTCTCTAGGAAGAACTAGAGATCTCGAGGTGAGGATAAATTCCTTAAGAGAAGTCGGCCAAGATTCCTGATAAAACTAACAAAACATAAATTTGCATAGTGTAAACAATAAAGGAAGCAACCACCACAGCAAAAATAGAAATTACATCATGGAAATAAACCCCATTGAAGAAGCAGAAAGGGAGAGGTTTTTCCTTTGGTGTACTGGATCTGGAAGGGGAATTTGTCACCCAGTACGTGGCACTTGGTAGGTGGAAGGTGGATACAAACCATGAATATAGTGCATATTATCCACGGATGGCCCGCGATTGAAAATAAAATTAAACAATCAATCCTATCCATATGGACAGTGGCCTTCAAGTAGAACATCAAATGAAAATAGATTCAATTGTAGAAACAGATGACTAGAATCATCTGTTTGGTGTGATTTTCAACTGAGGACCATCTATGGGACATGACTGACAAAATGCATGGGCTGGGGTCCATCTCCCCACCAAATTGTGAGCGAGAAATGCTCCTTCTTTAGGGGTGGGCAATAGTCACAAAATGAGTTTTGGGTATTTTTATTATTTATTCATAAGGGTGATGAACATCTAGACTCATCTAACAGTGAATCCAAACTAGATGCCTTCACGCAGGTGCCACAAAACACGGCCGATCAAAGGCAAATGAGAAAAATGGTGTCATGAGAGTGGGCACAGTCAAAGGCAAATGAGAAAAATGGTGTCATGCCGCATAGGCCCGAACTCGACTCGAATTGGCCGGAGTTGCTGATCAAACCAAGCCAAGCTGGCCAGTCAGGCTCGAGGACCGAGCTGAGCCAAGCCGAGTTCAAGCTGGGGTCAGCTAGTGGCCGAGCCAAGTCGAGCTGTGCCAAGCTCGACTCGTGTACAGCTCTACCTCCGTCTCTGGTACACCCGAGTAGGTCATCTGATGTCACCATCACATTTTTACACACTTTCGTTTCTTTATTAACCTTGTGCGGTGATCAGTGGGTCATTTTGGGCTTGTGAAGCCATCCCAAATGTACAAACATGCACTCTTAGCTACCTTGTAAGACTCATATCCTATATCGTACTGTTCCATATGCTTCCGCGGTCCCCCGGTGGAATTCCGGCAACCCGTGATCTGTTATCGGCGTTTGCGCGCGATCCTGAGTCGTGTCCCGTATATCAGAGTGGGCTCGACTCGAAACTTGTACCCTTGCAACCGCACCGTCGCCGCGGTTCTAATGGCATGTCTCGCGTGCCGATCCAATACCTGGGCCAGGAGATGTGGGCCCGCATTCAGTTCGAGGAAAACGCCGCGCTTTATAAAACCCAAGAGAACATCACATCAATCCCATCAATCAAGTACATGTCAAGTACATGCCCCATCCCCAAGCAACCCTAAAGTCAACTCTCCCTTACATGTCAAGTACACCCATCCATCACTCACCATCCCTCTCTCCCATCACTCTCTCTCTCTCATCTCTCTCTCATTACTCCCAAGCAACCCCAAGGGAGAGCCAACGTCCATGGCCTCCCAAGGGAGAGAGGAGGCTATGTGTGGCCCACTTCCTATCCCTCTCATCCTAGCCACTCAATTTTCATCTTCAACCATCAAAAAGGAAGCTGAGGAGCAAAGGAAGTCATAAGAGCCAAGAAGAAGGCCGATCGGTGGGTGATTTTTGTGTGATTTTGTTAATTAGAGGGCCCACATATGGTGGGACCCATCTTGATGTATGTATTGTTCAAAGAGGGACCCATAGTGGCGGAGTCCCTCCACCACTCACGTTCCTCCATCTCTCTCTCTCTCTCTCTCTCTCTCTCTCTCTCTCTCTCTCTCTCTCTCTCTCTCTCTCTCTCTCTCCCAAATTTTGTGGCCCACCTGATGGATGTAAAAGGGCTCCGGACCATCCAGCAGCAAGGACGCCCTTGCTGTCCAAGTTGTTGGACGTCCAGCGATCTCAGGCTCTAATGAAGGGAAAAACACACATATTACCTTGATCCTGGGGGGGGGGATGGGCCACCTGCGTGGACCCTCCCATGACGTATGAATTTTATTCATGCCATTCATCTGCTAATGGAGTGGGCCCACCCCACACGTGTGGGTAGGTGGGACCCACCTTGATTTATATATTGTATATCCACACCATCTGTATCTGGACGATGGTTGGGTGGGGCCCTCCCTGACGTATGTATTTTATACATACCACCCATCTATTTTGGATGTGGGGCCCACCCCACACATGTGGCACGTGCGGGTGGGACCCACCTTGATGTATATGTTCTATAATCCACGCCATCCAAGCCGTCCGTCCTTGTTGGACAATGTTTGGACGATGCTGTGGACCGCACCATGTTGAATGTTTTTCATCCACACCGTCCACAATGTCTGGACGGTGTTGGGTAGAGTTTTGGATGGTGTTGTGGGGCCCTGCAATGATGTATGTGTTGATCTACACCGTCCGTCCAAGGGGCCCCACATGATGTATATCTTTTATCCAGGCAGCCCGTCCAGGGCTGGGCGCTGGATCAGATGTTAATATAATATTATAATATATATATATATAGATATATATATTCATGTATATATCTAGTGGGCCCCACGTGAGACCCACCCACCGTGAAACGGATTGGCTGGTTTACCGCACACCAGCTATAAAGCTGCTGTGTGCAGCGTGTGGGTTTGATCCACACCGCATATATGTGTGGCCCACCTTAATGATGTATGTATTTTACCTGCACCGTCCAGCTGGGACGGTGTTGACTCACCTGATGTATGACTTCCATCCATGCCATTCTGTCCATGTGCATGGGACCCACCTTGATGTGTTGTAAATCCACACCGTCCAGACCTCTAGACGATGGGCTGGTCACGAGGTATGTGTTTTATCTAAACCATCCATCCACTAAATGAGGCAGATCTATCAAGTGGACCACACTGCAGAAATTAGTGGAGAGTTGAACGCCTACCATTGAAACCCCTTACGGATTCCAGAAGTTCTGGATCAATATGATATTTGTTATTCCTCTTGATCCAGGTCTTTGTGATCGTATGATTAGATTGGATGGAAAATAAACGTTATGGTGGGTCTGTGAACTGTTTAAACGGCGAAATCATCATCTCTACTACTATTTGTGGTGCGGTCTAGATGATATTTCGATGGGCCCATCTTGATGTATATGAGGCCCGTTGTCCCAACCCCTCTTGATTTGTATTAGGCCCATGAGATGAGGACCATTGTGATGTATAATAGGACCGTGTGAGCAGCCCGATGTGATGTATATGTGGCCCTTGAGGCCCACTGTGACGTGTATTTGACCCATGTGATGCGGCCCGTAGTGATGTATTTTCGGCCCATATGTGCGGCCCATCAAGTTGTATATGTGGCCCTGGAATGAGGCCCATGTGATGTGTTTATGGCCCATGTGCAGGGCCCACCTGTTGTGTATTTGAAGACCATATATTCCGGCCCTTGAATGAGGCCCGACTTGAGGTATTCATGGCCCATGGTGATGTATATTGGGCCATTGTGTGAGGCCATGAGCCCACTATGTGTTTGGCTCTATGCGGGCCACCCCTTGGGAGCAATGATGGCTAAATGTCCACATCGATGGGCGATGATGGTTAAATGTCTACATTGTGACCTTCCCTTAGACAATTATCGAGGCTAATTCCGATTGTTGAGGCCGATTCCAATTGTTAAGGCCGAGTATTGAGGCCGATTCCAATTGTCGAGGCCGATTGTATAGGCCGATTCCGATTGTCGAGGCCGAGTATTAAGGCCGATTCCGATTGTCGAGACCGATTGTTGAGGCCAATTGTCGAAGCCGATTCTGATTATCGAGGCCGATTCCGATTGTCGAGGCCGATTTCGATTTTTTTTAGGCCGATTGTTGAGGTCGATTCTAATTATCGAGGTCGATTTCAATTGTTGAGGCCGATTCCTGTAGTCGAGGCCGATTCCGATTGTCAAGGCCGATTGTATAGGCCGATTCCGATTGTCGAGGCCGATTCCGATTGTCGAGGCCGATTCCGATTGTCGAGGCCGATTCCGATTGTTGAGGCCGATTGTATAGGCCAATTATCGAGGTCGATTCCGATTATCGAGGCCAATTGTCGAGGCTGATTCTCATTTGTCGAGGCCGATTCTGATTTGTCGAGACCGATTCCGATTGTCGAGGCCGATTGTCGAGGTCTAATATGACGTATATGCGGCCCGTATTTAAGGCCCATTATGATGTGTATTCAGCCCGTGTTTAAGGCCCAATGTGATGTATATGAGGCCTATGTGATGATGCGCATTGTGGTGCATTTGAGGGTCAGGCGATGGAGCCTGTTGTGATGTATATTAGGCCCATGTGAGAGGCCCATCGTGATGTATATTAAGCTCTTGAGTGAGGCCCATGTTATATATTAGGCCTTTGTGTGAGGCCATGGGTCCACTATATGTTAGGCTCTATGTGGGTCATTCCTTGAGGGCAATGTTGGTTAAATGTCCACATTGTCGATGCCGATTGTCGATGCCGGTTATTGATACTGATTATGAGTATGTGACAGCATAGCATCATGATACATGCCCATACGCATCATCTGCATGTTTATTATTGCATATGTCATAGTACAGATGGTTTATGGGACTCCCTGATAAGTGGAGTTATCCCACATGAGCGCACGGTATGCGCAGGATTGATGCATGATTGGACGACATGACTCATGCATCTTGCATTGTGTGATTGTGATTAGTGTACGCCCTAGCGACATCAAGGCTGTGACCTCCACAGGCATGTCGTGGTGGCCAAATGGGACACCGGAAATGTTTCGTTCAAGCATCTGGGCACTTTGGATGTCCATGGGTGAAAGTCCCTAAACCTCCGAGGCCAGGAAATGCCCCAACATCTAGACCGAATGGATACATAAGCCCCCGAGTGCCGAATACCAGGAGGTCACGTCTCTCACTGTGTCGTGATCGGTTGGGAGAGGGTGGGGCCTTATCCGCCCGAGGGAGCTGTAAGCTAGGCTGAGTTTGACCAGCTCCCAAATGGGTCCGCTATCGACGAGCCGGGTATGCATTGGTATACTACTGACAGGCGGGTAGTGAGATCTTTTCCACTAGCTGGGCTGCGCGGCCGGCAAGGGAGGCAGCAAGCTTGGAGTGTACTAAACCCCGATGATGATCCCAGAGATGTACAGTACTGATATGTGAACTTATCGAGCAGGAGTTGCGTGCTCATTCATTCATTCACTATCCACTCAGGCTGGTGGTGCGCAACTATTTGTTACGTGTACCTTTACAATAGCCAGGATTTCGGTTGGGGTGCGCGACTAACCTGAGATCAGGAGTTTACTACATTGAGTCTGACTATCCAAATTTAGGTATGGGACTGGTTTGGATAGAAGTCTCTTGTGATGGACTCCGTAGCCTGCGATACTACGTACTATCATCTCGACTTCACACTCCAGTATGGTCATTCCATTCACACCGCATATTGCATTGCATCCTCGGCATATGATATTTGGCTCTTTATGGCTCCTCATTTACATAGCCGATCTGTATTGTGTACTCTGATATTGTATGACTCATGGACTTGTCAGTATTTTCGCTTACTCTTATATCGTATGATTCATGATCTTGCCAATATTTCCGATATTGTATGATTATGGCATTTTATTGAATACTTGGCACTCACCTTCTACACACACACCACCCTCTAAACTTTCTATAAGCTTATGCACGATAGATGCGTGCAGGTGATGTTAGGTTGAAGCAGCATTGAGCTTGGAGCATGCAGCGATCTTCTGGAACTTTGATTTTCGATATATGTATTTCCCTTTCAACACTGTATTCAAATGTTTATATTAGTGGATATGTGATGATGATGTTGCCTTTGTAAATTGGGTAAACTTGTGGTTATGCTTATTACGAGATAAAAGTACGTTGGAAAATCTTCCTTGTAGGATCTCAGGATCGGAATCTGGCGTATAGACGCTGGGAGCCGAGAATAGGGTACTGCGGAGGCTGTCGGCGACTTGGCACCGGATTCGGCGATCGGAAATTTTGTGAGCCCGGTTTCCGAGTTTGGGGCGTGACATACCTTCTGTCAATGATGTCATCTTCAGTTACAGGTCAAACCCAACACCAATTTGGGTAGGTTCGTATTTTAGGAATGGCCACAAGCTTGCAAAAAGTTTGTAACCAGGAATGGTGTGTGTGAGGAATTAAAAAACTTTCCAATTGGTTAGCTCAGATTTCCGCACGTTGAAATTCTATATTTTTCTACTCTCTTTTTTCTCAAACCCCATTTCGATTTGTATTCAATTAGATGAAGCCCTAATAGAACATGAATCAAGCATGATTTTTGGATTACAGCCCGTTACATATAAATACAGCAAAATGAGGATGGAAAAATGAAAAAAGCGACAATTCGCCCCTTCTAATCAAGCCATCATAACATATACCACACCTTGATCAAGCCCATCCAATGATCTTGATCGCACAATGGACTGATCCAATGATCTTTGTAGATTCATTGCTTGCTATTTTGGATAGCTATGATTGATGTGAAATCAATCTGATAGTTTGGAAACCTTGTCAAGGATATAATAAGGATTTTTATGTATATAGAGTCTATAAATAGCAGTCATTCAAGTAGGGTATATGAGTGATCCAGGGTTCAATACCTGGTAGTGTAACCTTTCAAAAGAAAAATAAATAAATAGCAATTGTTCAAGGAGGTAAAGCCACAAGGGCATCACACTTTTTTTGAGTTTTATGAAGTTGGTATTCAAGTACCAGTAACTAGTGCAAGACTTCGATATGAACAAATTGCTTTATCTCTTTCTGCTCAAATACTCTAATGAGGCCGCGTTCTTCATCCATTCTAGCAATTTAGGTCTCAAAATCTCAATGATTTCATAACTGGATGGCTTAATTTCTGCTTCCAACACGGGGCCATTATATGATCAGTTTAGATCAATATTCTAAAACCCAGACCAGACCAAGCGGTCAGACCAGTTTGGACAGGACCCAAGAACCAAAACAGTCCGAGTCACCCTAAAAAACCATCTAGTTTGGGAATATTTGTTATTATAAAAAGTAAAATAAATAAATAAAATGCAATCACGTCCATTTAAGCTTGAACCCACGACTTCTTCTCATAAGAGAGAAACTCTAACCGCTAGGCTAGCAGCAAAAATCAGTGTCTTTTTTTCTTATTTTAAACAAAAACAATTTCTAGGCCAAGGGGGCCTGACTGGTTGGACTTGCGGTTGGACCAAACCACTGACATAAACGGGTCGAGGTCTAGTCTGGGTTTTAAAGCATTGCTTTAATTACTTCTTTTTTCGAGTATGGTGAGAAGTAATTACTTCTGTTTTTCGAGTATGGTGAGAAGGGACTATCCTATGTTCCGCCTATATGAAATATTCCACATTCAAAACTCAAATGCATGCAAAATAACTATCGATCAGATGCCTTTTCCTTGTTTCTACTCAAATTCACAAACATTTCCACATCAAAGCAATCAAACATGAAAATTCTCGAGATGGGTTTATCATCCGAAAAGATTCACACTAACACATAAATCTACAATTCAACAAAATGGAATCTAAAAGCGAAAAGAATAAAAAATTTAAAAATACCTGAACTATTCCTGATGGAATCTTGAGAAGATTCTCGACGGGTTCTCGCCGGAGACAATTCATCCATTCCCTATCGATCGACTCCCACAACCGATCCTGCAGACATCGAAGATCACTCAGTACGAAAGCAACCATACCGCATCCGAAAATCGGAACCGTTGATCCAGATTGATGGGCTTAGGTTTTGTTTTCCGACCTTGAAGAAATTGACGACGTGGGCGTTTAAAAGGGGTTTGAAAGGTGTCAGGAAATCTGTAATGGCTTTCATCCATTCTAGGGTTTGAGCTGCGGACTCGCACGAGTATCTTCTGCTGCTGCTGCTGCTGCAGTGCAGAGCCATGGAAGGGGAGGGGGCGTGCGATACGCTGTCAGGCGCACTTAGACCTCCGGCGCAGTTGAGAATAAGATGCCCGCGAAAAAATAAAAAAAAATTTACTATTGATTTTTGACGAGTGCTGTCGGGACCGGAATCGGACTCGGCGGTGGAAATCGGACTGCGTAGTGAGTATAACTCCGTACGCTTTTCTCATACTGAGTAAACTCTGTTGGGCCCACCGTGAATCTATATGGTTTATCAACGCTGTCCATCCTCTTTTCCAGCTCATTTCAGGGTTGATCATGAAGCATAGCTCAAGTGGCCCACCCCACAGGAAACAGTGGGAATAATGATTTCCACCGGTGAAACCTTCTCAGGACCTACTGTGATATTTGGTTGTCATATCAAAGGAAAACTCAGATATCTGCACATTCACATTGTTTACATAGTTTCGGTTCACTTGAGCTTTGGATATACTTCATTTTTTTTTGTCTCCAGCCTTAAAATTATTTGGTAAAATGGATGGACGGAGTGGACGAGGGTGGCCCCCATGGAGTTTATGTAATTCACTTAGTGTGACCCCCTAGCTCCGGTGGTAGACTGAGTGAAAGATACCTCGTTTCAACATTGAGGTCTTGGCATCGATTCCCTAGTGGGGGTGGCTAACAATGTTGTGTGAATTGACAGTGGGGTGTACTAACAAGCTAAACAAAGAAAAAAAAAAAAAAAAAAGTTAAATATCCTCGATTATCATCATTGAATCTCGATCACTTAGTCCTTACTTAGCAGAACACTAGTCGCATCTTGTTAACATCACATCATTATCGTCTAATATTTTTTCATGACCACTTTACCAACATAAGCAGTTGTGGGTATTTATTTTCTTCTTTGCTTACTTTATTTTTCTTTTTCGCTGATTATACTATTCTTACATGCAAATCAAAAATTTGGTGATCAACCTTATTTTTAATCTTGCCCATCCACTATCAATTCACTAAGAAGCATGATACGCTATCAACCTTGAAAGAAAAAGTCATTAGCTTGAGGTTAAAATATCCAATTTTGAAGGACTAACCCTCTCTTTCTTAAATCTCACTATCATTGTAACAATCAGTGGTTGAACAGTCAAATCAATCTTCACAAGTTTGATCATAATCCGGTTAGTTTGACTGTTACATCCTGAAATTCGAAACCTGAGTATGGTGATCCTGATCCCGAGTTCTAGAGTATGAATTATAATTTTATGTATTCATTCATTTTATTAATATTCAAATCATCATTCATCCAAACCAAGTCATAATTAAATCATCCAAACCATAAAAATTAAAAATTAAACTTTAAACTAAACTTCTGAAATTGAAACTTATACTACTACTAAATCTCTCACCACTCTTTCTACTTCTAGTTCATTACAAGCTTTCAAAAATAAAAATAAATTAAAAATCTAAGATATAATGCATCTCTAGCTCATCTCTCATCATGTAAATCTATAGGAGTAATTAATATGGGTGAGGTAGAAACCCAATGAGATCACACCCACCACAAGTTTGAAACAGACATGATGAAGGCACGTGAACAACGATTTAATGTACAACAACATAAAATACAAGCATACCAGGAATTCTAAATATACACAATGGAGATAGGTGAAACATATAGAAAAATTCAATATTATTGTATAAGATTCACAATTTAAGTACAATGTCTTGATGTTGATATTGTGGATTTACTACTACAAGCGAAACTTGAAGATATGTCTAATATCCTAGAGGGGGGTGAATAGGACTTTTCAAAATTTATTTAAACTAATAACATACACTTACTTTTTAATACACAAGTAAAGAATTCTAAGTGACAAAAAGTGCGGAAACATAGTCTAATCAGTGAAATATATCATTCATGTATTTTGACAAATATGTTTGCAGCATAGATTAAACAAAATATAGTGTTCAGCCAGACATCACAAATAAAGAATTAAATCATTCACCACAATGCACATAATGTATAGTGGTTTGGCTATATGCCTACTCCACTCTCATCTGACCTACTTTCTCCTAGAGTGTGCCGGATTTCACTATTCAGATGGTTTTAAATGATGTTCACCATAAACCTTCACAACCAACATAAGGTCAACGTTTTCCATCAGTCGATGGCATACACAAGGTCGTATTAAGTCTTACACAAGAACTTGAGAAGTCCTACACAAGGACAGCACAATGTACTCTCCCGTCGGAGGTCTACACAAGGACTTGTCGAGTTTGGAAGTTCAAACTTTGAAACTCAATCCTACATAAGGAATGGTTTCCAAACACAATAAACTGATCTTAATACTCACCTAAAAGTGAGTGAGTCTTATCACACATTTTGATGAAGATCTTCTTAGATGATGAAAGATCTTCAACTCACTTGTACTGCAACTAGATGATGACACTTCGTTGAAGATGCCAAGGTTGTTAGGTCAAGGGTTTGGTGAATCCTAACTAGGTATTGATGTGTATTTAAGAACTAGTTAAGGATCCTCATGGTTGAGCATTAAATGTTTGTTAACATACAAATTTGTCAATTAAAGTGGTTGTTAGAGCATTAATGAATGTTGAAGTTCATTGTTCAATCCAAGCTTTGAATATTCCAATTATTGCCTTTAAGACAATGATTGAATGATGAATTTCATGAGGAAAGAGAGCTTAAGAAGATGGGTATTAACTCTAGGTATTAACTCTCACAAAGCTCTCTCAATAACTCACCAAATTGTCAAGGAACACTTCAAATAAATATGTAGAAAAGATTCCAACGGTCAGAAAATAGGGTAGAAAACTGTCAAGTTCGATGCCATCACTAAAATTAGCTTTAAAATGTAAAATGTTGCTGGACAATTTCTGAACTCTAAACGGTGTCATTGAGTGGCCTTCGATGTCATCGAAGAGGTCCTTTGATGCCATCGCAAAAATCCGATTTTATGACTTGAGGTTGTTGGACAATTTAGGTTCCGATTTTCGATGCCATCGAGCTGACCTACGATGTCATCGAAGGCCCCTTCGATGTCATCGAAGGAAGCTACGATACCATCGCAAAAATTCAGAATTTTGATGATTTATTGTTGGATTGTTTCAACACATTTTCAATGGCATCGAAGTTAAGTTCGATGTCATCGAATGGTTCTTCGATGTCATCGAAGGCTTCTTTGATGCCATTGTAAAAATTTAGAATTTTATCGATTTCTTGCTGGAGTATTTGAGCATTTCTTTTATGTCATCGAAGCTAAGTTCGATGCCATCGAACTAGCTTCTATGCCATCGTAAAAATTCAGATTTTGCTTTATTTCTTACTAGATAATTTTATGCTCAAGCTCGATCCCATCGATCTGCCTTTGATGCCATCGAAGACAGTTTGATGACACTTCGATGTCATCGAAAATGTCTGTTTTTAGAGTTTGATTTTGAACTCAGACATTAACCCTCTTAACTTTTTAACATATTTAAAAATAGATTTTCTTATATGCTTTTGGATAAGTATAGGTTATATTTTAATGCAGGGGCATTTTCACACCGGGCTCGAGTAGAGTTGCATGTGGGATGCGGGGGCACACTAGAGGTGGGCGGGGTCCACGTGGGAGGTCTCGTGTTCGAGACTCCTCGCCGGAGTGATTAATACGCATTTCACACCGGGCTCGAGTGGGGTGACCTGTGGGATGCGGGAAAACACTTGGGGTGGGCGACCCGTGTGAGGCGGTACCCATGTGATTTGGGGCCCACGAGGGGGGTTCGACTGAGGTCCTAACTTATGAGATGTGGGGCCTGGGCTATGAGATAGAGGGATTAATTAGCCATAATATAACAGTTCGAGCTTTTAAAGCAAGCAGTTAATTGTCTTGCATCAAATTGGTATCAGAGCGAGAGGTCTCGTGTTCGAGACTTCTCATCGGGAGTGATTAATGCAATGACATTTTCACACCGAGCTCGAGTGGGGTCGCCTGTGGGATGCAGGGGCACACTTGGGGTGGGCAGGGCCCACGGGGGAGGTCTCGTGTTTGAGACTCCTCACCGGGGGTGATTAATACGTATTTCACACCGGGCTCGAGTGGGGTAGCCTGTGGGATGCGGGGATACACTCGGGGTGGGCAGCCTATATGAGGTAGGACACTTTAAGATGCATGAATCATAAAAAAAAAAAAAAAAAAAAAAAACATATATTCAAGCAAACCCCCGCTTAATAATCCCACTTATGCATAAGATGCAAGTCATCTATGAGATGATCTTCTAAGGAACCCCCGCTCGATAATCCCATTGATGCAAGAGATGTAAGTTATTTTAGAGATGATCTTCTAGGGAGCCCCCTCTTGATAATCCAACCAATGCATGGGATGTAAGTCATTATCTTGAAGATGATCCTCAAGGAAACCCCCTCTCAATAATTCCACCGAAATATGCAATCATTCTTGCGATGTAGGTCAAAGGAACCCTGTCATGCCCCAAATCTGGAAATTGGACTCACAAAATTTTCGATTGCTAAATCCGGTGGCGACAGCCTCCGTAGTACCCCATTCTTGGCTCCCAGCGTCCATACGCCAGATTCCGATCCTGGGATCCTACAAGGAGAATTTTTCAATGTACATTTAACTCATAATAAGTATAACCACAAGTTTACCCAAATCACAAAGACAACATCATCATCACATATCCACTAATATAAACATTTGAATACAGTGCTGAAAGGAAAATACATATGTCAAATAAAACCAAAGCTCAGGAAGTCCACTGCACGCTCCAAGCTCAACGCTGTTGCGACCTAACACCACCTGCACGCATCTATCGTACATAAGCTTATAAAAAGCTTAGAGGGTGGTGAAAGTCTGTGCTCAAGGTAAGTGTCAAGTATTCAATACAATGCCATAAATTATACAACATCGAAAATACTGACAAGATCATGAATCATATGATATCAGAGTACGCAACAAATCAATTATGCAAATGAGTAGTCATAAAGAGTCAAGTATCAGACACCGAGGATGCAATGCAATATGCGGTGCGAATGACCATGCAAGAGTGTGAAGTCGGGATGATGGTACGTAGTATTGCAAGCTTGGGGTCCACCACAAGGGACTTCTATCTAAACCAGTCTTATACCTAAATTTGGATAGACAGACTCAATGTGGTAAACTCTTGATCTCAGGTTAGTCGCGCACCCCAACCGAAATCCTGGCCATTGCCAAGGTGATTGCTTGCCTCCAAGTGTAGAGGTTCGTAAGTAATATCATGTGAATACAGGGTCGATCCCACAGGGAGAGGAATTGCTAGAAGGGAAAAATTAAATGCAAAACAAACTAGGTAATAAAAATTAAAACTAATAATTTAATTTTGGGATTTTTGAATGGATGTAATTCAACTGAATAAAATAACACCCAAGCTTCAAAGTTCCACACATAGGTTAATGTTCCAAAATCATGATGACTTGGATAACATAACTAGGATCTGATCACTATGGTCAGCCTAATCGGAAAATAAAACAGTTTAAATATTTTAATAAATGATATAAAAAAATTAGAAAATCATGGATTTGCATCATTGACATATATTCTCAAGCGTCAGTGATTTTAAGTATTCAATATCTATAAGATAATGAATATCAAAGAAATATAACAGGTTGAGAACCTCTCTTATCTAGGAAATCTGATTGATCTAGGGTAAGCCTATCCATCAATTTGGATCTCATATGATAGAAACATATGGATCTTACAAGAGGATAAAAAACAAAACCTAAATAATAGATAACATGCATACACCATTCTTTTCATCATTAAAACAATCAATCATCATAATATTAAAGAAACATTAAACTCATGTGCTTCCCTTCTAGCTTGGGCTAGAAGGAACTTAGAAAAACATAATTAAATTGCAAAAATAAAAAGCAACAAGAAATAAAGAAAGAAAATACAAATAGAAAAGATATAAAAAAAAATAACTTATAAAGCTTTAATAAAACTAAAAACTCTTTAAAAACCCTAAACTTTGCTCTTGAATGCCTTGAATAATGTTTTAGAATGCCCTAGGAAGCCCTATTTATAAGTAGGGACCTCCAATTTTCGTACAAATTTGAAAAACCCTAGAAACAACATCAAATATACGTATTTTTTTAAAATAGACTTCTCGCTGCATAGTTCGTTTAAAACAGTCTTCCTGCTGCGCAGCTTCCCAAAATAAACTGCACAGCTTCAGAATATACTTTTTCAGGACAATTTCAGGATTCTTCACTTCAAATCTTCGATTTTCTTTATTCTTCACTAGATTTTCTTAGATCTTTGGCATGTGAATTCTTCAATCTTGATCTCCTAAGATCAATCTCTTGCCTTGGTAATTCTTGAGCATTAAAATCATGCTTTTAACACCATTTTTCAATCCAAACACTTAAATTCACTTTGCAACACATACATGAGTAAAATAGAATATTAAGCGGATTCATGTTCATAAAACCAAGATATAAATGGGAAAAATTATGCAATATTTGAGTCTCAACACACCCCCCCAACCAGCATTTTGCTAGTCCCGAGCAAAATAAGCGAAAAAAATAAAAACTAATTGTAGAAATAAAATTAAAATGAAAATAATAATAATAATAATAATTCTAACTACACCACTTTCGCAGGTAATCTCGATTGCATTTAGCTTTTGCAACAAGCCTTTAAACCCCTAGGTTTCCCCTAGTGGACAAGTTATAGTCTCGTGAGGGTTTCCAGAAATGTTACTCACAAACATTGAAAACATGAAAAATAATTCAACACTCAGAAATTTATACAATTATGCCTCCATTCATCATATGAATTCCAAAACAAAAAAAATACTTACCCTAAGTCTGAAGTTAGTTAGAATATCAATTTCCTAATCCATTACATCCTTGAGTTCAGAGACCTAATCAAAAGTTAGAATAGTTATGATCAAATATCCTTAGGTGCTCCGTGACACTAGTCTAACTTTGAGAAATATGCATGTTCTCTATCCTAACTCCTTTCAATCATTCCAAGAGTATAAAATCTCTAGTTATCTTTTTTTTTTTTTTCATGTCATTCTTCTTTTATCATCATATCCTCATTATTATAGACCACCCTTAGTTGAAGATTCCCACCGGGTTTGCTTCATAACTTAAGGTATCGTACTTGTAATGGTAACAGTAATGGATACTTAAGTATCCTTACTCCGGATTACTGACACAATTGTTATGGTCATTGCATTTATGCTCTATAATAAAATTTTCTTTTTCCATCACTCTTTTTTTTTCTTCGTCTTTAATATTCTATCTTTTAAGCATATGTCAATGATACTAGTTCATTCAACCTTATTTGAATCAAAAGTTATTATTCTAGTTCACATATCATATTCCTCACTTAGTGAGCTAGGGTATATTGTGAATTCAGTACATCAAATTACAACATACTTTAAACTAGTGATTAGATAATTAAACTCAAGTTTATAATTTTCAGTTATCAGAATTCTGACTACTATCAACCTAGAATAAATATTAACTTTGCCTTTGGAATTCGCATAATATCATGTTCACATTCTTGTATATAAAAATATTATTTTGAAAATGTTGAATTTTTTTTTCCATAAACCTAAAAAAATAAAATTAAACCTAAAAATAATAAAATATACTGAAACAAAAAAAATAAAATAAAAATCACATGGATGACTATCCACACCCCCTAACCTAAAATCTACATTGTCCCCAATGTAATGATAATGTAATGCAAAGAACAATAAAAATAAAAGAAATGGTGGATAATACCTACCATGAAAAACTCACCTGCTATGTGATACTAAAAAGAATTGAATATGATACAAACCTTACAGAAATGCTCCGTCAGACTAGGAGCATCAATCTGAATATTCTGACTCATAAAGAGGGAAGGACTCCTCTCCCAAATGAAAGTTTTCCACATAAGGCTTTAATCTCTGACCATTAACCTTGTACACATTGCCATTACGTGGATTCTCAATTTCAACAGCCCCATGAGTATAAACATTCTTCACAATAAAGGGGCCTGTCTATCTTGATCTTAATTTTCCCGAAAAAAACTGGAGACGGGAATTGTACAATAGGACCTTTTGCTGAGGTTCAAAATTCTTCCTCAGGATATTTTTATCATGAAAAGCTTTGGTCTTCTCTTTGTAGATTTTAGAATTTTCATAGGAGTCTCTCCTCAGCTCCTCTAATTCATTCAATTCTAATTTCCTTTGTCCACTTGCTTGGTCTATATCAAAGTTTAATTTCTTTATTGCCCAGTAGGTTGTATGTTCCAATTCCACAGGCAAGTGGCAAGCCTTCTCATACACCAATCTGTATGGAAGACATTCCAATCGGGGTCTTATAAGCAGTCCTATAAGCCCATAAAACGTCGGATAGTCTGAGGGACCAATCTTTCCTATCTGGCCTTATAGTTTTCTCTAAAATGTGTTTAATTTCCCGATTAGAAATCTTAGCTTGCCCACTCGTTTGTGGGTGGTATGGGGTACTCACTTTATGTTTGATGCCATATTTCTTCATTAAAGCCTCAAATGTCCTATTGCAAAAGTGAGACCCACCATCACTAATGATGGCCTTTGGAGTTCCAAATCTAGAAAAAATATTTTCCTTGAGGAATCGTATGACCACTTTATTGTCATTGGTCCTACTTGGAACTGCCTCAATCCACTTTGAAACATAGTCCACACCAACCAATATATAAAGAAATCCAAAAGAAGTTGAAAATGAGCCCATAAAATCAATACCCCAACAATAAAAAATCTCCAATGATAAAATTGGGATAAAGGCATCATGTTGCGCCGGGACACTCTTCCCAACCTTTGACATCTATCACAAGCAACACAGAAAGCATGGGTGTCTTTAAACATGGTAGGCCAGTAAAAACCACACTGCAGGATTTTTATAGTAGTTTTCTTAGCAGAAAAATGGCCACCACATGCTTTCATATGACAAAAAGAAATAACACTTTAAACTTCATCCTCTAGGACACAACGTCTAAAATTTTGATCAGTCCCATATTTATATAAATACGGGTCATCCCAGAAGAAGCTCCTAACCTCGGTTTCAAAACGCTTCCTATCTTGTGACTTCCAATGATATGACATTTTTCACGTTACAAGATAGTTCACTATATCCGCATACCAAGGCAATTTGGAGATCGCAAATAATTGTTCATCAGGAAAAGTGTCCTGGATATGCATCTCCTCAGTGGAATCATCTAACACCAATCTGGAAAGGTGATGGGCCACTACGTTTTCTACTCCTTTCTTATCTTTTATCTCTAAGTCAAATTCTTGGAGTAGGAGGATCCATCTCAAAAGTCTCGGCTTTGCATCCTTCTTAGACAATAAATATTTCAAAGCCGAGTGGTCCGTGAAAATGACCACTTCAGATCTCAACAAGTAGGACTTAAACTTATCCAAAGCAAAAACTACTGCAAGTAACTCTTTTTCAGTTGTTGAGTAGTTTACTTGGGCCGAGTTTAGAGTTCTACTCGCATTGTGAATAACGTAGGGCCGTTTATCTTTCCTTTGGCCCAAAGCAGCCCCTATGGCATAGTCACTTGCATCGCACATTAGTTCAAAAGGAAGTGTCCAATCTGGTGGACGCATGATAGGTGCAGTGGTAAGAGATGATTTAATTTTATTAAAAACACTTGCACATTCATCTGTCCACTTAAATGGAACATCCTTTTGAAGAAGATTAGTTAAGGGTCTAGTAATGGCACTAAAGTCCTTGATGAATCTTCTATAGAAACCAGCGTGCCCTAGAAGTGATCTAATATCTGTAACAGTTCGGGGGATAGGTAGATTAGCTATAATGTCGAGTTTTGAGCGATCTACCTTGATTCCATTTTTGGAGATAACATGGCCCAAAACAATTCCCTTTTGAACCATGAAATGACATTTCTCCCAATTTAAGACAAGGTGTTTCTCTTCACACCTAGATAAGACAAGAGATAAATTGTTGAGGCATTCCTTAAAACTACTCCCAAATACAGAGAAGTCATCCATGAAAACCTCAAGAAACTTCCCAACCATATTTGAAAAAATACTTAACATACACCATTGGAAAGTTGCTGGGGCGTTACACAATCCAAATGGCATCCGTTTGAAAGCAAACGTGCCAAATGGACAAGTGAATGTGGTTTTCTCTTGGTCTTCCAGGGCTATCTCTATTTGGTTATATCCAGAATATCCATCAAGAAAACTATAGAAGGAGTGACCTGCTACCCTCTCTAAAACTTGATCAATGAATGGTAGAGGGAAATGGTCCTTCTTTATAACCTGGTTCAATTTTCTATAGTCAATGCAAACACGCCAACCAGTGGTGACACGTGTTGGTATGAGTTCATTATTAGAATTTTGCACAATAGTTATTCCGGATTTCTTTGGGACTACTTGAGTTGGACTCACCCAAACACTATCGGATATTGGGTAGATGATTCCCACATCTAATAATTTGATCACCTCATTTTTTACAACTTCCATCATGTTTGGATTGAGACGCCTTTGAAGTTGTCTAATTGGTTTGGCGTCCTCATCGAGGTGGATCCGATGGGTGCATATGGAAGGGCTTATACCCTTGATGTCAGAAATGGCCCAGCCCAAGGCTCCTTTGTGGTCCCTTAGAACATTCAACAATTTAATCTCTTGATCCTTGTCTAAAAATGAAGAGATCACCACAGGATAAGTTTTATTTTCACCTAAGTATACATACTTAGGCTCATTTGGTAGTGGTTTTAAATCAAACTTTGGAACATTGGTCGGTGATGGCAGAGATCGCGAGTCCTCGATAGATAGGATTTGAGTGCGCGGTCTCCATTGGTACATACCAATGTCCTGGGTGGTAGTGCTCTCATTATCATCACAAATTTCAGCAAGCACTTTTTCTAAATCAAAATTTTTCAAGTCCCCAATGACTTGAATCAATTTCTCAGTCAGACTAGGTTCCAATTCCTCTTCTTCTGTCAAGTAGTCCATGAAATTCAGCTCATGGATATCATTATTATTAATGGGCTGCTTACATAGATTGAAAATATTTAGCTCTAGAGTCATGTTACCAAAAGACAAGTTCATCATTCCATTCCTGCAATTTATGATTGCATTTGAAGTTACTAGGAATGGGCAGCCTAAAATGATGGGAACTTGAGCGCTAGCATTTACACATGGTTAAGTGTCTAGTACAATAAAATCCAAGGGGAAGTAGAATTTCTCCACTTGGACTAGTACGTCCTCTAAAATTCCCTTGGTACCTTAATGGAGCAGTCAGCGAGTTGGAGTGTAATCATGGTTGGTTTAAGCTCGCCTAACCCCATTTGTTTGTAAACCGAATAAGGTACTAAGTTGACACTTGCACCCAAATCTAGCAAAGCATGCTCAATTTGGAAATTCCTAATAATACAAGGAATAGTGGGACTTCCCGGGTCTTTGTATTTGGGTACAACCTTTGTTGAATGATAACGCTCACTTTCTCAGTGAGGAAGGCCTTTTTGTACACATTTAATTTCCTCTTTATAGTGCACAAGTCCTTGAGATATTTAGCATGTGATGGAATTTGTCTAATGGCATCAAGCAGAGGAATATTGACAGTAACCTTTTGTAGCACATCCAACACCTCTTGATATTTCATGAGGATAGTCGGATTCCGAAGTCTAGATGGGAATGGAACTGGAGGCTCACATGACTTAGTCTCTTTATCCTTTTGTTGTTGCGGCTTTTGAACCATAGCCAGTTCATCATTTTCTTGAGACAATGGCTCATCCTCCGATATTTCTACCGGTTGCATTATCTTATTATCGACCTCTTTTCCACTTCTCAAGGTAATGATGGCCTTAGCTTGTTCATGATGTAACTCACTTGGATTTGGTCTCCAATGAAATGTGTGTTTCTAGGGTTTGACACAGGTTGAGAAGGAAGGGTGCCTTTTTTCCTAGCATTTAGTTGAGTCTCAATCCTAGCCACAGCTGTCTTTAATTCCTGATTTGATTGGATTAGAGACTGATTCATTTGAGCTTGAGAGTTCATGAATGCCGTCAATGCATCCTCCACAGATGATCGCTTTGGCGAGGACACATATGGTGCATTATTAAGTGCCCCAAAGAAGTTGTTTTGTGGAGGCATTTGAGGTGCATTAGGTGCATTAATTTGTGGTCCATTCTTCTAACTAAGATTAGGATGGTTACGCCAATTTGGATTATACGTGTTTCCCATTGGTTGCATAACTGACCTTTGGTAGTTATTTATAGCATTTGCTTGATCATGCTCATGCGTGATATTTTGTACAACTGAGATCATTGGACAATCCTTTGTGTCATGGTCTATACCACCACAAATGCTACAAAAATTACCTAAGCAAGTGTTTGCTTTAACCATGTCAACCTTCCTAATTTCCAAGGCTTCGACCTTCTAGCCAATGCAGCGAATTTTGCATTAAGGTCATCTTCCTCTCTTAGGACATACATCCCCGCTTTCTCTCTAGGACTGGGTCTAGTTTGGTCTGATGTAGTAGAGACATCCCATGTCTGCGTATTCTCTGCTAACATATCTAGAAAATCCCAAGCCTCATTATGATTTTTGTCAAGAAAGGTTCAACCACACATCATCTCTATGAACTGACGGGTATCTATGGTGAGCCCCTTTCGAAAAGTATCAATCACATGTCATGGTTCATAACCATGATGTGGACAAGTAATTAGAATGTCTTTGAAGCGCTCCCAAGCTTGAAAAAATAGTTCATTCCCCTTTTGGGAGAATGACATGATTTCTTGTTTTAGTGCATTTGTTTTGTGCTCGGGAAAGAACTTTTTCAAAAACTCTCTACTTAAGGCTTGCCATGAAGTGATGGTATTAGGTCTTAGAGAGTTGAGCCATGCTTTGGCCCGATCCTTTAGAGAAAATGAGAATAACCTAAGCTTAAGTATATCCCTATTGCCATTGTTTACTTTCAACGTTGCAATTACTTCCTCAAAGTCCTTGAGGTGCAAGTAGGGGCTTTCAAAATCTAAGCCATGAAGTTTAGGAATCAATTGAATCACACCTGGTTTAAAATCAATGTTCCCTGTGTGAGCAGGGAACACTATACAAGATGGTAAAGTTGATCTCTCAGGGTGTAAATGTTCACATAAAGTCCGTGGTTGGTTTAACACATTCCTATGACTTCATTTTCATCCTCAAGAGGAGGATTAAATTGATTTTCTCTATTTTGATTTATAGTTGGATCTAGCAGATTTGGATGGAATCCAAGTGATGTTGAGTGCCTCTTTTAAGTGAATGATTAAGGCCTGGAATTAGTCCCCTTTCAGAGGAGAATCGATTGTTTTGATCCCTACTCCAACGGGACATAAATCATCCACACCACACAAAAAATACCACTAATTCAAATAGCGAGTATGATACTTAAAATAAAAATAAAAACTTAACCAACAACCCAGGCGACAGGGCCAACCATGAGGGTTCAGTCTACAAAGCAAAAAAATAAATCAACAACCCAGGCGGTAGGGCCGACCATGAGGGTTCAGTCCACAAAGAAAAAAAAATAAATCAACAACCCAGGCGGTAGGGCCGACCATGAGGGTTCAGTCCACAAAGCAAAATAAATAAATAAATAAATAAAAGTAAAACTAATGCAGAAATTAAACTATGCTAATCTGGAAAATAGATTCAGCGGATGATCTTTGTGATCAAACAGCAACTGTAGGACAACCATAGCACTTGGGTGATGAAATCCCAAGCAGGGCAACCTTATGTCATAGTTAGTGCTTGAAACACCCAAATGAATTTATTTTCAAAGAAAAAGAAAAGAAAAGAAAAGAAAAAATCTACAGAAAATTTGGAAGGTTTAGAAGAGAACTTACCTTAGAAAAAAAAATTACCTTAGCTATCTTGCATAAATCTGATCTCTTTAAGTCTCTCCCCGGCAACGGCGCCAAAAACTTGATTGCTTGCCTCCAAGTGCAGAGGTTCGTAAGTAATATCTTGTGAATACAGGGTCGATCCCACAGGGAGAGGAATTGCTAGAAGGGAAAAATTAAATGCAAAACAAACTAAGTAATAAAAACTAAAACTAATGATTTGATTTTGGGATTTTTGAATGGATGTAATTCAACTGAATAAAATAACACCCAAGCTTCAAAGTTCCACACATAGGTTAATGTTCCAAAATCATGATGACTTGGATAACACAACTAGGATCTGATCACTATGGTCAGCCTAATCGGAAAATAAAACAGTTTAAATATTTTAATAAATGATATAAAAAATTAGAAAATCATGGATTTGCACCATTGACATATATTCTCAAGCGTCAGTGATTTTAAGTATTCAATATCTATAGGATAATGAATATCAAAGAAATATAACAGGTTGACAACCTCTCCTATATAGGAAGTTTGATTGATCTCTTTTGAATGCCTTGAATAATGTTTTAGAATGCCCTAAGAAGCCTTATTTATAAGTAAGGACCTCCAATTTTCATACAAATTTGAAAAACCCTAGAAACCGCATCAAATATACATATTTTTCAAAATAGACTTCTCGCTGCATAGTTCGTTTAAAACAGTCTTCCTGCCACGCAGTTTCCCAAAATAAACTTCACAGCTTTAGAATACACTTTTTCAGGACGATTTCAGGATTCTTCACTTCAAATCTTCGATTTTCTTTATTCTTCACTCGGTTTTCTTAGATCTTTAGCATGTGATTCTTCAATCTTGATCTCCTAAGATCAATCCCTTGCCTTGGTAATTCTTGAGCATCAAAATCATACTTTTAACACCATTTTTCAATCCAAACACTTAAATTCATCTTGCAACACATACATGAGTAAAATAGAATATTAAGCGGATTCATGTTCATAAAACCAAGATATAAATGGGAAAAATTATGCAATATTTGAGTCTCAACAGAAGGTACACGTAACAAACGGTTGCGCACCACCAGCCCGAGTGGATAGTGAATGAATGAATGAATGAGTATGCAACTCCTGCTCCACAAATCAGTACTGTACATTTCTGGGATCATCAACGGGGTCTAGTACACTCTACGCCACCTACCTCCCCATCAAGCGCACAACTGGGTTAGTAGAAGAGACCTCACTATCCGCTTGCCGATATCGGACCTATCTCATCGATAGCGGACCCATTCCTCAAGTTAGTCAGACTCAGCCTAGCATTGCCTACTCCCTTAGGAGGGTAAGGCCACCCCCTCCCAACCAACCACGACATGGTGGGAGACGCGGCCTACTGGTATACGGCCCTCATGCGCTCATATATATCCAATCGGTCTCGATATTGGGCGTCCTCTGGTACCAAGTGTGTATACATACGTGTGTATTAACATAAAAAAAATTCTATAGTCAAAATTACTCATATGAAAGTGCGCTCATGTACCACTCATGCGTGAAAAATTCTGGAGTATTGCATTGACGCCTAGGGTCATAAGTGTTCAATCGATTCGAGTCGAATACAACTCTAACACGCTTGACACTATTCCTAATCGCACACATTTGACCGAATTTAGTTCGTTCATAACACGTGTGGCCACACATTGGGATTGAACAACAACACTATTTTTTAGTATGCCCGATGGGACACAGTGTGCTATATCAGCGTCTTTCAGTAAATCGAAATGGTTAGTAAAGCGAAAATAAGGGCTAGCAATTTCTCTAAGTGTCACGCCTCGAAATTTGATACCCAAGTTGGTCGGGCCCAAATCTAAATCCCGGGATGTGAGGTAGGTTTAATAAAATATATTGCAAACCACATAAATTCCATTAATTTCCACAAATAATCAAATCAAATCTAAAGGGAAATAAAGTAAAGTCATTCTCATTAATGAAAACATCTACTAATCCATCGTTGAGTCTTTATTATATTAATACTCAAAATCAAACTAATCTAATAACAAAACGGAATTCTTTAATAATGTCCAGCTTGCTCTTCATACTTCAATTTTGTACTTGCAAAACTATCTAAGGGGATGTGAGTGCAACGGCTCATGGGGTCACTTCGTACCCATGATTTAGAAATCCCAAATTTACATGATAACAAATCATATATTCAATCGTATAGGGTTAACAATGAAATTCAAACAAAACTATAAAATGACATTGGATCATATGAATGGCTATATAAACAACCAATAAAAATAATGGCGGATCCTTTTGGGATAAACCCATACAAAGCACTTGTGCAACTGTTTTAGGGATTGAACATGGTAGAGCACTGTGACCACTTCGGATCTCTCAAGGCAGGGCACCGTGCATCTAACATTTTAGGGAGTCCAGGAAGAGCACCCGTGTACCATTTTAGGAAAAACCTAGGGCAATGCACCCTTGTAAAACCATTTGAATATTCGAGGCAGGGCATCATGCATCTAACTTTTTTGGGAGTCCAAGCAGAGCACTCGCATACCATTTTATGGAATAACCCAGGATAGTGTACCCCTGATTATAAATTAAACTTGCGATACAATACCACATTACCAAATCATTCCAACGGTTGCATTAATGTCATGGATTATTCATAAATCAAACAAGTAATTATAACAAAAACCAGTTTCATATACAATTCCAATTATTATAAATTTACACGAGTAGAGATTTAAATACGATATAAACATTAATACATTAAATCATTGAATGGAATCCAAACCACTATCATTCTTATATTGACAAAAGTAAACTAAACATAATATGTATGTAAGACATAGAGTTTACATACTATGGGAGGATCACCCACCTCTTAACGTGAGAAATCTAATGAAAATCCAATCTCTCATGCGATTGATCTATGTACAGTGCAACACTAGATAACTTGTCACGCCCCAAACTCGGAAATCGGGCTCACAAAATTCTCAATCGCCGAATCTGGCGCCAACAGCCTCTGTATTACCCCATTCTCGACTCCCGACACCCATATACCAGGTTCCGATCCTGGGTCCTATAAAGAGGATTTTCAACATGAATTTGTTTCATAATAATCATAACCATAAGCATAACCACGAACAATAACAAGAACACCATCACAAAATCTACTATGATAAAAAAACTTTAAATACAATGCATAAGGGAAATACAATGGATAACAGAAGGCTCTGGAAGATCAGTTGCACGCTCCTGCTCCTACTCAGCTACGTCCTAGCGTCACCTGCATGCAACGGTCATGCATAAGCTTATAGAAAGTTTAGAGGGTGGTGAAAGTGTGTGCGCAAGGTATAAATGCAAGTATGCAATATCAGAGTCATGTGGAAATGCTGGTAAATCCATGAATGATATCAGTCATACCGAGGCTATTCAATGCAATGCAAGGTGTAGCTCAAGCATACCAATCCACATATTAATCCAACTCATCTCTAGAGCATCATATATCAGTACAGTTCTCACTCTAGACAATCACCGAGGTCTAGTACACTCTACGCCAGCTTGTTGCCCCTATCCAAGAGCACAACTGGGTAAGTGGAAGAGACCTCCCTATCTGCCTGCCAATATCGGGCCTGACTCGTCGATAGCAGACTCATTCCTCAAGATGGTCAAACTCAACCTAAACATTGCCCCCTCACTCAGGAGGGTAAGGTCACACCCCTTCCAATCGACCACGACAATGGGAGACGCGGCCTACTGGTATACGACTCTCGTACGCTCATACTTCTACTCGGTCTCGACGTTGGAGCATCCTCCTGGTACCATAAGGGTTCAAGGACTTTCACCCAAGGACATCATTGCGCCCTAGTGCTTAGAACCAAGTATTTTCGGTATCCAATCCTACCATCCATGATATGCATGTGTAGGTCATAACCCTGATGTCGCTAGGGTACACAATAACCATATCACACAATGCAAGATGCATGAGTCATACAATCCAGTCATGCATCAATCTTGCGCGTACCGTGCGCTCATGAGGGACAACTCCGCCTATCAGGAGTCCCATAAGCAATCTGCCTAATGACATATGTTATGATCAATCATTCCTCGTAACAAGCATGCAGATGATGCATATGGGCATGTATCATAATGCTATGCTAACACGTACTCATAATCGAAATCGATAATCAGCCTGTATATAAGGCGGGGTCCATAGAAGGACAGCGGATCTGATCTATAACATGAAGATCGGTCCTCAACAGTGGATATACCAAATCTGATACCACAGATTCTTCTATCTATGGCAAGAGGTGATGATGCATCATCCTCATAACAAGGACGGGCCCAGATGACCTACTCATATCAAGAATGGGCCTAAGAACAAGAGTGGGCTTCCAAGTTTGGGTACTTCTACTAGCATCAATGGGGGGCTCAATAGTTTGGGTTTAGCCCAATAAGATGAGAAGGGTTATGCTAATATCAATGGGGGCCCAAAGGCTTGGGTTAGCTCACTAAGGGAAGATGAGAATGGGCTTAAGGATGGGCCTAGGGAGGCTTACGATGTAGACATTTAACCACTGTGGACATTTAACCACCGTTACTCCCTAGGGAGCGGCCCATTAAGGAATCTAATATGCAGTGGGGCTCATGGCCCGAATACTACTTAGGGACAAGAATCGGCACAACATTTCATACATCATGGTGGGCCTCAAGAAATGGGCCATGACCCACATACATCAAGATGGACTATATATATGAGCAGCCCATGGCCCAGAAATATCATGGCCAAAGGAAACATACACTAAGATGGGATCACGTATCATAAATGGGCCTCATCACATAGGCCTCATATGCACCACAATGAGCCTCATCACAAGGGCCTCAAACACATCACAATGGGCCTCACACAAGGGCCTCATGCACATCATAATGGGCCTCATATAAGGGCCTCATGCACATCACAATGGGCCTCAAATACATCACAATGGGCCTCATCACCTGGGTCTCAAATACATCATAATGGGCCTCATCACATGGGCCTCAAACACATCATAATGTGCCTCATCACATGGGCCTCAAACACATCACAATGGGCAACATCCCATGGGCCTCAAATACATCACAATGGGTCACATCCCATGGGCCTCAAATACATCATAATGGGCCACATCCCATGGGCCTCATGCATACAATGGGCCTGCATACAACAGGCGGGCCTTGCACGCTGCAGGTGGTCCCTGTAGATGGACGGTGTGTATACAACACATACGCCATAGCTGGCCCCACAGATGGACACTGTGCGTACAGTGCATACACCACGATGGAGTCCCACCATCCAGATGGACAGTGAGGATAAAAACACATACATCAAGGTGGCCCGTCAAATGGATGGTGCAGATAAAATATGTACATCATGTGGGTCCCACCGTCCAGGGACTGGACGGTGTGGATACACAGTACATACATCACAGAAGGCTCCACCGTCCATGGCTGGACGATGGGTGGCATGGATGAAATACATACTTCTGGTGGGTCCACACGTGTGGCCCACCAGCTTTAAGCAAAGTTGATATTGTGTTTCCCTTGTCCAGGCGTGCTGGACGTCCTCTGGACAGACGACCTAGATGGACACGTCCCATGGTATGGGGTCCATGTCCAGCGGACTGAATGAACAGGATAAAAATACATAAATCATGGTGGTCCCAAGTGGGTGGCCCACATGAGCTGGACCAAGCTGATATCTGTGTTTTCCCTTCGCCCACGTCTATTAGCAACAAGGTGGGCCGCCGCTGCTGGACAGTAGGCGGCCCACTGTTGGACAGCTTGGATACATCATGCACACATCATAGTGGGGTCCACAAAATATGAGAGAGAGAGAGAGAGAGAGAGACGTGCGATGGAGGGCTCCGCCACTATGAGCCCTCCTTTCCATGCATTATAATACATACATCAAGTGGGTCCCATTACATGTGGGTCCACCAATCAAAATCAACAGTGGAGATCCATTTTCCACCAAAAATGCAAGGTCTAGATGACCTTTTCTCAATGGAAAAATAAACATCATGATGGGGTCCATGGAGAATGGTCCCATCATGGGATGAACATATGAATCATGGTGGGCCATCAGTCACACGTAAGGTCTAAAGTGAGATCCATACCATCAATCGGTAGGCCCTACTTGGCCCATCATCAAAATCACTACTCTAGTCCTATAATCACCCACCAATTACACTTCTTCTTGGCTCCTTGGGATGCTAAGCCCATTGGTTTCTTCTTTGATGGAGGATGATGAAGATTGAAGGGCTAGGATGAGAGGTTTGGTGGTAAGAAGTGGGCCACACTTGGCACTCCTTGGGAAATGTTTGGATGTCCACTCCCTTGGTTGCTTGGAAATGGTAGAGGGAATGAGAGGGAGAAGAGATGTGATGGGATGAAGAGGGATGGGTTGTGTAAGAAAGGGATGGGTGGAGTGAAAGAGAATTGACTTTGGGGATGACTTGTGTAAGCGAGCGATGGGTAGAGTGATCGATTGTACTTGACTTGTACTCGATTGATTGATGTGATAGATTAGGAGAGATTCTCTCGGGATTCGCAACGCGCAGCGTTTCTTCAAGATAAACGCGGGCTCACAACTCCTAGTCTGGGTATCGCATCAGTGCGCAAGTCACGACGTTGAAATCGCGGCGACGGTGCGGTTGCAATGGTACAAGTCTCGGGTCAAGTCGACTTAGATTTTTGGGATGCAACTTAGGGTCGCGCACAAACGTTGACTACAGATCGCGGGTTGCCGAAATTCTACGGGGAGGATCGCGAAAGTCTAAGGAATGATACAGACTAGGATACGGGCCTTACATAACTCGTCACGACGTAATGAATCTGAACTCAATTGAAGAATTAGGTGTGACTCAGTTTGAGTTCATGGTTTTATGTGAAACGCTGGAGTTCTCGACATGGATACACACGTACTAATTATATCTATCATTCTAGGGTTTTCAAAAACTAAAATACAATAAATTAGCTCATTGACTCAGTGAGTTGACTCGATGATTTGTTAGAATTACAACTACAACAACATATAATACAAGAGTTGGGAGGGGGAAGAACCCATCTGATGGATGGCATGCATACGTGCGGATCCAATGGGTTGACCCACTGAGTCCACTCGATCAATAAGCAACCTACTCTCTCTCTTACTCAATTATAATCTTCTTTCCTTTCTTCTTCCTTTCTTCTTCCTTTCTTTCTTCTTTCTTTCTTCTGATTTCATTCTTTTGTTCATCATCTTCAAATTTCCAACAAGGGTGGAGCTTAAAAAAATAGTGTGACTCAATGAGTCACGACTCAATGCACACAACGTGATCTCTCTATTGTTTTTTTTTTTTCCTTTTTTTTTTCTCTTCTTTATTTATTTGTGCTACATGTGCAACATGTGCCACCCACACATTTGCAAATGTACCGACCTCATCTTCAAGCATCCTACATTTGCAAATGTTGAGACTCAAATATTGCATATTTAACCATTCATTCACATTAGTTTTCCTATCGTTTAAGTGTTAATTCGATTTAATTATATATGTTTTTGTTAAGCGAGGTGGTTTTGAACTTAAAGATGAATATGCGCTTAAGAGGATGTATTTAAAGCTCAAAAGAATATAATGAAGAATTGGAGATTGGGAAGTCATTAATGAAGAATTCACATGCCAAAATCCAAGAAAATCAAGTGAGGAATGAAGATAATCGAAAGTTTGAAGTGAAGAAAAAGAATCCTGAAAATTGGTCAGAAAAAAGATATTTTGGCATTTGGAGTTTAAAACAGAAAAGTCCTAAAATAAACTTTGGTTCGACCGAAATCGCGCAAAACAGTCCAGTGAGAAAGTGGGATTTTCAGCCTTAATTCGGTTCAACTAAAACCAACTTCAGTCAGACCTAAATTTGATAGATTCTTTAAAGATTTTTCATACGTAACTTTGGTCCAATTAAAGCGTAACAGAAGTGCGTTAATATAAAGTCAGTTTGCGAAATCTCCAAGTCGGTGCGAAAGTTGGAGTTGCACAACTATAAATAGAAGTCCCTATGACATTCCAAAGCATCTTTTATGGTTTGGAAATGGAGAGAAGGCCTAGGTGGAGCGCTGATAACGTTCTTCCAGTTCAATTTCTTCACGGTTCTAGTAGATCTTTTTGTTTTTCTTCTAGGATGTTAGTCTTCTCAGGCTAATCTCTTAGCTAAAGCTAAGGGATGAAACCCGTAGTTTATTTTGATATTTAGTTTGCTTTGATTCAAGTATATGTTGAAATTCCGTTAAGTTTTAGTTTAAATAAAGATATATTTCTAGTTTTCTATAATTTATTGTGACTGAAATTACAATTGATGTTGTGAAAGCTTTTGATATGATCTTATTGGCTTTGGAATTGTGTGATCTGTAAAAGTCATTGTTCACCATCGTCTATGGACATGGTGGATGATTGAATTCCCTACGATTATTGCAATTAAATGGACATTTGAGAAATAAACTAATGAAAAGTTCAGATTATGTTTTATCTGCTCCATCATCCGATTGGATAAGATAAGACTTCAATTCCAATCGAGTTATCGTTGAATCAAGTAAATTGAATATTGAGATTGCTATATGTGGATTCCTGAATCATTAGTTTTTTATCTTTATTATTTTTAAACCTTTTTTTCTAAATCGCTAGATTAAAAACTCAAACCAATCAAGTTAGACTCAAATTAGTTATAAACCATGTTCCTCATTCCCTGTGAATTCGACCTCGTTCTCACCGAGTTATTATTACATTGCGACCCTGCACTTGGGGTTGTGAACAGCAAACACACCACATGTTCTATTATACCACATGTGTTGCCAGCCATTTTTAAGTGCTTTACATGCACCGCATATACCACCATCCATGTTCAAATATCCCACACATACCAATGCCTCACATGTGCAAAATGCATCATGCATTACATGTGCCACGATTCATCTTCATCATGTTCCACTAAAATTTTCCCCTTTTCAAACATTTTTGGAAATGAAAAACATTTACTTATTTTTTTTCCCTTAAAAATGGCATTTAAAAAAAAAAAAAACACCATTTTCCCATTAAAAAAAATAAAAAATAAAATCACAAATCCTAACGGACCCTTAAAAAAGTCACGTAGGAATTAAAGTCCATGGAATGCAATTCAATTCCAGGACGCAGAGGAGCTCGTGGACATCTACTCCATCCATCATTTGTGCCATATCATGTTACTACGTGAGCCCAAAATTCAGGCCAATCCAAAACTCAAGGGACCACACCATATGAAACAATGGGTTAGGGTCACCCATCATTGAAACCTTAATGAGGACCACCTTGATGCAAACATCCTATCTAACGCGTTCATAAGAAGAATATTACTGTGACAGAAAAACCAAGAATCAGCTATGTCCAAAACTTCCGTAGGCTTAAGGTTTCAATGGTAGCAATACCCATCCCATTTCTCCCTTTGGTGCGGCCCACTTGATCTCACGTATTAACATGAGGTGGCTCAAATGATGAACGGAATGGAAGTCACGCACATCGCAACAGCTACACAACTTTTTTTTATTTCACAGACTGGTGGTACCAAACTCCTGTATGTAAATTTGGAGCAAATGAGCCGTGCATACAAAACTGCGAGTAGTCGCGAACGTGGGCCCGTAGAGATTTGGGTTACAGGAGCAACATCCCCAATGCATTTTATTATTATTATTATTTGAGTTAGCTTGTTAGTACACCCCCCACTGTCAGTCCACACCCCAATGCAAACTTTGAAGGGTAAGTTAATTTAATGTTAGTTATAATGTAATCATATATACCTATGGTACCACTAAAAGAAATGACATAGTAGCAAAATGGTAACGATTGATTAAATGTGCAATGCACGTCAAGACGACGGACTAGATTGTTTAATGACAGTGTTGAAATATAAGCATGGAATTCCATGAAAGGGGCCATGGACCACCTCTAGCATGGAGATATGGCTCAACATTTCTGCTTCTTACAGCCAGCTCAAATGTAGGCGACTTTGGGAGGGACGTGCAAGACGCTAGTGTTTGGATTTCCAGCCAGGAAGTGAAAATAGTTTCTCATCCATATAACTTTATAATAATAATAATAATAATAATAATAATAATAATAATTTATTATATGTTATTGTTGCTGCTGAGTTTGACACGTTCATATCACGTGGAGGGGAAGGTAGGCACGTGGAGCCGGGAATAGACAGCCTGACAGATACCAGAGTCCGCTCGGTAGGGTCGAGCAGGGCACGGGTGTGTGGCCAAACAGTTATGGTTGGGGGTCCGGATATTTTAAAGGCTTCTTCTAAATATAATACAACTCGGTGCAAACCATGATGTAAAAATCACACAAAATTAAATAACCGTAGAAAACGGACAGTCTAAATTGAGCGGATCACCATCGACCATCTATCCAACGGATCCTATTTTGTATAAATTGTATTGCTTATTATTTGAAAGTAGGAGTTTGATTGATAATTTTGACCATGCGAGTAAATTTTTATTTTTATTTTAAAAAGAAAGAAAATATGAAATTTTAGAAATAGTACCTTATTTGTATGATATTTACATCCGGCTCCCTTCTTAAATTTTTTTTTTAAAAAAATTAAAATACGTCATTGAAGTCGCCGTAAAACCTACACCCAGATCCATAGCTCAACTGGTAAATTGAGTGGAGATACCTCGTTTCAACACTTGAGGTCTTGGTATCGATCCCTAGAAGAGGTGGCTAACATTGAGTGTGTGTACTGACATGGGTGTGTACTAACAAGCTAACCTAAAGGGTGGCTAACATGGAGTGTGTACTAACATGGGTGTGTACTAACAAGCTAACCCAAAAGTGTGTACTAACAAGCTAACCTAAAGGGTGGCTAACATGGAGTGTGTACTAACATGGGTGTGTACTAACAAGCTAACCCAAAAAAATAAAAAAAAAAGTCGCTGTGAAACCGTAAAACAAGTGACTTCCAAATAAGTAGCCAGATATAAATGGATTTTGATGGTACTTGCATTGAGGTATGGTAAGTCATTTGGCAAGTTTTTTAAAAAAAATTAGACCAAATTGCCCATTCTTAGAAATTGTTGTTTTTACATACCTTCTTCTTTTTCTTCTTTCTTTGTAGTTTTCACGGGATTTCTTTTTTTTTTTTTTTTTCAAAAATGTTTTCCAATTATGCTCACAGCCATCAACTTATCCAGCATATGGGCACTAATAGCTTTAAGGTCCTAAAAGAAGCATTGTTTTTTTTTTTTTTTTTTTTCTATGACAATCACATTTCTTAAAGAGATGGAAGCTATTGATATGTAGAAGACATTTTAAATGAATTCTTTATTTTATTTTTAGAATAACATTTTGTTATAGATGGAAGCCATTTTTGTTATGGATAGAGAGGGATGGACATAGTTGTTGTTGAAGTGATTGTTATAAGGGATTTGAGGTAGATAAGGATGATTGTGGTTATCATGTGGAAGACAATGAATGACATAAATTTTAGATTTTGTAATGCATTACCTTGAAAAATAATGAACATATATCATTTTTAAGGGTTGAGGTTGTGTATTAAAGGTTTGGGTTGTGGTTGTCATATGTTAAGGGTTTGAGACATGGTTGTCATGTGTTAAAGGTCTACGTCGTAGTCGTCATGAGTTAAGGGTCTATGTTGTCAAGGTATGGGTTATGGTCGTCATGTGTTAAGGGTCTACATTGCCAAGGTCTAATTCATGGTCGTTATGTGATAAGGGTCGAGGTTATCATGTTATAAGAGTTGAGGTCATTATTGTAATGCATTAAGGGTCGAGGTCACAATTATAATATGTTAAGGGTTGAGGTTGTCACATTATAAGGATTGAGGTTATGATTGTAATGTATTAAAGGTTAAGGTTGTTATGTTATAAAGGATGAGATTATGAATATAATGTGATAGGGGTCGAGGTTGTGGTTATAATGTGTTAAGTGTAAAGGTTGTCATGTGTAGGGGTTGTGGGGCCTGCTGTGAGTTATGTGTCGAATCCACTCCGTCCATTAAATTTAGAATTTAATTTAGCATTATGGGCTAAAAAATGAGTTATATCTAAAAATTCTATGGCCTAAAGAAGTTTTCAATGGTAAGGTTTTCAATCTCACTACTTTCTATGGAATGGTCAACATGAACCTTTGATATGCCTCATTTTTTGGGATAGGCCATAAAATGATCTTTCAAAATGGATGGACGTTAAAATATATACATCACAATGGGCCCCACAAGACCATCCATATTTAGATAGGTCACATTACATTGATGCTGATTTTGAGAAAGGCTTTTTGGAGGTAGTTTGTGCCATCTAATCTATGTTGGGCTCACCGTGATGTTTGTGAGAAATCCACTCCGTTATTTCATTTTGAAATATCATGTCAAGAAAAGAAATAAAAAATTGAATAGATTTGAAACTCAAGTGGATCACACTATTGAAAATAGTGGAAAGGAGTTGCCTACCATTCAAACCTTTTTAGGTTTCGCTATGATGTTTATATGCAATCAAAACTATACATAAAGTGGCTGAAATACTCATAAACTCCTTACCATAGGGATGTACCGAAAGAATAAAAATATTAGCCTGATGCAAAGCTTATGCAGCCCCATGAATGTTTCAACCATTGGCATACAATCTCCACTGTTTTTTGCTGTGTGGCCCACTTGAGCTTTGGATCTACCTCATTTTTGAGCTCATATTATAAAATAATTTGACAAAACATATGAGCAATGTGGATTTCTCAAAAACACCAATAGTGGGCCCCACAATGTTCAGCCAGTGCAAAAGGCAGTAAAGGGCATCACAAACTTAAAAAAATGTGTCAGGTGACTAGCTATGATATTTGTTTAATACTTCCAATATTTGGGGGGATTTGAGAATATCACAATGATACTTTGGTCAAAATCCTGGATATAAATATCTTTAATGAGGTGTGGATTTTAGAAAAGAATAAACAATCCTATCCACCATCCATTTTTTTTTCATATCATTTTAGGGCATAAGGCCGAAAAACAGGCGGATCCAAATCTCCATGGGAAACGATAGATTAAACACACAATTAAAAACTTTTTTGGGCCCACCATGATATTTATTTTCCATCCAACTTGTTTATTAGGTCACACAAACCTGAATTAAGGAAAAACAAACATCAACTTGATACAAAACTTTTGTAGCCCGCAAGAAAATTTTAACGGTGGCATTCATCATCACTGTTTCTGGCTGTGTGGTCCACCCGAGATTCTAATCTGCCTCATTTTTAAGTTCATGCCATAAAAAATGACATGGCAAATGGAATTGACAGCCTAGATTGAACACACATCATAGCAGGGCCATAGAGCACCATATGCAATTCATGTTAAAAGGATTTTGCATCGTATAGACCCAACGTACTACCCACCTTTTTTCTTACGTTCTACTACCCACTTTTTCTACCCTAACCAGCAGGGTAGGTAGGGATATTTTCATTAAAAAATAACTTCCATACTCTAAAAATCACATTTGGTGTGATAAAATTTCTGGCCGCGACCAAAAAAACAAAAGATATTGTACGGACTCGTCAACAGTGCTAATTAATTTTTTCCCTGTTAAAAGGCACCGCTAGAAGTCTTTGCGGGACACGGATTGCCGGTGCCCGTGGACACACAAAGTTCCGATACCCAGAAACGATGCGGGGCCCACAGAGATGCCTCCGTCACAAATCCACTCCTTCCATCAGTTTTTCAAGACCAAAATAGGACTAGAATCTAATGATCAGGCAGATCCAAAACTCTGCGGGCCCACCCCATTAAACAATGAGAAGAAAAACGTCCACCATTGAAAGCTTCCTGGAGTCGACCGTGATGCTTATAGGCTATCCAAACCGTTGATAAGGTTTTTACATATGCTATCCAAACATTCATCAGGTTAATTACCACTCAGATAAACTTTTGTGGCGCCAACCAAGTTTCCAATGGAGGATGTCCGGTCCCCTCTGTTTCTTATGGTCTGGCCTTGTATCTACCCAATTTTTGGATTCACGTATTATTTGTCTTGGTAACCGATGAAGGGGAACCTGTAGGCCCCACACGGCTTTGGACTACAGGAAAGAAGCGTGGGGCCATGGCTTCAACCAAACGGCCCTAACGATGGGTCTACCATGCGACCATATCATAAGAACGCCCACCAATAAAAACTTCCTATCGCTCACTGCAATATCCACCATAATGTGCATTTGTCATTCAAAAACCATTGTTGAGGGCACAGACCAGGATAAAGGGCCAAAGTAAATATCAGCCCGGCGAGATGTTCTTAATAGTGGGAGTTCATCACTACTCTTTCCTACAGTGTGGTCCACAAGAGATTTGGATCTAGCCTTATTTTTGGGCTCATGCCCTAAAATGATCTAGCAAATTAGATGGACAGTGGGGATTAAAAACACACATCAGGCCCACAGTGCATCACATGCAATCCCATCCAGGTTAAAGGCTCAACAATGGCGAGCATTTTTTGTCAATTAAAAAAAAAAAATAATAATACTTAAAACTAACGAACAAACCCTGTTTGACAATAAATTGATTAATGAGGTAGCTTAGTGAAAATTTAATTAAAAAAAGATACTAGAATGTAAATACCAAGAAAATAACTGACTTGAAACTGGTAAAGTAATTAAAATAAGACAAACAGGACTGCAGCATTGGATAGAGAACCGTAGCACGTTCGCATCACGACGGTAGAAGTCACATGTTAGATTCTTGGGAGACGCTTTTTTTTATGGAATAAAAAGTCGGGCCTCTAACTCGATTACTGTAGTTGAGTTGAGTAGCGACAAGTCCTATCAACCCAGTTTCAAGGCAGCTGGAAACAAAGTAGAGCCCGGTCAAACAGTTTCTATGAGACTCGGGCACGAAATCTCTTCAAGGCGAGTTGACTCAGCATGGCTCCGAGGCAACACACCGAGTTTTAGTACTACACCTTAAATTACAGAATGATATCAATTGGATTTTCTGGCTAAAATATCATATGCATGATGCCTCCTCTTCGCCACTGTGCTTTTGTGATATGAAAAGAATATGTTCAGATGGGCGGATTACTGGCAGTGATCGTTACATGTAGGCCGTAGGAAACCAGGTCATCATTGGACCTCTATCGGTTGAGAAATGGAAACATTATTTCCATCGGTTGTCGACGCGTTCGGCAAGAGCCCAGCAGCTCATCAGATAAAGAAATTTTTTTTTTTTTTTTTTTTTTTGTCTATGTGCCCTTCTTGGGGTCAAAGACAATCCCAGCAACTGTTTTCAGGTAGTACTTGCGTGTAAGGACAAGGCACACATGAAAGGTGGGCCTACCAACTCACCCTCGGCAAACATTGACAGATGGAATTCCTACACTACCGCCGCGAATGAGAACAGGGCCCGATTGAGAACGCGGATTCCTTGGGACACCAATTTTTTTTTTTTTTTTTTTTTTTTTTCTTTTCCCACAGGCATGGCGTTTTTCGCTGTCTATCGTCGGGTGCGTTCGCACCATAAGACGTAGCCATGAAAATTAACTGTAGGAGAAACAGGCTTTTAATTTCTCCTAAAAAAGCTAATCAATGAAAATTATGCGAGACCAATCTTTGCTGTTGACCATTTACTTCCATCTCCGCAGCAATCAACCTCTGATTTCCAGTAGGTTGAGGGGGTTTTCTATCTCCCCTCCTTCAAATGTTACCCCCTACTCAAAGGGGCCATTGGAGAGCTCACAAATGGTAGAGGACGTGTGAGTTGGAATCAAGATAAACTGCTTTAGCATAAGACAGCTCTAATAAATACATTTTACTGGGAGATTTAACATGCACGACTACCATGGGGCGGTAAAATGACAAATGGGTAAATGGTGAAAGGACCACACTAGATGCATGAATACCAAGATATATAATAACGTTATTCTGATCATGCAGTAGGTGGGGTCACACAAACAAAGAAAAGAAAAGAAAAAAGATACCCGGATCCACTAAACTGTCTACCAGAATGCAAGTCTCCAAGTGAAAAAAAATATCACACAGTCAGAATTCAATGCGCATTTATCAGAGTTCCAAATGTCTCAATCGATCTGATTGTAGGTTTTCACAATTTCTTTGATTTGAGCTAACGTATATTTGAGTATCTGCCTATCAACCACTCACTTCCCGAATAAAAAAATAAGAAATGTCAGCTGCCAGGTCATTTGTCTCGTCCCATTAACTGAGAAATAAGAGACATACGACAAAAGACAGCTTGGATTGCTTTAGCTTATGATAATGTTGAGGACTGAAGATGGAATCTCATCAGAACTCGACCGTCAATAAGCATCTTCCATTAAAAAAGAAAAAAGGGGGGCCAAGAAACAACTAACAAACAAAAGCAAAAAGAGCCAAACAAAAAAAAAAAAAATGAAGAAGAGGAAGAGCGCCGATAGTACACAACCACGCTATTCGCACTCTTGTTATGGGCACAATATCGAACTCACGGCGCCTCTTAGTGTAAAGACCCGGCTATAATCTAACATGCGCCATAGAGTTTTGAAGAAACAGAGTTCAGGATCAGACTGACGTGCAAACATTATTCAGCACAGCACAAGTGTAAGAACACCATGTGCCTCTGACAAATGACTATGTATCGCATCATTTCCTAAACTCAGATCTAAAAAACTGGCGCTAGTTAGCATATATATATATATATATATATATATATATATATATATATATATATAACCAAAAGGGAAAAGGGGGAATATGCCAAAAGCAATCAACAGCAAACAAGTCATCGGCGCATCTTAGCCCGGAGGAAGATAGATGCGCAGGTGAGGTATTGCCACTCTAAACACCACCGAGTATACCACAAGCACGACTTGGCAAAATCCACAAGTAAAAGACAACATGCTCAGATGAGATACAGAACTATTCAAGAGAGCAGAACATGCATGAAACTGGCTCATTTCATTTCCCTCATCATTTCTAAGAAAAACAAAACAAGATACCAGCAAAAAACAAAACAAAACACGATCATTACACCGAGACACCCCCAATTTCCATTGCGATCGGGAAAAAACCTAGATCAGCAAAAACACGGCCGCATATATACAACTACAATGTACGCAGACAAAAAAAAAAAAAAAAAACCCAACAATGAGAAAAGAACAGTTAATAGAAATGTTACCAGCTCGATCGTTATGGTCATCAAGACCGTCAATCAAATCCGATCGTTCCTCGTTTTACCATGGCTTCTCGCGCCGTCTCTCTTCTGTGGTGAAAACAACTGCCCTAGTCCGAACGCCGATCCCCTGAGCGAATAGACGGGGACGTTCAGAACCGGCGTGACGACCCTCACATTCGAAGAATATGATCTCTCCATCCCCCTATGCTTTGTATTCCTCGAGCCCCCATTGAAGCTACCTGGGCTGCTCGAGCTCCTCTCCAAGCTCTGGAACACAATCTTCCCCGAAGAGTTCATCCGAGGGCTGTCGACAGAGACGCCTCGGACAGGGGCCACGTTGGAGTCCCGGGGTCGACGCAACGGGCTCCGTCCGATCCTCGCCGTGTGATCGGACACAGCCCTTTGCCTCGAAACCCTAACTTTAGGATGATTCTTAGGGTTGGATTTGTCGGAGTGAAGGGAGAGGCGGGGAAGATCGTCCTGGTCAAGGACAGATGATGAAAGAGAAAGCGAAAGGCGGGATGAGATTGAGACGGACTCCGTTGACGAGTCGGAATCCCGCAGCAAAGGAACGGTAAGATTTGAATCGATCGGAGGACATTTCGAGCTTCTGTGAAGAAAATGCTTTAGGGATCTAGTGTTAGAGTTTTTGGACGGCATGGAAGCGGATTTCTTGAGATCTGGCTTCGGATTAGGGTTTCTCGACGGAACCGAAGCCGATTTCTGGAGATCTGGCTTAGGGTTAGGGTTAGGGTCAGGGGTTTGGAGCTTCTTCAAGCCGAGGAGCTCTTTCCATCGACTCGAGCACCTAGGCGCCTTCGGAGAAAAACGTACGGATCGGTCCGTGAGATCCCGGCCCTACGTCCAGATACCGTACTTTCCGGTGATCGGACGTCATCGGACGGCGCGGAATCGGCGGCAAGGCGGACGGATGCGAGCTGCAACGGGACGAGCTTTCCGTCGAAGAAGAGCTCGTCGGCGGGAAGCATTGTGACAGGAACGTCGAGCCGGAACTCGAAATCGACCAGATCCTTGCCAGAAGGCTGGATATCTGGCTTTTCCTGCAGATTTAACAACGATCTAGATGGAGATGGAGGCTTTTCTGCGGCAACCTTCGACCCATCATCGACGAGATCGCGACTCAAGGAGATTCGAGGACTGAGCCAGCCGTAGGAAGGGTAGGCCGGGAAACCATCCGGCGACATTCCGATGTTTTTCACACAGGCGGATGCCATCGGAATCCGACCAAAGATGTGCGCGACTCTTTGGATCGGAAACGACTAACGGGGAGAAAATAGGCCGGAAAACCGGATTTCCAGCAGTATCACATCGCCGCAAAAAGGAAATCCGGCAAGATCGCGGCGGGTAGAGAGAGAGAGCGAGAGGGAGATTCGCTCCTCTATCAGTTGCTGTTCTAGGGTTTTCTGAAGCGGTATTATATAAAGGATTTCAATCGCCCAACCTGCTACGGCAGGATTAGGGTTTTGCCAGAGCGCAATCTGGCAGCTCTATATTGTACAAGTGAGAGTATCCGCCGTACACGTGGCATTAATCTCAGATTCGAACTGTCCAATAGTGGGACCATTACAGATCGATCATCTACTAAATAAAGAAAAGATTGATTAGGTAATTTCGGTCCTGATTAACGACCGTCTATTTGTCAATTTCGAACCGTTTATTGCTTCATGATTTTCGAGCCAATTAGATGTCCACCAATCAACCAGTTCCAATTAGTTTTCAGGTGTACATTTCCGTTCCCAACCCTTCGCAGTTGGTCCCACTATTTGGACAGTCCTGATTTGAGATACATGCTACGTGAATGGTAGGTGGTCGACTTGCGCTACATGAAATTCGGTACCATATTTAAGCTTGTTATCGGACAAAATCCGTGCTTGTGGATTTTTACGAGTACAGAATAGCCACGTGGATGCAACGTGGCAGCGGCTGCCACGAAGCTTCCGCCAATGGGAAACGGATTGACTACTCCCCTGCCACCGGCTCCGGGGCTGGTGGTCGGTGCTCTGTGGACCCCACCATGATGTATGTGTTTCATCCATTCCGTTCATCCATTTTTAAAGATCATTTTATGGCTTGAAACCAAAAACGAAAGGGATATAAATCTTAGGTGGACTATACCACATAAAAACAATAGTGACTAGATATCCATCATTAAAATCCTCCTATGGTCCAATATACTGTTTATTTGAAATCCAATATGTTGATTAGGTCATATAGGCCTAGATGAAGAGAAAAAACAAAGATCAGCTTGATCCAAAACTTTGATGGTGCCCAAAATGTTTTTAACGGTCGACCCTCATTCAACACTGTTTCCTGTAATGTGGTCCACTTGAGATTTGGATATACCTCATTTATAGACTCATACTGTAAAATGATCTCTAAAAATAGATGGATGGCACGGATGAAACACATACATTATGGTGGGGCCCACATAGGACCACCAGCCATTGGCTGGTGTTAGGGGGAGTAGCCAATCCGTTTCCCCGCCAATGGGGGCTTGGATTAGGTATTACCCGCCTGTTCGGGACAGGCGAAGGCTTCGAGGACTATCAAGGGGCCACTGTGATGCATGACTCTTATCAACCCTGGCTGTCTCTATTTTCTTATCATTCCTGGGTATGGAAACAAAACTAAGGCAGATCCAAGTATCGAGTAAGCTGCACCATAGGAAGCAGCGTGCTAAGGACGCTTAGGGCCCGTTTGGACGGGTGGATTGAATGGGAGTCGGACGTCTTAAGTGGGATTCGTCCGTCATATCCCACTTAATCCGTATGCCAGCATGTTTGGGCGGCACATGGATAAGAACGAGAGGCGGATTTCGCTGGATTCGCGAATCCGATGGGATCATGCTCCCTGCGCTATCACCCTGTACCATGGATGGTGTTTGTGCCGAGGGAGCGGATTGCGTCCAACCCTCGCTCGGACGATTGATCTGTGGGGCCCACTGTGATGTAAATACATTATCCACTCCATTTATCCATTGTTTCATATCATTTTCCAGCATCATCCTAAAAATGAAGAATTTGCACTATTCCAGTGGACCACACCAAAGTAAGCAGCATTGATAATGAATCCACTGTTGAAACTTTTCTAAGGGCCATCGTGATGTTTTTTTACCATCCAACCTATTCATAAGGTCATGTATACCTGTATTAAGTGAAAAAAAAAATCAGATTAATCTGAAACTTCTGCAGCTCCCAAGAAGTTTTTAATGGTGAGCGTTTAACCCTCACTTTGTGGTCCAATTAAGCATTAGTTCTACCTAAATTTTTGTTTCATATCTTAAAATGATATGTAAATATGGATGGACGGCGTGGATAAAACCCTTACATCAAGGTGGGGCTGAGCGGAAAAAAAATCAAAGAAAACGAGAGCGGCAACCGCAAGAGCAGGGTAGTAGAAGAGAACAGAAAAGGGGTTTTACTTTCGCTTCAAATTCGGCTGTTCGGCGGAGATTTTGACTTGAATCCGTGCATCTTCTGTCGATTCTATACAAATCGAAGATCGATAATCGATTCGAGTTGCAGAGAATCGCGGTGGCCGAAATCTCGTCTTAAATCGAGAATTTTCTTCTCTTATGCCATGCATCTTCCATTCTTACTGAGAATCTCGTTTTCGTTTCCGGAGCCCTAGAAAAAAATCCGGGCAAATATTCCTGAAAAGACGAAGATCTGAGGCTGGGACGAGTAAAGAGCTATCGATCTTGAGAAATCTTTGCATCAAGCTTGGATTATCGAGAAATGCGAGTGTAGGATGCATTTTTCATCCGCCCTTCCCAAACACGCCAGACTCTGCCCATGCGGGATTTTTCAATACAATGGGATTACAGACAATCCACTGACAACACAATAAATGCATTGTTATGTGTGCAATACAATCGGATCCCATCGACTCCCATTCAATCCGCCCGTCCAAATGGGCCCACCATTGAAACCATCTTAGGGCATGCTTTGTCGTTTATTTTGTATCCAACCCCTCTATATGTTCATACACACTTAGATGAAATGAAAAAATAAATATCATCTTAATCGAAAACTTATGTGGTTCTTAAGAGTTTTACAACGGTAGGAATTTAATACCAACTGTGTGGCTGATTTGAAATTTGGATATTCATTATTTTTAATATAATATTTTAAAATTATGTTAAAAAATGAATGTACGGTGTGGATAAAGTTTATACATCACCCGGAGCTCCCAACAGGCAGGGGTAATACCTAATTCGTCGCCCACCAATGTGGATGAGACCCTGACTCTGGGCCACTGTGATATTTTGTGACTACATCCATGCCGTTCATCCATATTGAAAGCTGATTTCAAGGTATGGTGATAAAAAAATCAGCAGTTTCCACTCATATGTGGGCCATAGTACAGTAACAAAGTTGATTGACCATTAAAAACTTCAATGAGATATAAGTGTCCGTGACATTATCAACATACAAATGAACACTATAGAATTTAAAAAAAAAAAAAAAAAAAAAATTAGTAGTAAGAATTGAATTACCACGTGAGGACCATATCACAATTACCATTAAAACTTCTTATGATATCTAAGTGTTTGTAACCTTATTAACAGGTGGATGGCAAATAAACCCTATGATATTATTTATAAAAAATTTAGTAGTAAGGATTTAGTCATGATGTTTTCCTACTGTATAGTCTAAATCAATTATATCAATGAGATCATGCTTTAAAATAAAATTTTAAAATAGTTGAAGAATGTAAATTTAAGGCTGGTACATCACTGTGAGCTTAGGATCCAAACAGGTTATCACCTAATCGGCTCCCTTACTTGCTGTGGACAGTAATTAAAAATCTTTAGTGGTTGTTACCTTTGTAGTAGGCCACATCTTGGTCATATTTTGTATATCCACTCTCCCCATCCGTTTTTACATCCTCTTATAAGAATACTTTCTCAAAATTTAAGTACACCAAAATAAATAGTAATAATAATGATGGAATGCTCACCACTAACAACTTTCCGAGGCATAGTGGAAGCAGATACGTATTGTTTATTTGTCATCCAATCCATTGGTATCATAACGTAATTTAAATATAAAATATTAACTTAGTCCAAAACTTATGTAGCTTAAAAAAATGTTTTTAACGGTCATTCACCACTTTTTTCCACTGACATTCACTTAAATTTTAAAATTTGGGATAACTTTATTAAATGACAAGGGAAAAGGAATGGCCACATGGATACGAAACACGTTCATCAAGGTAGGCCCCACACGGTAACGGTAACACCCGGGTAACAGCTAATACGCTACCCTTGCTGCGGCATCACAGCACACGAGCCAATATGTATGCGTGCTCAAGATCGGCGCCAATCATTAGGCAAGCAGCACGGTGAGGGTCCTCTACGATGAAATCTGGCGTGATCCACTTATCAGGTAAGCCACACGTATATGTTGAAGGGTGACCGTTGGTCATTTGTGTCGCGGTCAAGGGCCATGGTGATGGGATTTTTTGTCCCGTGCTCGACCGGTCGTGAGCCTCGCTCGACCGGTCGAGGGTCGGTGCACGACCAATCGTGGAGTCGAGTCGTGGCTCGATTCAAAGTCCAACGACTGTGCACTATTTTTTTCGGGGGTGCTCGACTAGTCGTGGGAGGTCCTCGACCGGTCGTGGGTGGCACTCGACCAGTCATGGACTCGGTATGACCAGTCGAGGTTACGCAGATTCGTTCCGCGATTTTGTGCAAATTTCATTTCGCAAGTCCTTTCGCAACTGGGATGCAGAAAGGAGTTTCCTAAAACCATAAAAAGGGGTCCCTAGGACTTTCTAGGGCAAGAAAAAAGCACAAGAGGGTTTCCTAATGGGTTTAGGGATATCAAAGGTGAGAGAGAGAGAGAGAGAGAGAGAGAGAGAGAGAGAGAGAGAGAGAGAAGTGAGAGGAAGCTTGTAGAAGGGAGGTTATGCTTGTGGAGGTGATCTACGATGCAATCTATATCTCAGCGCTCCTACGTCCTCATAATCGGTGAGATCTCCCTGGTTTTTCTTTATTCTTTCATTGTTTATCCACTCCTGCGTGAGTGAAGAAGGTTGTAACGTTCTACTTCATAGTGGATTGTTGATCTGGACGAGGTCTCGTGGTTTTTACCTCTTCGAGGGTTTTCCACGTAAAAATCTCGTGTGGTGTATGGTTTATGCTTTGATTTATTTCATTACTTTATTATTCCATAATTCTAGTTTGTTTCGGGAGGCTAGATCCTAAGGTTTTGTGCAAGGCCCCCAACAAAGTGGTATCAGAGCTAAGTTCATTGAACGGGTAGGATCGATTTTTTGAATTATGGAAGGTGGCTCATCAAGGATGATCAGCCTCAATGGTTCTAACTAGACCATATGGAAGGCTAAGATGGAGGTCTTGCGTTATTGCAAGGACCTATATTCTCCAATTTTAGCATATCAGCAAAATCCAAGGATATGTCTGATGATGATTGGAAAAAGATAGACCGAAAGACGATGGGGTTTATTAGACAATGGTTGGATGATTTTGTGTTCCACCATGGTCTATAGAGACTTTAGCTGCTAGCCTATGACTGAAATTAGAAGGGCTGTATGAGAGGAAGACAGCCGGTAATAAAAATTTCTGATAAGGCGACTTATGAATCTCAAGTTCAAGGATGGTGGTTCTATGGCCGAGCACATGAATGAGGTCAGCAATATAGTGAACCAACTTTCCGCTATGAAGATGGTCTTGGATGATGAATTGTAGGCTTTACTTTTGCTTAGTTCATTGCCTGAAAGTTGCAAGACATTGGTGGTGTCTCTAAGTAACTCTGCGCCAGACGGAAAGATATCCATGGAACATGTAAGTAGTTGTCTCTTCAATGAAGAGACAAGGAGGAAGTCTCAAGGGTCTGCTCAGTAAGAGGCCCTTGTGACACAGGAACAGAGTAGAGGAAAGAACGGGAAGGGTGGGAAGGCCCGAGATAAATCAAGAGGCAAGTCGAGTAACAGAAAAGATGTTGAATGTTGGAATTGTGGCAAGAATGACCACTATAAGTATGAATGTCGTAAGGCTAAAAACGACAAGAAAGGAAAAGAAAAGGAAGATGAATCAGATTCTACTGCGGTCGCTTCAGATGGCAACGTTGTAGTTTTTCTTTCAGCAGATCACAATATATGTCTCACGGCTACGAGTCAGGACACCGACTGGGTGATAGACTCGGGAGCCTCGTTTCATGCGACTCCACGCAGGGACTTCTTCACAAGCTACAAGTCAGGTGACTATGAGACCGTGAAGATGAAAAATTTTAGCGTATCGAAGATCATATGAGTCGGTAATATTTGTGTGAAGACCGATGTGGGCTGCACATTGTTTCTAAGAGATGTGAGGCATATCCCAGACCTTCGTCTCAACTTGATGTCGACGGGAATGTTGGATGATGATAGCTATGAAAACCGGTTTGCTGGTGGGCGCTGAAAGCTCATCAAAGGTCCGTTGATAGTGATCAGAGGAAAGAAGTGTTGCACCTTGTACAAGGCAAGTGTCAGTATGTGCAAGGGTGGGTTGAATACAACGGAAGATTTAGCTATTGACATATGGCACAAGTGTCTAGGCCACATGAGTGAAAAATGGCTTCAGATACTATAACAACCTCAATTCTGGCCGTTAGTGGTATATGTTTGCACATACAAACAACCTTCGTTGGAAAATAATGAATGCTTGGAATCACCGCAAATTATATTATAATTGTCCCCAATTCTTTTAGAAGCACTGAATCTCAAGGACGAGATTCTCTTTAAGGAGGGTAGATTGTAACGCCCCGTGCTTTTGAGTATTCGGGTGTTACCGTGTAACCAAACATAGTATAAGTACCAACCTAGCTTATGTTAACATTTACCTCTAATCTAACATAAGTGTGGCCATCGGGAGTGATATCAACTCATAGATCAATTTCTATCCAACCGTTAATTTTAATAAATCGATAACTGAAGGTTAAGACCCATGTATCGTGGCCCACATACAAATATAAAATGATCCTATCCTTCTAAATAAAACCCGATAGGGGCCGGTTGAATGAATAAATGGCATTGATCGGAGTAAGACCCACGAAAATTACCTAGAAAAATAAAAATAATAATAATTATTATTATTTATATACCTAAATATAAAGGAGTAATTTAGTTTGAAGAACCTGTAAAACATCCCTAGAGGAGAGACCCATCATATTTAAATAAAAGTAATTAGTGATTAAAAATGTAATAATAATTTTAATAATAACCAAGATATTAAAAATAAAGTAAAAATGATATTAAATATTATGAATATGTATTGGGCCATCTAACCTATAGTCTGGCCATTGATTTATAGATGGGTGTTTCCTAGGACCCTTTAAGGTCGAGTTTAGTCACCCTTGTTAGCAATCCAACCGTTAAACCTTTCAAAATGACCACTCGAATGTAGATACGGTCCACCTGAGCCTTGGATCTGGCTCATCCTTTGGGGCGGGTCCTATCTTGGGCTGACAAAACAGATGGACGGAGTGGATTCATCAAATCATCACATCGACCCCACCTTTTAATTCACGCGTGTACACAAACCTGTGTACACTCGCCAAACATGGGATAAGGTACCTAGTCAAACAGAGTTTTGACCCGATAAAATAAGAAAATGGGAATTTCAGCCATTTTTCCCGCTATTTGAAATTCAAACGAACCGGGATCGTCCATGTCCCAAAATGGCCCGCCATAACGAGTCATCTTCACGATCGGAGCTGTCCATCGTGATCTGTAGAGCCCAACGACTGTAACCACATCGGATTTAAACGTAGTGATGCACGCGCACGTACACAAACATCTACCCAGTTTGCGATACCAACGCTGTAGCCAATTGCGGAAATCCACGTCAACAAAATCCACATCAACGGCTCCTCGCTGGCAGATCCATTCGCCCTAGGCATTGAGAGCTCATCCACGCAGCAAGTCCACGTCAAGTCCACGTCACCCCTACCATTACCGGAAGTAGCTCCCTATGCAGCAAAAGGCGGAAAGAATATTTCCATTTTGGGATGGGCGCGATCTCGACCATTCCCTGGCTTCTAGAAGCTTCATCCAAGCAATCCGGAGCGTCCAGTCTAGGGCTGGCCGAAAATCTCGTAAGGAAGGATGAGATTTTGGCGAGTCACAGCCACATCTCGCACCACCTTCGTTTTAAGGCAACTATCACCAAAACCGTCCACACTCACCATTGAATGGACCCTACAAGCTTGATGGACCCCATCAAGACCTTATGAACGTCTCAGATCAATGAATCACCCGTCCATTAGGAAAATGCCATTTTTAGCCAATCATCTTCCTAGATCCGACTGTGAGACCCACTTTCTGCTAATAGGACCCATTCACTGATCGGGTCCGTTCATCATGCAGCCCACCACACCTAAAGTCCATCAAGGGAAAATCACAACCCCATGCGTACGATCCGATCGTTGCAAAGACCTAATGATGAATTTTCCCTCGGCATCCTTATGACTAAACAGGCGTTAATCACCATGATTTCCCATAGAAAGATCTAGAAATAGTAAGGCTATAAATAGCCTGATGTTAGGGCGTTTTCAAGGAAGAGAGAGGGAGAGTAAACGAAAGAGAAAAGAAAAGAAAAGGAAGGGAGAGAGGGAAGAACATCGCTGCCGCTTCAAGTTGGGTTGGCTCAGTTCAAGTCGCGGCCGAGTCGGGCTGATCTGATGTCCATTACTGGACCATCAGAGAAAAATAGGAAGGAAAGAAGAAGAAAATGAGGGAGGGAAAGAAAGGAGAAGAGAGAAAGGATGAAGAAGTGCGGCTGTGTGAGTTCCAACCTTCCATCTGTGGCCGGCCCATCTCACGGCAGGAGCTACTCGTCCCTAGCCCCAGCTCAGGTAACAACCACCGAAACCCATCCTTGTCTGAAGATTCATATCAAACCAATCAATGTCCAACCCAAACCCTCTGTTATCTCAGGCCGTTTCACTTCAAGATGGTGACCGGAAACGACCTGGGGAAGTGTATTCCTGATTTCCGGCGCATCCAGATTCCCCTTTCTTGCATCCAACGTCGACCCTGATCAGGTTATCTCAAAGATCCTCCCTCAGTTATTGCTATGGCCTGTCTGCTCGGCCGACTGTAATCACAGTCACCTCAACTCGTGAACAGTCACCTCAACTCGGTCACAAGTTGAGTGAGTCAGTTACATATCCGGTTGGCAAACTCCAAATCGGAACCCATGGCTGTGATCAGATGACCTTGCACAGTGACCAGCACTACAATCGGGTCTCAAATGGGTTCACACTGTTGCACGCTGCTAGCTATAGGAATTCGGCTGGATCGAGCTAACACTGAGTCAACTCAATACTCAAGGTCGGGCTGACTCGGTTAGTTTCCCGACTGAGTCAGGTCGACTCCGATCGTCTGGTGATGATTTGAAGTCGCATGGCATTCTAAGGATGAACAACCCAACTTTGATGATGGTAGATTTATTAAAGCTAACTCCTCTAATCGTTAGTTGAAAACTCCATCTAAGTCAACTCAGTCATGACTCACTGGAATTTTGAAATGCCTCATCCAGGTACTATTTGCGACTGATGATATCCTTGGAAAACACCATCCTTCAATCAGTCCAAACCAGATCATCACACTCACCACTTAGGAACATTGCAAATCAAAGAAAATACCCCCAAGGTGAGGGATATCCCACTTGGCTTCCTCATTCATGGAATTCTAAGATAGTTTGAATTTAAATTTATAATAATATTGTGATTTTGTGGATAGTAATTATGTCTCTTCTGAATTTCAATTGATGATCATATCCCTAATTCATCTTATAAGAATAGTGTTACACACATTATGCCACACGTAGAAATGCTCATATCCATGTACACCCCCACTAGCTACATCATGAAGTAAGAGGTCTTGTTCTCATTTGAAGAATGAAAGAAGGATTGTGGACTTGTTATAAATTTAGAATGATTGAAATGTCTCATGTTTAAATGCCAGATATCCTATTTAAAGACCACAAATCTTGATCATGCTTATGAGACTAATCTTATTAATCCTATAGAATGTGCATGAGTATCATGGTGCATAACATCTACGCATGACATATGAGCTTTTCCGAGTGCTCGATGTAAGTCACACTCTGTTCGATTTACTGGAGGTTCTAGCACTTCAGTTAAACTCGCAGAGCATGTGCATTTGTGCCACTTTGGGCGCTCTTTCTTTACATGAGGCTTTTCCGGGATTAGACACTCCTCGGACGTACCCCGTGTATTTTTTTCCAGGAGATATCCTTAGGCGCACTCACTTACATGGCTTTTTCCAGGTAGATAATCTACCGCGGGCGGTCTATATTATATGGTCTTTTCCGGGTGGCTAGTTCTCCTTGGGCGTACCTATGAGTATTTTTCTGGGTGACTAGTTCGCCGGGCGATCATTTATTTTTGACAGCTGGATGTGCATCCCCAGATCTGTGACTTGAACATACATTCATACACCCATACATTCATTTGAAATTTCATGATTTGTCTCTTTGTAATTTGAATATGTTGGTTTAAACTATTTTGGAATAACATGGTATGCATGAATCGTTGCGAAAAATTTCCACTGAGTTTTCACTCACCCAATCGTGCGATTGCACCAAATAGTCACAGGTATATGAACAGGCGGAGACCCCTGCGACGGGATTCCAGGGACGGCTGAGGTGGAGGAAGAACTCTATGTGAATGTTGTTGAGCTGTTGGACCTCAATTGATGATTTAAGATTTACTTGCTTTCGTATTTCAGACCATGTATTTTATTTGAGTTGTAAAATATTTCCCCTGTTGTGGGATTTCATTTTGCCCACATTTTCATGTATTAAGTTTCCTTGTTGTTACTCTTGATATCCTTAGTTTATGCAATGTTGTCTTACTCCATGTTATGGAATTTGCTGCTATTTAAATGTATGTTAGTGCACCTCATAACGTAATACTCGGGTTCTCGTACTAGAGCGACTATCCTCGGGTTTTGAGAACCAGGGTTTTACATATACTAGCAAACAAGCGGCTCCTTCCAGACGTGACAGGTACACCTCTAAAAACCTGTCTCGATTGTTTATCAAGGAAACAACATAGAGTTTCATTTATTAAATCTGCTTCTCATGTTAATAAAGTGCATGCATTAGATTTGGTTTATTCTGATGTTTGTGGTCCTATGAGGATAAAAACCTTGGGTGGGGCATTGTATTTTGTCACTTTTATAGATGATGTATCTAAGAGGGTTTGGGTGTATGCTTTGAAATCCAAGGACGAGGTCTTTGGTGTGTTTAAATTGTTTCATGCTATGGTCGAGAGAGAGACAGGTAGATCATTGAAGTACATCCGCACTGACAATAGTAGTGAATACATTGACGACTTTCATGAGTATTGTAAGTCCCTAGGTATACGCATGAACAGACGGTTCTCAAGACCCCCTAGCATAATGGTGTAGTTGAGTGAATGAATCGCACCATTGTCGAGAGAATCAGATGCATGTTATCCCATGCGAAATTGCCCAAGACGTTCTGGGGAGAAGCAATGTACACGGCGGTGTATTTGATAAACAGGTCTCTATAAGCCCCGTTGAATGGAGAAGTGCCTGAGAAGGTGTGGATTGGACATGATCCATCGTACAGTCACTTAGGGTGTTTGGATGCATGACATCCGTTCACGTACCAAAGGATGAGAGGTCCAAGCTCGAAATGAAAATCAGACAGTGTATGTTCTTGGGGTATGGTGATGAAAAATTCGGTTACAGATTGTGGGATCCGACTGAGAGGAAGCTCGTCAAGAGCAGAGATGTGGTCTTCTTTGAAGATCAGTGTATAAAAGACATTGGTAAGCCAGAGAAGAACCAACCTAGTTCAGGTGAGCTTGAGGACATGGATCCGATTATTCCTCCCGTGGTGCCTGATGACGGTGGAGTACAACAAGGTGCAGAAGACGAGGGGGTTCCTTCAGAAGATGGACCAGGGGAGCAGCCCCATTTCAATTCTGGCATACTTGCATACGTACAACCGAAAACAAAAGCAACAACAGTTTTTGGCACACCCAGTGGGACCTATCTCTAATTTATCGGCGTAATGTTGCCAATTATGAATAAAAGAAGAAGTGCTCGCATTGCTGGGATCAATCCCACTACACCAACCACACCACCTCCAGTCGAGGATGTGCCAGTTCTAACGACCCTCGAGGTGTCAAATCTAAACAATAGTCCAACGCCTGGTACTGGGGATCAAGGAGGAGCATCAATATCTTAGATTGTTCTTCAAGATGAGATGGCTATCGTACTTCGAGATGTTCAACTGATCATTTAGCTTGTACAAGAATATGAAGGGTTCACGGAGAGTGTTTCGACAAGAACGAAATGACAACTCTGCTGGGGATAATTATCTTACTCGATATTTACTTAGGAACAACTTAGAGAATTTCATCATAATTTGGCGTCATATAGACGCCAAAATGACGACTCTCAACAGGAACATCCCTCATTTCATCTCTAAACGCCAAAATGACGACTCTCAACGGGAACATCCCTCGTTTCATCTCTAAGATAAAGTACATTTTTGTTTAAATACTAATCGATATCGTTTTGCACCTTCTGACAGAACTACAATACAATACATACGTTCAAGTTGCAACCAATGGCAACCGTTACAGGCAACACGATCTTTTACTTTACGCCAACTAGATTCGTGATAGAATATGCCAACAATCAATCTCTGAGTCGTAAGAATCGACTCGTATCGATTGGAAATGATAAGCTTCGAGTCATTGCCGGAGTCATCACCATTTCTCCATTGGCATAAGAAAACTGTAATGAATGGATTCTCGTATCACACCGAAGATCGAGAATCTGAAATACCACGACTACTGGAGCAAATCCATCACCACTAAAGATCAGAGGATCGGTGACAAGAAATGCGGCCAGAAAGAACCTTGCACTAGCTCCTCCGGCATTGTACCTAGAAAAATCTCCTTCTTCTCTGACATTGCAGGATTTCCCAGCTCTACTTGCTACAAGTGTCCGATGGACAAAAAGGAAGAGAGGCAAATCACCTATGGAAAATCCATCATTTTCATATCTCCTTAAAAGACACCTTCGCAAGTCACATCGCAATCAGAAGAATTCTATGAAAATATAGAAGAGACTGACGAAACTCCTCTTTCATTAAGACCTATAGTGCCAATATGTATTCCTGTCCCACTCCAACAACTGCTCTGTCAAGGAGTGCAAAAGCTGTTGTATGTATGGCAGGAACGAGTTAAGGGACGCTGCCGACCACTAATGATCGCATAGCCGAGATGACACAAATACAAAGAACGCTGATGGAGGAATGCAGAAACCTCCGAGAAGCCCTAGTCACTCTCGTGCATAATGTAGCTCAGATTGTAGCCCCTCCAATGATGGTTGCTATGAACGAGCGGGAACAGCAACCTGAAGGCTCACAACCACCGAGAGCAGGATCGCATGGATCTGCTCTTATGACAAGGGCAATAACTTGGAGGAAGTACGACAAGTGGTCGCAGAGGTCATAAGGACCGAAAAAGAACGCAATAATAACGGGAGATTCCGCTACAGAACACCATACCCAAGGGAAGTAGAAGACATACCACTTCTGGTCAATTTCGAACATCTAGACTTTCAGAAATTCAATGGGGATGGATCCCTAGAAAAACATCTCATGCACTTCATCACAATGGTGGGTAACTTCTCCACCATCTCACAACATTATCAGTGATTGTTTGGTTCTTCTTTGACAAGAAAAATATTTCGGTAGTATTCTAATCTGGCACTGGAATCAATACGAACTTGGAAGCAAATGCAAGACGTGTTCATACCAAATTTCTTCTCGTCAGATCGTGATGTCAGTATTACTGAATTGGCTTCTATGAGACAGAGAGAAAACAAACCCATGGAGAAATTCATTGATAGATGGAAACTTTAGGGGCTTCATGCAGACAATTACCCGAAGAAAAGGAACATGTGAAGATGTGCTTAAATTTCATGGAAATGGGAATTGCGTTCGGACTCACAGCGCCAACATAGGGACCTTCCGAGACCTTGGTACAAAGGCACATGCATTGAAGTTAATGGCCAGAAAAATGCCAGCATCTCAAAACAGAATAGAAAGAAGATGACCAATAGATCAGTGGTAAACATTGTTGATCGGGAAAAGAAAAGAGACACATTTCACAATAGATGAGAAACAAAAAGAAGAGAAGATTCAAACCGTTATAAGGGCCATGCGAATGATAAACGACCTCAATTATATGATTCTCACAAAGGATATGTTTTTGAAAAGGAAGACGTTTTTCCAATGATGGAGCAATTATTAGCTGTTGGAACCATTAAATTACCTTAGCCCAAATACCCAGAGGAGGCTAAAATGACAAAGGAAAAGAATTATTGCCATTATCACTGTTTCCTAGGACATCCTATAGAAGATTGCTTCACACTAAAAGATATATTATAGAAAATAATAAAGCAAGGTGAGATAGTAATAAAAAAAATATGAAAAGCAAGACAGAAAAGTAACTATAAATGTGACGTCTGTAAAAGATCTGTCAAAGATATGGAAAGATAAAAGGAAAACTACTGTGACAAGAGAGTTACCATTCACGATACTTCCTACAGTAGGTTTTATAAAGAATACTCATTATTATTCACAGCTTCTTGAGTCATCCACTAGAGAAATCAGCCCAAACAACCTAGCATCTGCTAACGAGAAGATGAATCAATTAAAGAATTGATCAGTGGATGGAGAATCCTGGGGGCTTTATACCCACAACTTGCGAAAGAAGAAGAACAAGTCAAGCTATGTATAAAATGCATAAGACCAGAGATTGCATTGGGTTTTATTGGTCCGAATATACATACCTTTCAAGATCTGATCGTGAAGGCTTGCGATCTAGAAATGATCAGTGTGAAAGTGTTCAATTCTCATATGAGTCGGCTATCTCAAAATCTTAAAAGAACTACTTCAACCGATACTGCCGAAGAAGAAAGAAAAATGAAGAATTACCTGGATGAAAAAAGAAACTATGGTAAAGGAAACATGAGCAATTCCACAACTAAGAAAGTAAAGAAAAGATTCGGATGATTTAAGAACTGCGGAAAGTATACATTTGAAGAAGACGATATACTTCTTATGATGAACCAATTGTTGGCCGCAAAGAAGATCAAACTGCTATGACCAAAGTATCTAAGGGAAATGAAGAAAATAAGAGAAAATGACTATTAATATTATCATCGTTTTCTCGGACATCGAACTGAGAATTGATTCATCTTAAAGAATATTTTACGAAAAAATGATCGACAGTGGTGAAATTGTCATAAGGAAAACATATGATGTAAGAGAGAATGTAATGGCGTACAATCTCGATTGAAGATAGTCATTTGAAAGAAAAACAATATTCTAATATGGACACGACTTTTCATATCTTTCTGATTGGGATGTGAAACTGCAAGACAAGTATATTCACAGAACTGGGGGCAAATTCGATCCCAAATGGGATGATCCGTACATAGTTACAAGGCATCGGTATACCTGCTAATACTTGCTTCATTAAAATACATTGTCCCTGAAGATCGCTATAATTTTGATTATGAGGATTATCAGTATAATATTTCTTAATCAAAAGGGGGCAAGATAAGCAGAATGGTGAAAAGGCCTCAAAAGGCAATGCCATGTATTCTTCTCCATATATGAATGAATAAAAGGCAAACTCTCAAGCATATCATATCAAAGTTATTCACTGATTATCGAAGCGCCTATGATTATCATCAGATTGATATAATCGCCGATTATAGCCAAATACCGCCGGCTATATCCAAATAAAAAATATCACCAATCATTATCATCAAGCTGATATTATCGCTAGCGCTAATCGCTGATTATTATCATTATAAAACCTATTATCATCGCCAAGCTGATACATTACTTTAACTATAAATATTATCAGAAATATTATTAGCGATGACGATATATCATTTATGGCAGCGGAGTGCGCCTAAACGACCAACTACGCATAAGACCTATCATGATCAGTGATGCATCAAATATTATGCAGGCAACAGTGAAAAGTCAGTGGCCCTAAAAAGCCTGCGAAGGCCATCACATGCTTAGACCCATGCAAGCAGTGGAGTGCGCCTATACGGCCAACCACGTGTGAGACAAATGCCATATGTACAGCTTCTGACAGCGTCATGAGGGATGGTGAGAGAAAAAGCCCTCCCTTGAATGGGTTCGACCTGGCAGACGAAGAAAAAGTGGGTTGTAGTGTGTGCTATTTGGTTTGTCCATAGGTAAGCCAACTATGCATAAGATCCCCCAGATTCCTGACTTGATTTTAGTAAAAACTCATAAGGACGGACCTTTAAAATGAGCAACCCCCTCATCGATGGATTGACAACCTTGGATTTCGTACTCCTAAGGTAGCCTTGTGAGCCCCGTGAACTCCAGAGAGTTACTGTGGCCAACCCTGTGCATAAAACCTACCGAGTTCACGACTCCGGCAGCTTCGCTGGACCCCTCTGATGGATCGCGGTTTGTGAACTCCCTAGCTGCAGTGGTTCAGTGAATTCATAAGAGTTAAAGAGACCATTCGTGTAAGACCCCTGACTCAAACTACTCAAGAGTTTAAAAAACTGTGCTTGCTCCAACTACTTAAGAGATTAAACTGTAAATAGTCAAATCAAGTCAAGTCAAGTAAGTTAAGTCAGTCGAGTCCAATCAAAGTATGTTCAGTCAAAGTTATATTTGCTCCAACTACTCAAGAGCTTAAACTGTGTGTACAACGCGCCTTTAAAACTAATTGAATTATGAATAAGTCTTAAGTTAAACAAGATGATTGAATGCAATTGTCTGATATAATGATATGGATTATGAAAATCCCAAACATTGATCAAACAATACCCAGAAGTACATTGCTATAAATTTCTGCAAAAAGATATTCAGAAGTATAAGATATCATAGCTTCTCTTAAAAAACTCAAAATAGATATGCACTGCTATTATACTTGTTTGAACCAGATTCAAATTACAACAATAGCAAGTTTGTTCAAAATGCTTGTTATTCTTTATGCAAAAGTGAATCCTTCGAGACCAAGTATATAAACTATAAGTCTTCGATTATGATCTGCTTATTCTTCCGAAGAGAGCAATGATATCTTTTCGTTTCTTGCTTTCATGACGATGAAGGAAAATCATCTCGTAAAATCTGTAGAGGTGGAGGATGAAAATGCGAAGAATTATTATTCTCTTCTGGATGATCTGAATATTTAAATGTATTCTTTGGATACTTCAAAGGAGTACCAAATGATATCCATCATTCAAAAGTATCAACGGGTTTCACTTCACAAATATTATCTTATGAAGAAATCTTTATACAAAGTTGACCGGGAAAGGGGGCATGATCTGTTTCTTCAAAATAACCTATGTCTTGGTCTTTCTGATAATTTTTTATGCGCGGCGGAGGAATCCATATGGCATAATCTACTAGGCAATAATCGCGCACTAAATAATATTTATGAGCCCACCAATGCATCCAGTAATAAAAAGTATGAACTGGATAATTATGGCCATGAATTATGAATCGTGATCCAATATGTATGTTCAAAACTTGCTTCCATATTAGGGTCCAGTTATATGGTCCAATGTCATAACTCCTCATTAGCCTTGTAATAATATCGCAAGTCTTTGGCACTGTCTGATCGAAACCAAATTGATGAGCGAACCTACTCGGATAATATGGTTCATGCCAGAATTTGCTACCTTCCCTCAATGAAAGAGTACTGCACCTGATAGAAACAAGAAATGAATGTTCGCTGGAAGAGATAGAATCATCGTCGACAACTTCTATATCTTCTGGAAAGCTAGTGAATGGAAATTGAAAGAAGTCGATAGGATCACTATTCTCTATTTTCCTGGTGACCCAGCCATTTGATTTTTCGATCATCTTCCTCAGTTGATAATGCTGGAGAGGAAGCCGATGAGGATTTGAATAAGCTCTTCCGAATCAGTAAAGGTCCAAGGAAAATATACTCCTAACCAACTTATGAAGAAATTCCAAGGAGCACAAACTAGAAAAGACTCAAAGGTAGAACTTTCAAAACCAGAAATGATATCTCTGAAAGCACGATATAATGAGTAACGGATTGGAGGAGCTAATGAATACTTCTGACCTTCCACCATAGCGCTCGCAACCACGAAGAGAGATGACCTAATAATTTCTACTTGTTTTGAATTGGAAAATATCACCAAGCTTAGACAATAAGCTAAGAAAGTAGCTAGTTCACAATAAGAACTACAGTTTTTTTTGAGGTATTGATGATTCTTGCCTGCAAAGTTGTCAAAATAATGATACGGTTATGTACAAGATAATATGAATGAATATAAGATGAAGATTCCGAAAGAGAAAATAGAAAGAGGAAATATAACATAGGTTTTGGGAGAAATGAGCTAACCAATCAAGGGAACTAATTTTATCAGGCTGTGGGAAATTAGCCATTTCCCTAAAGAGTTCGAGAGCAAATTTTGAAACCTTGGATCTATTATCCCCAGCAGAGTCACCATGTTGTTTCGACAAGAAACGAAAAGTATTTGATTTGGGGATTATCTTACTAAATAATAACAAAGAAAAAATGAAGAGAACAATTATCACGTTGTTATTTATTCTGAATTCATTTACATCATTCTCATCCTTTGATTCTAAGATAAAGCACTTATAATTAGAGAATGCAAGTATTGAATAAGCTCAATGTCGATTTTGGCAGCATTTTGGCTCATATTATTCATGTCTTCATAAGAGAAGAGTTATGCAGATCTTCTTTCATGAATATTGCTCCAAATGATGTAAAAGAATGCTGAAATCATTCAGAAGACTGCACATGTTCTGAAATAATCACTACCCTTTAGGCTATCCGCGCAACTCATTGTAGAGTTGCACGAGCCGAGGAGTTCGCGGGCCGCGCAACTCATCACAGCTGCACGTTCTTCTTCCTTGTTTCTCTCTAATACCAGTCAAAGTATCGAAATCTTCTATTCAAAACTTAGCCTAATGTAATAAGAGAAGAGTTGAGATTTTTGAGATTTTTTAAATGGGAAATGGTTCTAAGTAGTCAACCTCATGGGAACTTCCCATGAGGTCGAGCTGTGTGAGCCCCACCGTTATGTGTGTCGAACATCTACTTCATCAGTCATATGTCCCATTCCATGGTGGGGGCCTCAGGCTTAAAAATCAAGTCAATCCATGACTTGTGTGGGCCACACCACATACAAAAGTAGAGAGGGGTTACCCTCCCATTAAAACATTCATAATCATTTGTTGGGCACATCGAGATGTGGTTCACAAATCCAGCCCATCCGTTATGTGTGTCCCACTTGGATGAGGGGTCAGACCAAGTTTCAGACGCATCTAAATTTCAGGTGGGCCCCACCAAGTGATTTTATATATTTTAGGCATGTCTTTACATGATTTTAGATGGTATGGCCCACCTGAGTTTCATATACAGTTGATTTTTGGGATATCCCCTAATTTAAAGGGAACCCATCAAATGCACAGTGTTGATGTTCGACCCACATCACGGTAGGAACTTCCCATGAGGTGGACCGCATAGAACCATTTCTCTTCCCATGAGGTCATTTCCCTTTTTAAGTATCCTCGTACTTAAAAATCCTTATAGAGAAAATAGGAGAGAAAGAAGGGAAAGTGAAGAAGTGGAAACGTGTAAAGGAGGGGGATCCTCTTAACATTTGTGAAGTGGCAGACTATATGGTGGGCCCCACCACGGGCTCATGACACCAAATTCATTATGCTCATTGTGATTGGCACACCATATCTCATCATATGGCATGGAAGGCACCATCATTGATCTTGCAATTCCATCAATGTTTCAGTCAATCCTAGCTGTCCAAGATGATGCACACAACACCCAAAGCATATAGGATGATTTTTGCACTGAATGAACGATGATCAATGGCCCATCTTAAACTATTGAATGGGAGATATAAACATTGATGAAAACCATGATCACCACAAAAACCTACACCATCCAAATGATCTAACAAAATGAAATATTTAAGCAATAAGAGATATGTACAATATGCATAACTTACTTGGATCAACCCTTTTAGATCATGTCCAATCAACCAAATTCAAAATTGGATCAATGTTGAATATGGGCAAATATGTCAACTTATCGGGTCTGATCTCCTAATATATGAATATGATGGAAATGAAACTTATTGCAGCTAGGAATCTAATTGAGTTGAAACGCCAATGAGCGATGATGGATTCACTGGAAAAATAAAATTGATGACGTTTTTTATATGAAAATGCTCTGGTACCAATCTCATGAGTTTCAACGGAGTATGATAGGATATTTTTTACAATCTCCCATTGTAACGCCTCAAACTTGGTGAATGGGCTCACTAAATTTCCAAACTCCAAATCTGGTTCATAATAAGGGAAGTTCCAATTTTTTTTTTTTTCTCTCCTTTTGTTGCTTCTAAGATACTTAATTCAAGATATCAGTCTATTTTAATGTGAACAACCCCGACAACCCATATATACTAAAATCCAAATACATCATTCATCTAAAATATTGTAGTCCAAAATTTCGAAATAAACATGTAAATAAGAAGTAGAGTGATCATGATCAAATGCTCTAAGTTGGTATAATAATACATTCCTGAAAAGGAAAGAGAACATACCTTGAGCTCAATGCACTCAGTGGGCATACGATATACAAAATCAGGGGTACAAACAACTAAGCATATTATCATGGGTGAACATGTTATAGCAAGTAGAAAAATAGATTCAATATACAGTGTAGTCAGATGACAGTGCACGGTTTCACAAGCTGTGGGGTCTATCACAAGGAATTTCTATCTAAGTCAGTCCCATACTTGATTTGGATAGCGAGTTTCAATATGATAAACTCCTAATATCAAATTAGTCTCATACCTAATTGAAATCTTAGTCGTTATAAATGGGTACATAATGGTTTTGTTACGCACCCACCAATTTAAATCAGTGGTATATGAATGAATGCATGGTCTAATACTAACTTTATCTTCCCTTGTATGACACATCTCTGAACTGTGTATCACATCCTTACATGAATCTCAATCATTCCACACAAGTGTAATATAACATCTTTAACATAAGTACGGGACGCATTTTCAATTAATTGAGTTTTAGGTGCCTTAACTCCTCTTCATCCGACCATCGGCTCAACAATGGGAGACTCAATTTGTTTTATCCTATTTGGCCTCAGCAATTGGAATAAAACATTCTCGACCCCGACACACAAGGGTAAGTAGGCTTCTGATACATCTTCCATTTTCGGTGCTGACAATGTAAGGGACTCTTACACCTAACGAGCATGCTCACCCCCCACCTGACCTATGACGAAAGAGCACCCAATTGGTACCAATCTAAACGGGTTCCTTGGAGGATGGGTGTTTCCAATTATAGGATCTATACCCGAGATGAGAATGGTGTGCCCTTCTCATCATTCTCAATCAATGCTATCCAAATTTGGCCATCCCAAGGCCTCATCATAAGGGCCTGTTTGGCTGGGCAGATTGGATGGGATTGGAAGGGATTGGAAGATAGATCCCGGGATTGGCCAGGCGTGCCAAACAGACACGGAATCCTGATCCTGGGATATAGCAATCCCATGGATCTTAAGACAATCCACTGACATCACCATCATTACCTTTAAATCCCATCCAATCCACCCTAATCCCTTCAAAATTGCCTGGGACGTGTTTGGTTTGAGGGATTGAAAGGGATTGGAAGGTTTAATCCCGGGATTGGCCGGGTGTGCCAAACAGACCGGATATTGCAATCCCATAGATCTTGCACCAATCCACTGACGCAACTATCATTACCTTGAAATCCATGCAATCCACTCTAATACCATCCAATCCCATCCAATCTGCCCGGCCAAATAGGCCCTAAACCATTTCACCTACCTTGCCATCACGTGACCACTATACAAACCACTCCATCAATATACGTAATACCATTCTTATGCATGAATGCTCATATAGCCAAATCATAAAATTATTCTAGCATATTTCCATTCACATGTAAAGGAAATGAAATGAAGTTCATGGGGTCTAGTCCTACCTCACTAGCCCTTATTAAGTGGAGAAAAAAAAATAATCCAAACCAAGGTCCATATGTCCAAGCATGACTCATTTTCAATCTTCCAGTGTCCAAATCCAAGATTCATGAGCCTATTTGGACTTTCAACAATGGTGGCTTATAAGACCAATGATTTGGCTTGGTTACTTGTCCCTTGGGTTTGCATCTTACCTTGCCTTACCTTTTTGCCACTAGTGGCTCGCTTAAGGCCCAAGCTCAATTTAGCGCCCACTCCATCAAGTGCCCAAGGCCCGTGAATTTTGGTTCCTGAAGCATGCCTCACTTTATCTAACTACTATAGCATGTTGTATCATCATCAACATTAACAACACACCAAACCTTCATCTAAGTGGTCCACATGGTAGGTTTGGTCCCAAATTATAACTTTAGCTAGCATTCATATGCATCAAGGATTTGGGCTTTATTAAGTGTGGACCCATAGTCATCTAAAAACATAACTGACAGCCCCTTGAACCATCAAAAGAATAACCTATTACAATTATACTGCCAAATGAGCCGAATAAGAACATAAAATTACACCACAAACACCACCACGAAGTCACATTCACACATAAGATAAACAACAACAAAAAAAAAACATACATTAAGATGGGCCCTAAATATTCTCAATACACAATAACATAGTCCACATATTTAAAGATATCAAGCCTCATTTTTGTTTGGAATGTGCCTTAGTTTGGATTTCACATGTGGCTCACTCATCATCCCACAATTTCAGTCCATAATTTGGTCATTGAAACGACACTATTTTGGGCGTCAATGGGCCTTACCATAAGGCCCACCACGCTGCTAACATGCATAAAAAAAACATATACATCATGGTGGGCCCACGCATCGGCATCTAATACATCCACTGAGGAGTCCCACGGATGGTGGGGCCCAATGATCCATGAAATTAAAGTTTCATGTGTGGGCGTCGTTACCCTACTGATTTTGTGCGATGTGGCCCACCTAGGATCTGGATCTACCGTACTAGTGGGCTCATCCCCTAAAATGATCTGGAAAAAAAAAATGGATAGAAGGGTGGATATAACACAGAATTGAAGTCATGGCGGGCCCAAGGGTTTTCAACAGCAAGCGTTGAACCCCACTGTTTTGTGCAGTGTGGCCGTTTGAGTTTTTGAATCTGTCTCATTTTTGGGCCCACGCCATTCAAACAATCTGTACAGCGTAATGAATGGTGTGAATATAAAATACATAGATCAAGTGGGGCCCACAAGGTGGCCTCACACCTGCAGCCCATACACGCTGCTACTCATTGCGTGCAAGGTTGCACGCTGTTGAGAAGCAGCTTGTAGCTGCTGCTACAATCGTTTTTGTTTTTTCTTATTCCCCCTCACTACATCTTATTTCCTTTTGTCCTTAAGTGGCTCCATTTCAATGGTGGGTGATCAAATCACCAGAATTTTGGGTCTGCCTGATTTTTGGGGCCATGCTCTAAAGTGATGTGGCCAGCCTGCTGGATGGAGCGAATTTCATCGTACACATCAGGGTAGGTCCACTGACTGGGCCCTGCTTGAATTTATTGGCTGACTTACAACGGCTAACACGCTGTTTTTCCACTCTTTCATTCATTTATTTTTGTTTATATTAAATATCATCATATATACTTTTTCAATTATATGATTAAAAAAAAAAAAATGAAGGTCAGGCACCTCACCATTAACAGACATTGTGTGGAAAATAAATATCTTGGTGGTCACTTAGGTGGTCTGGACAGTTTTGGTCCAGATTGCTGGTTATAAAATATAAAGAAAAATTCAAAATATTAAACCAGAAATTGTTGGGGGACCACGGAAACACACGGAGATAAATCAAGTAGGGTAATCCAATCGCACCAAGAAAGCACAATACAATCACTCCCAAATTTTAACGTGGAAAAACCCTTTCAGGAAAAAACCATGGCACAAAGTGACATATATCACTATGAAAGCAGAAAATTACAAAAGGAAAGTGCTTACCCCCATTCGAACAACCTCGAATCAACCCTTGCTACAGCCTTGAGATCCTCTGAATGAATTAGAAACCCTTGAATTTTTTCTCTCAATCCTGATTACACCCAAATATATAACCTTTGGAAGAATCACAATCAAAATAGGAAACAAATCCCGCCCTGTTCTGAATGATTTAAGACTTCGAAAACAACTATTTCCACTATGTCTTCAATTATCAAAAGGTAGCTTCTTCTCCTCTTCTCTTATTTCTGCCTTGCATCATAACTCCACCATTGTTCTTTTGCATACTCCATCCTTCTTCTATGCTTTCGCCAAGCCCAGAGAAGTCGCACAGTACTTGAACTTCTCTGTAGGAACCACCTTGGTGAGCATGTATGTCGGATTCACGCTGGTGTGAATCTTCTCCAGAGTCACGCCTCTTTCCTCAAGCACCTGTCGGATAAAATTGTGATAAACACCAATGTGTTTAGTACGTGAATGATAAACATAGTTTTTAGCCAAATTGATAGCGCTCTTGCTGTCATGACTAACCGGCACGGCCTCCTGTTGAAGCCCCAACTAATTTATCATGCTTCTCAACCAAACACATTCTCTGAATGCTTCCTTCACTGCCATATACTCTGCTTCGGTCGTGGAAAAGCTTTGACATATAACTAATTGCTCCACCTGATAATACAAACGTGTAACCTGAAGTCGACTTTCTGAAATTCACACTGCCAGCGTAATCCGAATCCACATACCTTACTAACTTTGCCCCTATCTTTTCAAAAGTTAATACGTAGTCTTTAGTACCTCGAATGTATCAAAGTAGCCATTTTACCGCATCCCAATGTTGTTGCCAGGGTTTGAGATATATCCGCTCACAACACTAACTGCCTATGAAATATCCTATTGCGTACATACCATTACATATATTAAACTGCCTACAACATTTGAATAAGGCATATGAGACATATCCTGCTTTTCTTCATTTGATTTAGGACATTGTTTTGAGGAAAGCTTGAAGTGAGTCGTGTGGGGAACGCTCATCAGCTTTGCCTTGTCTATCCAATACTTGATCAACACATTTTCAAGATATTCTGCTTGTGATAACCAAAGCCTGCTCCTCTTCCTGTCTCTGTGAATATCTATGCGAGAACCTTCTTTGCAGCCCACGGATCTTTCATCTCGAATGTCCCGGATAATTGAGTCTTCAGTACATTAATATTAGACATGTCATGACTAGCAATCAACATATCATTAATATACAATACCAAGATGACGAACTTGCCATCACTCAATATCTTGTAATAGACACAGTGATCGTATTCACTACTAGTAAAATTTTGACTCAACATAAAAGAGTCAAATTTTTTATAACACTGCCTAAGCGACTGTTTTAGGTTGTATAACGACCTTATTAACCTACAAATCTTGCTCTCTGCCCCTTTAACTTCGTAGCCTTATGGTTGCTTCATGTAGATCTGCTCTTCTCATTCCCCGTTCACAAATGAAGTCTTCATGTCCATCTGTTCCAGATCGAGATCGTATTAGGCAACAAGTGCTGACACAAATCTGATAGATACTTGTTTTACAACTAGCGCAAAAAATCTCTGTGAAGTCAATGCCTTCTCTCTGAGCTTAACTCTTCGCTACCAACCTTTCTTTGTATTTATCATATTTCTTCTTGAAGAGTCACTTGCATTCGATCACTTTTTGGCCCACTAGAAGCTCCACCAGCTCACATGTGTTGTTCTTGTACAAAGTCCATCTCATCGTACATTGTCACCTTCTACTTTTTTGCATCAGGCTTATCAAGAGCCTCTTGAATAATAGACGGGTCCCCCTCATATGTAATGAAAACATGTGATATTAGAGTCATCCCTATATCTTGCTGGTAGCCCGCGATCTCGTGGCGGATTTCTCCTAGGTGGCTGTTCCACCTCTTCCTATACTTCTGTCTACGCATCTGTCTTAGCCTGAGTATCACCTGTGTCAATCTGAACGTCCACGACTAGCCTTTCCGGTTCTTGTTGCTCCTCTTGATCATTCTTGTGGAATAGTGAGCCTTCGTTGAATTTGACGTCCCTACTCATAATGTTTTTTCGTGTGACTCGGTCATACAACTTGTATCCCTTCACACAATCACCATGGCTGCTCACAACCCAAGTGTAGGGTCACGATGTAGTAATAACTTGGTGAGAATGAGGTCGAATCCATAGGGAATGGGGAACACGATCCAGAACTAATCTAAGTCTAATTTGGTTAGTCTGGGTTTTTAATCCAGCGATTTAGAAAAAGGTGTTGAAATAATAAAGATAAAAAAGACTAAGGATCCAGGAATCCACCTATAACAATATCACTATTCAATTTACTTGATTCAATGATAACTCAATTGGAATCGAAGTCCTATCATATCCAATCGGATGATAGAGTAGTTAAAACAAAATCTGAACTCTTTATTGACCTAGCCACACATGAAGGAGTATTGTGGTGATTGGAAGGGATTTCATCATCCTACCATACCCAAGAAACGATGGTGAACAACAGGATTTATCGATCTCACAATCTCAGAAAGGGAAATAAGATATTCAAAGCTATCACAACATCTATTGCAATTTCAGTGACAATAAATCATAGAAAACTGAAAATATTCCTTAAATCAAACTAGAAATTAATGAAGTTCAACATAAACTTGAATCAAAGCAACATAAACATCAAAATAAACTATAGGTTTCATCCCTTAGCCTTAACTAAGAGATTATCCTAACAAGACTAACATCTTAGAAGAAAAATAAAAAGATTTACTAAAACCCGTGAAGAAATCGAAGTGGAAGAACATTGTCGGTGCTCCACTTAGGCCTCATATCCCTTTCTAAACCTTAGAAGATGATTTAGAGTATCCTAGGGACTCCAATTTATAGTTGGGGAACTCCAACTTTCGCACCGAGTTAAAAAAAATAATCCAAAATCTATGTTAGACATTCACATTGTGCATTTGGTGATTTTCCTTTGGGTTATGGGATATGCCAAAAAATTAGCCATGTTACAGGCTCAAGTGGGTTACACCATTTGAAACAGTGTGAAATCATGCCTAAACAATTTAAAAACACTTTGTGGAGCCCACCTAAGTTTCGGATATGACTGAAACTTGGTGTGACCCTCATACAAGTGGGAAACAAACAATGGATGGGCTGGATGTTTGAAACACATCTCAGCACGCAGTCCCATAAATAATCATGAACGGTTCAATGGATGGGTATCCACTCATCGTTGTCTATGGTGTGACCCACTTAAGTCATGGATTAGATTGATTTTTCGGAGCATGTCTTATCATGAAAGGGTTCATTTGATCGATGGAGTGGATCCCCCCCCCCCCCCCCCCCCCCCCCCCCCCCCCAAAATAAATAAAAAATAATAATAATAATAATAATATAAAAATAATAAATAAAAATAAAAATGCTCACGCAGTTGTTAGTACAACTAGCTGGCATGTGGGGCCACCATGATATTTTTATGACATCTTTTCCATACAACAAAGTTTTTCCATCATAAAAATACCATGCGCCAAAAGTCCTAATGATCTAACCATGAAATATGGAGTTTTTATGTATTGTTTCATGGTTTTCTATGGTGTACCCCAACTAATAGTTGAATCAACTTGATTTTTGGGGCAAATCATTTTTAGGATGGGATAATCTTAATGGATGGACAAGATGCAGTACAAATACCATGGTGGCCACACACCAACTAATTGGACATGCAATTATTGTGTGTGCGCATTACTCTCTCTCTCTCTCTCTCTCTCTCTCTCTCTCTGTCTCTGTAGAGAGAGCGAGAGGAATGCTCACTTGTTCACCTTTTCATGTGAGCACCCATGTGCACATTTGCACAAGTGTCTTATGCACAAAATCTAAATGATCCACGTGATGCGACACCCCTTGAAACCTTGCTAAGCCAACTTTCAACCTGATTCAAAACTCTGGTGGGCCATGGTAAAAGGAAATAATTTCCTCCCTTGATTTGTATTTTTCTTTGTTATGGCTCACTAGAGTTTTGGATCAAGCTGAAATTTTGGGACTATAGAGTTTTAAAGGGCGCCACATCATGTGGACCGTTCAGATTATGTGTAACACCCTAAAAATCGGCACCTGAATATATAGACCCTGGTCCGAGTTCCCATGTATTAACTTAATAAAATGCAAAGTACAATTGCGAGTTCAGCTTACCGAATATATAGATTATGTGTTGTCATTCTAATTCACATTAACTCCATACACGAATAATCAGAGTTGCGAGTTCAGCTTAACGAAACCAAAGCGAGGTAGAGATAATAAAAAATAATAAATATAGGGTAAACAGTCAAAGTACAATTGAAAAGTGGTGCCACCTAAATGAGAATTAGACAAGCCACAATATACATACTCAAGATGGTCAAAGTTTAAAGTTTTCAGTTTATGCTCAATCCTCCAAAACATAATGGTGGTGGCACAAGCCGATCTAAGCCTACCCATCTGAGGTCTTACTAGTACTTGCATTAATTATATGCTTGGTTAATATTTTAAAACATCGTCCTAGGTAGAAGCGAGTAGCTAACTCAATGGTTCCATTAGTTTTAAGTTACGCATGTTATCAACCCAATCAGCACAGGTAATGATAAAACAAGAAATCAAATAATTCCTAATACTCTTGTTAAATGCACAAATGAGATTACGAAATGTTGCATGTACATTACAATCCAACACTCCCTCACAAGTGACTTCAACGCCTATTTCGCAAATGCAAACACTCCCTCCCAAGCGACTTTAACGTCAAATCGCAATACGGTGAATGCGTATGTTAGTCGAGTAATTATTAAGTTCCTTTCATCCAGCATATTGGCGAAGCTATGATACTATCATTATATCACGAGTCCTTATTCGGATCACGTGGCTCATTGCGGCGCATTGCAGCTCCTCTCACTAGTGTCCCTTGATCAAAATTTAGGTATCATCCATTTATCTCACAAATCAAGGATTCCAAAGGTACGACATGATACTCAAAGGTATGATGATCAACTTGGTATGGGTCGTCACCCAAATAGAGTATAATCGCTCAGTTCCGAGGTGCAGGCTTATGACATAAAACTAAATCACTACAAGAAAAAAGCTCGTCACTCAATTCCATTCATGCCTGGGTCGTTTGAACGGTACTTTAACATAGAACCATCGGCTTGGTAATTTGATGGGGGCTGTTCGAACAATGATTTATCATCTCCATCAGTACTCACTAGTCATTATGGGGAGACTCGTCACCCCATCATATGCCGATAGGTCGGACATGGTGTCTCATACCACCATGCCCGGCTCATGAGTCTTAGTATCACACTAACGGTTATGAATGGACTCATTCATTGGGAATGTGGTATCTTATATTCTATTTGGTCATGTTACACATTGTGAACATACATGATCAGTCGGCTAGTGGATTAATTTGATTGACCCGGGAGAATCTCGACGCAACTGACATTGGGTGCAAGTATCCCATGAAGCCCAGCTACTGTTGGTCGTCCGTGTTCAATTAGAGTCGATCGAATAAGCCTAGGGTGGCCGGCCTAACTCGGGCCACCCCTTGGTTCGGGCGATTTATCGACTGACCCAACATCATAAGCAATCATAAACATCGCTAAGGACTAATAGTTCATCCAGCAATCATAATAAGATTTCATATGAAGCCTAAATTTAATAACGCAATCACTCAAGCATTTCATCGAACATGTGAGCATTAATGACACAACACAATCGCATAGGCATTTCATCGAACATCTAAGCACCAATAAAACAACTCATTCAATCATTCAGGCATTTTATCAAACATGTAAGCATCCATAAACAATAAATAACGCATGTTGCGACCAAATTGAAATGTGAACGTGTTAGCATACACCAACCTATTTACAAACAGCAAAATCATTAACTGGGACCCTCAAGGGTCGATAAATGACAACCTAGGAATAATGGTCCGCACCTTAAGAGGGGATTTTCAATCTTTGAGCTCTCAGGGTTGAGATTTTTGTAAAAATCACCAATTTCAATTCCTAATGTAAAGAAAGAAAGTATCGTTAATCACAAGTAAGGTAGGTATAAGTTGTGAAATTGAAGGGTTGAATGTAAGTCTTACCTCCGTTTGCAAGTGGCGGTGGATTTGGCAAATGATTCGGTAAGTTAAAGGGTTTGATTGATGAGATATTGTTCACAACCACAAGTGCAGGGTCACAATGTAGTAATAACTTGGTGAGACCGACGTCGAATCCATTGGGACTATACTTGTACGTATTTTGAAAATAAGTAGAATTAGAACTAGAATCAGAAATAAACAAAAATCTGGAATAATTGAGAATAATTGTGAAAGACTTATCAAATAAAAGAGGAATTAGAGCATCAAGGATCCACTTGTAGCTATTAAGATGCTAGCTTACTTGATTCAACAAAACACAACTGGAATCAGAGTCTCATCCTATCCAGTTGGAAGATAAAACAGTTGAAGCATAATCTGAACTTCTCATTGAATTAGTTCACAAACCCATTGTTATGATGATTGGAAGGGAATCAAACCATCCACCATGCCCGGGAGACGATGATAAATCATGAATTTTACCAATATCAACAATATCAAAACGGATAAGAAGATATTCAAAGCTATCACAACATCTATTGTAATTTGAGTCACAATAAATCATAGAAAACTAAAAATATTCCTTAATTCAAATTAAAAATCAATGAAGTTCAACATAAACATGAATCAAAGCAAGATAAACATCCAAAAAAATACAAGCTTCACCTCTTAGCCCTAGCTAAGAGGTTTAGTTAACCATAGACATGATTAAAATCAAATCTCTTAAACAAAACATGAAAAATAAATTAAGGAAGAAGAAAAACTCTTGGGAGGCTACTCTACCCTTTTGCTTTGCTTCTTGAACCCTAATTCATGTTTAGAACTCCTTGAATGACCAAAATATATAGGCTTTGTTTGGCCGACTTTGAAAACTGCCTCAAATTTACGCACTCTGCGTAACACTTTTGATGCCATCGAAGGAAGAATCCCAGTTGAAATCAGATTTGAAAGTCGTGCCCTTTCGCATTGCGTAAGTTGTCAATGCCATCGAGCGTCCCTTCGATGCCGTCGAATAGATCTTCGATTCCATCGAACATGTCTTTAAGCCATCGGAAAAGTTCCAGAATGTTCCAACGAGTTGCTCCAATATCCTTCAAAAATCTCGATCCCATCAGACAGTCTTCAATGCCATCGAACTAAGTTTCAATGAATCGAACATGTGGTTGACGCCATCGAGAAATGCACCCAATTAGTCCAGCAACCAAACTTGATTTTTATGCAAGTTCCAATGCAATCGATCAGGTCTCGATGCCATCGAAGGGTGTTCAATGTTATCGACAGTGAAGCTTCAGATTTCTGGATTTCTACACTTTGATCTGTCGACTTTCTTCCTTCTTCACTTGGTTTTCTTAAATCTTGGGGACTTGAGATCTTTAATGTGGTCTCCTAAGATCCATCCCTTGCTTTGGTGATCTTCAAGCGTCAATTTCATGCTTTTAATACTCTTTTCATTCCAAGCTCTCAGATTCATCTCGCTAGACAAACATGCATGAAATATACATATTAAGCATTATCATATTCATAAAACTAAGATATAAATAGGGGGAACTATGCAATATTTGACACTCAACAGATATTAACCCCCAAGCTCCAAGATCCTTTCCTCCCTCTCATACTCACTCCGTTCCTCTTTCTCTCTTCCTTTTTCTCTTTATCTCATAAGGCATGAAATTCGTTTGGGAGCAAGGGAGGCCCCTAAATGCCCTATTCATAGCACTAGATTTAGTGCATATGGCCTTAATGGCCCTGTATTCATTATATTAGCCATTGAGAGGGTTGTTTCTAATATTTAGAGCCCACTATGGGGTGTAGGAGTTGATATACACCGCATGATAGTTGGCCCTAGTGATGATCTACGCATGAACATGATCGACCCGCCATTTGGATGCGCTGATCGACGGGTATGATTAGAATTCAGTTTGATGGTCACCGATGGTCAATCGGGGGCACGGTTATATGGATATGTGTGAGAAATATCTTTAGTTGGTACCTCGACTTTGGCCATGAATCAACAGTTCGAAAGTTACAATTTCATGAAAGAACAAAGTGGCTAGTTTTACTTAAGTTCCAGTTTTTCATCTAAGGTATTGCACAACCCAAGCACTCGCCTTACGAGTTCAAGTTGAGTGATTCGAGGCGCAACCTCAGCTTGATGTCTTGCAATTGACGTCAAGCCCACTAAGAAGAACATCTTTCTATAGTCTCAGGTTTAGTGACCCACTAACGAGCAATTTAGAGCTTATTTAGATAATTGTGGCATTTTTAGAATGAATTAGGTAGCGAAATTTCTTGTGTGCAATGATTATGATTTTGATTAGTTAATTTCATAGTGTGGCTAATTTATAATTAGCGAAAACGGAGATTCAATCCTAATAACCCTAAACTGTTGGTTCTTAGGCTAAAGGAGTAACTGGATTGATTTGGTTTGTTAATTAAGATCTGACCCTACTTGTCTCGGCTTTTGGTATGCCATTATTTAGTTACGGTTGTCTTGATTAGTCAGTGATAGGTCAGCTAGATTTAGGCCATGAAAGTGCCCTGGTTTGTCAAGTTACGTGAGTGGTAGGTCAAACTGTCGATAGAGCTCGATAGGAAGATCAATTCAAGCGTCTGCCTCAACCGGATGTGTGCAAGCTCGTCACAGGTGAATCTAAAGCCTCACATCCCATGACCTAAAACACCAAGTAAATAAAAACTCTTAAAATCAAGTTAGAAATTATAGGGTTTTAAGGTGAGAAAACTTTTTTTTTTCAAAAAAGGAAAATCTCTAAGTTTTTCTCACCTTATCGATTTTATCGAAGCACCGTCGATATGATCGACCTGCACTGTCAATGTCCTCGATACCTTAACGATATTATCGATATGAGGACCTAAATATGTCCAGCAACTTCACAACATATCTGGATGAATTATCGATGTATCAATACACATATCGTTATCATCGATATTCAAAACTCGAGTCCATCGAGAGTGACTCGATAAGATCGACAGATAGATTTTCGGCGCCCCTGTTTTTTTAATGAAAATATCAAATTCCTTCGATATATCGATGACTATTCGATATGATCTAAATTCAAATATCGATAAGATCGGAGGTCCATCGATGATATTGATGGTGGGCGCGCATTTCTCACAGCAGATATTTCAGGGCATTTTTAACTATGATCGGGGGTCCTTCGATAGAATCGATATTCAAATATCGATGATATCGACACCAGGTCGATTGTATCGATCAAGGTTATAATCTGTCCAGCAGCTTAAAGAAAAATCCGCTGGAATTATCGATGCCTCGATTCTGATCTCGATATCATCGACATTCAAATTCCGATGATCTCGATGGTTCCCCGATCAATCTTGAAATCCTGAAATATTTCAAAGTCAAGTCTCTCTCATTTTTCAAATGTTGATAGATCGATCCAGTTATCGATGAAATCGGAGTTCGAAATCCGATGACATCGACAATAGTTTCGATTCATCGACCAAATGGCAAAGAGTTTCAAAAGAGTATGACATTGAGTCCGAGTCATCAAGCAGACCATCGATGCTATCGAGAGTATACGTTCGATGATATCGAACCTGCTCGATGATATCAAACTCTATCATAAATGTGACCATTTTATATCCGTTGGAACTTTTTGCCTATATATGAGGACTTGTCTTTTGTTGCTGTGAGAGAAAATAGAGAGAGCTTTTGTGTGTTTTAACTTATATCTTATATCCAAAGCCCTTTCTCTCAAGGGAGTTTATCCTCCAATCCACCCTCACCATTGACATTCAATAGAGTGGATTGGGGAATGAACTTTCGCATTCAAGGTCCTCCAGCTACTACCTTAATGACAAATCATTAAGCTGGGATGCCTTGAATGCCTAGATGATTGGAACTACTCTATATTCCTTATAGGAAAACCTTTAGAGAGTAGGATTCCATCATAACCTTGACCCAACCCGAAGCCGAGTATTGGTATACTATCTTGTGTTGCGGATCAAGGGAGCAGAAGTCTCTTCATCAACAAGGAGGAGGAGATATTCGCCACTGTGCTAAACGAGACTCATATGCTTATTTGTAAGTATCCAGAGTCCAAGAGGACACTTGTGATCATTCCTTTCTAGGGTTGGGTCCTAAGTGGTTCTCACCCTTTGAAGTCCTCAAGGAGGCCTCTGGTGGGAGTGTACATGGTGGGTGCGTTGTGTGGACCCTTGCTCTGTGGAGAGCATAAACATCTGGTTTGGAGTGAACCAGTAAAACTCTAGGTTTTAGGTGAACCGGGTAAAACCTTAGGGTTAGAAGTTAACCGTTTAGAAACCTCTAGTAGGGTCTTATGAAAGATCCTTGGCCAGTGTGCTTAAAAGTGGGTGCGTTGTGTTGACCCTTGCTCGTGAGAGCATAAACAGTCAGCCTCAGTGTAGGTTGTAAAGGTTGAAGGTGAACCTGATTTAAAACCTTAGGTTAGAGGTGAACCATGTGAAACCTCCTTAGTGAAATCCGGTACATTCAAGGGTTGAGTGCGGTTACCGGGAATAGAGTAGACTTATCGTCGAACCACTATAAAAATGACTGTATTTGAGATTATTATTTTGATTGTGTGATTTGTGTTAATACTTCCATATCTGAATATCTAATCACATCTCACACACCTACACAGTCATATCCATCATGAACTAGGTTGTTTATTGTTTACTTCTTAAGTAGTTTGTGATTGGATCCTCTACCAGGCTTAGAAGCCAGTAGAGTTATATTTGAGTAATCCTAATAATTGCATATTTAAAAGGATTAGTGAAATAGGATTTTATATAAACCGTAAAAACTTTTAAAAGTCCTATTCACCCCCCTCTAGGACATATTGGCATATTCTGACTTCTACTAGTTCGGTCTTCACCACCATTTCAGGCCATAGATGAACAAATCACGTGACTAAACTCGATGTTTAAGTGATCGGGCGGATTCGTTGGCTTCCTACAGTTGAGTAATCAGATTTGTGCTGTTCTTTACCGGTACCACCCGCGTATATGCTCACCTCGAGTGTTAAGGGTCAATCAGTAACAACGTAGCCTAGTTATATCGAAAATTTTTGAAAATCCAAAACAACGAAAATACGGGACGTTACAATCTACCCCCCTTAAAAATAATTTTGTCCTTGAAATTGCCTAATGTTTATAAGTAAAGATATTTGAATTTCGTACGCTTAAGTTTCATTGATTTCACAATCATATGTGTGTTAGGGTGTATACTAACTACACTAGTGTGGCTTACTGTAGTCTACCCCCTTAAAAGTTTCCACCATTAAGATTTAAGGATAGATGTCAAAATCATTAATATCCCACTAAGTGTTTGACGACAAAGTTTACTTAAGTGTGGTATATTATGCTCTTCACAATTTGGTCTTATATGGAAAAATAATTATGGTAGGCTTAAATCCGATACGTCGATCTTCTGCCTGACTAGGGTAGAAATCTCATTGTATCCCTTTGTACTCTTGGTAGATCCTGGTCTTCTGCTCGGTCAAAGTAGTGAGTCCATTGGTAGTCGCTCAGGATTGAGAATTGGGTCAAGCCGCGAATGCCTTGCAATTGTATAGTTCTGTAATTTCATAATCCGATCATCCTGAGTATTTAAGAAGTATTATAATTCATTAGAAGGTTCAAGCCTCATGTGTATAAGGTTGTCCTTAGGGTCTTGGTTAAAGAGTGTTCTTATTTTAGTTCATGTCCAACTTAGTGATTAAAAAAATAATATCTCGTTGTGCCTATGATCAATGATCATCCTAGAAAGGTTTCCAAGGGCTTAAGGTTTTCTCTCAATATTACTGTTTCGATCCTATGGCCAGTGAATTATAAGAAAACCGCGCTTCGGTTTTGTTAACTTCGAGAGGGAAGGAAGAACATCATTGTTAACATGAAGGTTTAGAGTACTAGTGACACAAGGAAGGCCGCGGAAAAGGAAAGAGGAAGAACATCATTTTCTCAACATGGTATGAACCTTGAATCCATAAGAGAATAATAAAACTCAAAATATTTTTTACTGTAGTTCGCCTCTAATAGAAGCTTATAGAGTCGTAAACTATGAAACTCAACCCTACTCAAGAGGCTTAATTCAACTATACTGGAACTACTTGATATTTTAAAAAATATACACAAAAAATATAATCTAATCATATAAGATGATTCCTAGCATGATTAGAAGAAATTCTGAAAAATACACTGAATATTAAGACTCCAAGATGAGAAAGATACGCTCGGTCTATTGGCAACTCATACTTGTAGAAATTTTCAGTTTCAATACATCTTTTGTTAATAATATATTTATCGCTTTTAATTGCTGAATTTTTTTTATGATTTTTATGATAATACATAACTAATTTAACCTTTATCTCATAAGATTTCATTTCATTTAAGCTTCAGAAAAATTATAAAATTTTTGGAAGTACCAGTTGTCCAAAACCAATGATTTTCTTTATGATTCCAAAACGTTTATATTTCTTATAAAGTTTCTTATACTTTAGTAACTGAATTATTTAAAAATTTTTTATAATAGTTTATCATTAAATTTAAACTCATATCACAAAATTTCATTTCATTTGGAGCCGTATAAAAAATATTAAAATTCTAGAAGTTATAGTTGTCCAAAACTAATTATTTTTGGACAGTTGTCAAATCATCATAAAATTAATTATATTTTAATTTTAATTTTATTATTTATTTATTTTTTATATAAAAATAGACACATCAAGCTTCAATCTGACTTTTGAATCATCCTAATTGGAGTTATATTGAAGGTGATATGAATTTTTGAAGTTTACTAAAAAATTGAAAACTTTTAAAAATTTCCAGCAATGGAGCCAACACTGACCGCCACTCTGGCAGTGCCACTGCCGGTCCCTGCCACTCTGGCGGTGCATCGCTGCTCTAGTGGTGGTGCCGCCACCGCTTGACGGAGATTTTTTTTTTTTTTTTACAAAAATTTTTTCCTCCTTTTTTCTCTAATGAATACACACACACACACACACACACACATATATATATATATATATATATATATATATATATATATATATACATACATACATATATATTGTAACGCCCTGAAAATCGGGGGTCGAGTAGAAGTCGTCTCCTGAGTTCCAACGCATCACTTATGCAACATAGTTAATGATGATTGTATGTTGTTCATATTAGTGCATTAAACATGAATGAGATTATACCAAAACAACAGATCATACTCCAGAGACAGTTAAATTATGCAAGCGGAAGACTGTGATAGATATATCAAATATATAAACTGTTATAAGTCTCCAGAGTGTGAGCATGTTACCAGGTTAAATATATACCTGTGTACTCCAAAAATGAACAAAATGGATATACAAGGGTGTTCCAAAAGTGCAAATTAACAAGTGGAATGACATCTAATTAGCAACCCTGTAACCCCGTCGATCAGAACACGGCTCACATGAACCCGCCTGAAAGCAGCATATAGGAGAAACTCTCCTCATCATCATAAAAGTCAGGCTCCGCTTCACGAGCATCGCCATCATCTGAAACTACAACAGGGTCTAGTTGGTGTGTACAACACCATCCCGTAACATGGGAGTGAGTAGCTAACTCAATGGAACAATAAAGCATAGGTTAACAAGTTATCAATTCAATCAAGCAGTAATGATAAAGCAGTAAATCACACATCCTTAAGTACTCTTGTTAATGCAAGAATGGTATGTATGTATGATGCATGCCCTCGCCTGCGCTCCCTCATCGACTCCTTATGTTCGCGGCATGCCACACTCCCTCAGTGCTTGACCATCAACGCCAAACACACACGTATGCGGTGCATGAACGTGATTACCAAGTTTTTTATTAGTCATTTTCATACAACAGGATTGAGAAACTAAGGTACCTCCGTTATATCACTTCCCAAACAAGGATCCATTCTAGGGTTGTCAGTCCTAGTAAATCTCATACGATGATACAGTTCTAGGTCGCTGCAAAGAGCTCGTCGCCTTATCAATGCAGGCCTAGTTATACTCTAGTTACTACGGAGAGGCTCGTCGCCTCAACGTAGGTTCAAAGTATGCTCGAGGTCACTACACCAACGCGTCATCCGTGGCTGACGCAATCGCAACACCCCTTCAGTTGTTGTCCAACCAGCAGGTATCAGAGTGCGCAGTGGTGGTTTTGTTTGGCAATGGTCTACACGAGGCTCACGCACAATGCGTCTTCTGATCAGTGTAGGTCGACAGCTCGAATACAGTGTCCCATACCACTGTATTCAGCTCACGAGTCTGGTTGCTCACTGGTCACTACGGGGAGGCTTGTCGCCACAGCGTAGGCCGACAGGTCGACTACGGTGTCCCATACCACCATGTCCGCATCATGAGTCTTAGCGGATCATGGTACCAAGGTTAACAGGGATTTCACTGGTAAGTTTGGTACCCTAGGTTCAAGCAGTAACGTCCAAATATGGTTAACATACATCGGCCAATCGGGTTATTTGACGAGCTCGACTAGCACTAGCGCACATCGAATTGATCGACATGAAGTGCATAAGCACTCCATGTGGCCTAACCACTGTCGTCAACCTATACACGACTCGGATTCGTCAGGCACGTCTCATGTGGCGAAACAACGTCAGCCACTAATTCAAGGCTTGTTACCAATTGCCTAGACTATACAATAGCCCCGAACACAATCAATCTCAACAAACTAGCATATGAGATAATCGAGTAGTAATGAATACATATTTCAAATCATACAATCAGTTGAGCATGTGATGAAGTACAACATAAACATGAATTTGTACATATTCAATTCACAAACAAACGGATATCTAACCATGACATAAATGGAGGAAAACATACACATCATTAGAGTAGTTGAGAATCCTATCTCAACACCCAATTAAAGAGCAGTCAACCAGTATTTACTCGTACAGACATTTTTACATACACTTAATCTACACATTACATCATACATGGTATGTAGTAGTTAGAATACGTATTAGGACAAGTCCTTTCGTCAAAGGATTGCCGCCTATATACCAATCACATACCCACGATGATTAGTCATGGCGTACGTTAATACATAGTCTATACTCACTTAGACATTTTTACAAACACTTAGGTTACACATGTGTACATACACGACATATTTTAATATAACATGTATTAGGCTAATCCGTTCACCAAGAAGTTGATACACATGCATCTAGCATACATAGACAACGATTAATCATGGCAAGCACAAATCCGTATTTCATACGTATACGGTATTTTCTACAAATACGAGGAATACAGTATATTCAACATAGTTAACGTATAACTGAAAGAAAAAATGGACAACACTTTGTACATGTGAAATAGCATCCACGTCAGTAATTTATCATTAACTGACATTGAAAGCCTTGAAAACTATAACCTATACGTTTAAAGTCCGCACCTTATGCCGTAGAATCGTAATGAACTCGACAGAGATTCTAAGTCTTTGTCAACGAAGGAATATCAACCTATAACATGAGTGGAGTTAGCTATTTCATTACTTGCAACCTTTGAAACCCTAGAACAAGTTAGGGTTAGAGTTTCCTTACCTAAGAATGATGTCAGAATCGCCAGAAGAGCGACTAGATAGCGATGGTTAAACACGTATAGCACCAGGGTAGAATAGCAGGAAGATTCTCCCATTACTCTCACACTTTCTCTCTCTTTTCTCTCTTCTCTCTCCTAGGGTTTCTCTCAAATTCGTATGGGCTGAATGAGAGAGGGTTTAAGGTCTTTATATAGGCTCAGAATTGCCGGAAATAGGCCCAGGGCCAAGGTATACTTAGGTTATGTCCAAAGGGAGGCTGTTTTAGCTCAACGGAGCACTTCCGGAGCCCCCCTTGAGCCAAAGGTCGGACTTAAGCTCCCTGACCATGGATCTAGGTCAAGTTAAGTTTTCGTTCCAATCGGGTTTTCAGATCACACGTGGCGGACCAGTTTCAGTTCAATAGTCCACGATCACCGATCAGGGCCACAAGTACACTGACCTGTGTATGAAATTTCTCCTAATCCGAGGTGTATTTGGGTTAGATTCTGATGGTCTAAATCCTTATTTTCAGCCCGCAAGTGACAAGTCTTAGATTACTTAAATTAGATTTCATTTATAAAGAAAACCACGTTTTCTCACACTCCTCGCTCCGGGCTCAAGTGAATAGCCCAGGGACACTATCTGGTTTTGATTTCCGAGATGGTTGTGAAGCCCAGCAAGGCGATCCTAATTCTATAACTTTTTATTGTTCAGACTTTCGATGTGCAGTCCAGATCTGATACGGAGTTTCGTGATGCTCCCGAGAGCAGTCGGGTAATGAGATTGATCCTAGATTTTTGGGTAATATAGCGTCAACGATTCCACAAGTTTTGGGTCTTGCAGATCGTATTTAAAGTGATTAGTGTGGATTTCGTATGTAATCTAGTTTAACACTAGTTAATCCTCGTCTAATTTCTAAAGGATTTAATCCTAAAAGATTTCTGTCTGAGGTGATACTCAGGTCTTTGTACGGATTTCAAAAGTATTGTTTTTCATTACCTAAACTATAGGATTCATGCCTAATATGAAAGTACTTAGAAACATCTAAGAACAAGGTGGTGAAAGGTGAAATAGGAGACTGTGAAGGAAATGGGTTGAAAGGCGATTTTAGACTCTGGGATTGAGTTCTGACAAGCTAATAAGGTGTTATGATCGACTCATTGCCCAAGGACGTCTAACTCCAGGTTGACAAAAATCCGGGATGTTACATATATATTAGAATTTTTTTTAAAAAAAGAATGAATAAAAAAAGAGAGATGATGAATGAATAAAGAAAGAAAGAAAGAGAGAAAAAATCTCTCTCACACACACACACACACACACACACACACACATATATATATATATATTTCTCTCTCTTTTATTTTTCTTTATCCATTTTATTCATTTAACATCTCTTTTTTTTTTTTTCATTCATTCCTTCTTTTTTTTAACAACCCTTTTTTCTAATATATATATATCTCTCTCTCTCTCTCTCTCTCTCTCTCTCTCTCTCTCTCTCTCTCTTTATTTCTCTCTTTATTCATTTCATCCATTCATCATTTTTTTTTCATTCATTTTATTTTTATATATTTTTTTCCATTCATTTCATTCACTCATTCATACATCGTTCATTTATTTTATTCATTCTTCACCCTTTTTTTTCATCATTATTTTATTTATTTATTCATTCATCATTCATTTATTTATTTTATATTCTTTTTCTCCAATTTTCTTAAGGGCCCGTTTGCGAGTGTGGATTTGGAACCACCTGGATTCGGAACCCCCTGGATTTGAAATCCTCCTATTGTGTTTGGTACCCTGGATTGGAAATCAACTTTAATCCAAAAGTAGCTATACATGGTATATTTACGGGGGTTTGAATTTAATTAATAAATCAACTTTAATATTTCTAATTAGTGAACATATGTAATGTTTGACACAATGGTTGTAATAAGCCCACTGAAATATATACTTTGCTAAAAAATGATGAAATTCCAAGTATTGCATGGGCCACAAGCACTAGATCATGTCCGTGTGACTAACAAACGATTTTTAACTATTGGTTTACATGGACAATGTTTAGACGACACTGATCATTATGTTAAAGTAATTATTGTGATGTAATTGATTATCTAGTTGTTTTAGGATATCATTAGTGGGACATGTGCCCAATGGTTTAATAGTCTAGTGACACACATATTACACATGCAACTCTTGAAAGCATTTTAGATGTAATCCAAGCTCTCACCGAGGATTTCAAACCCCCTTTTTGAGGGGATTTGAAACCCCCAGTTACTTTATGGTGCCAAACAACCATGAGATTTGAAATCCCCTCAAATTCCCTCAAATCTCCCCAAATCCATGGTGCCAAACGACCCGTAACTATTACTTCGAGGAAGAGAGCTCCTGTCCATATTCTGTAAAACTTTAACTTTGTACTTGTTGGTCGAGTTTCTAATAAGCTCGGATCACTCATTTTATTGAGTCTTTGACCCATATGCTAAATCTTACTCCCTAGAGGGGTTTACCAAATTTACTCGTTCTAAGTTAGAATAACATGCACTCAAACATTTTATACACGATAAAATTAACAAGAGTGGTCTTAAGTTTCTAATTACTAACTTCAAGTTCGAAAGCATCACAAAATTGGGGATTTGATCCTATTATTCATCGTTTCTAAGTTTAAATTCAAAATCATCCACACAATAAGAAATTTAATTATAGAGTCCAGTTTCTGAGTTTTGAGTTTCAAAGCATAGCAAACTGGGAAGTTTGGCCCTAAAGTTCATTGTTCCTAATTTACTAAATTTCTTACACTGCCAGATATTCCTAAAAATTTAGAAAACCCAATTCAGGCCCAAACTTCAAATATTAAGTTTCTTAACACCTATTTATTGTGGTTTGTATATTCTGCAATCCCAAGGTCCTGGTTATCTCAATACTCCGATCTGATACCAACTTATAACGCCCCGAAAATTGACACCCGAGTACATAAACGAGTTCCCAGGTGTTAACTTAATAAAATGCACATGTGTCCTCATTCTAATTCACATTAAGTCTATATATGAATAATCAGAGTTGCGCAAATCAACTTAGTGGAACCAAAGCGAGATAGAGATAATAAAAATAAATAAATATAGGGCAAACAGTCAAAGTACAATTGAAAAGTGGTGCCCGCCCAAATGAGGATTACACAAGCCACAATATACATATCCATGATGGTTAAAGTGTAAAATTTTCAGTTTACGCCCAATCCTCCAAAACTAATTGGTAGTGGCATAAGCCGATCTAAACATACCCTTCTGAGGTCTCGCTAGTACCTTCATCAATTATATGCCTGGTTGGTATTTTAAAGCACTGTCCCAGGTGGGAGGGAGTAGCTAACTCAGTAGTTCCATTAGTTTTAAGTTACGCATGTTATCAACCCAATTAGCGCAGGTAATGATAAAATAAGAAATCAAACAATTTCTAATATTTTTGTTAAATGCACGAATGTGATTATGAAATGATGCATGCGCCTTACAATACAATACTCCCTCATAAGAGACTCAACGCCTATCGTAAAATCGAAGTGACTCCAACTCCAAATCGCAAAATCATATCTAATGTAATGTGGTGAATGCATATGTTAGTCGAGTAATTATTAAGTTCCATTCATCTAACATATTGGTGAAGATAGAGTATCGATGTTGTATCACGAGTCCTTATTCGGATCACGTAGCTCATTGCGGCGCGTAGTGGCTCCTCATCAGTGTCCTTTGATCCAAATTTAGGTATCACCTGTTCATCTCACAAATCAACGATTCCAAAGGTATGACATGATACCCAAAGGTATGAGGATCAACCTGATATAGGTCGTCACCCAAACTGAGTATATCACTCAGTTTCGAGGCGCGAGCTTGTCACATAGAACCAAATCACCACAAGGAAAGGGCCCGTCACCCAATTACATTCATGCCTGGGTCGTTTGAACGGTACTCTAGCACAGAACCATCGGCCAGGTAATTTGATGGGGGCCATTCGAACAATAATTGATCACCTCCATCAGTGCTCACTGATCACTATGGGGAGGCTCGTCACCCTAGCATAGGCCAACGCTTGGACACTGTGTCCCATACTACCATGCCCTGCTCATGAGTCTTAGTGAGATCGTATCACACTAACGGTTATGAATGGACTCATATATTGAGAACATGGTATCCTAGATTCTATTTGGTCGTGTCACACATTGTGAACATACATGATCAGTCGGCTAGTGGACTATTTGTGCAACCGGCATTGGGTGCAAGTATCTCGTGTAGTCCAGCTACTATTGGTCGTCCGTGTTCAACCTGAGTCGATCGAACTAGCTTATGTTGGCTAGCCTAACTCGGGCCACTCCTTGGTTGGGGTGATTTACCGATTGACCCAACATCATAAGCAATCTTAAACATCGCTAAAGACTAATAGTTCATCCAACAATCGTAATAAGATTTCATATGAAGCCTAAATTTAACAACGGAATCACTCAAGCATTTCATTGAACATGTGAGCATTAATGACATAACACAATCGCATAGGCATTCATCGAACATCTAAGTACCAATAGAACAACTCATTAAATCATTCAAGCATTTTATCAAACATGTGAGCATCCATAAACAAGAAATAACACATGTTGCGATCAAATCAAAATGTGAACGTGTTAGTATACATCAACGTATCTATAAACAACAAAATCATTAACTGGGACCCTCAAGGGTCGATAAATAACAACCTAGAAATAATGGTCCCCACCTTAATAGGGGATTTCCAATCTTTGAGCTCTCGAGGTTGGGATTTTGGGAAAAATCACCAATTCTAATTCCTAATGTAAAGCAATGAAGTATTATTAATCGCAAGTAAAGTAGGTATAAGTTGTGTAATTGAAAGGTTGAATATAAATCTTACCTCTGGTTGCACGTGGTGGTGGATTTGGTGAAGGATTCAATAAGTTAAAGGGTTTGATTGATGAGATATTAACCCCCAAGCACCAAGATCCTTTCCTCCCTCTCACACTCACTCTCTTCCTTTTTCTCTCTTCTTCTCTTTCTCTACCTTTTTCTCCTTCTCTCATAAGGCATGAAATTTGTATGGGAGCAAAGAATGCCTCAAATGCCCTATTTATAACACCAAATTTGGTGCGTATGGCCCTAATGACCCTTCGTTTATTATATTAACCCTTAAGGGGGTTGTAACACCCCGTACCTTCCAGTACTCGAGTGTTACCATGTAACCTAATATGGTATAAATAAAAACCTAGGTTAAGCAAATGTTCACTTTGATTTTAGTCTAAATCCGACCATTGAAAGAAATCCTCATTCTTAAATCAAGCGATGCTACCGTTGAATTAAACGAATCAACCGGACATCAAAATTAGGGATTGGATGTTCACTTAGAGTGGCCCACTTTAATGTAAAGTAACCCCAATATTAGGGTTTGTAGCTAAATGACTCATAGTGAGTAGTCCCACATCTTAAATATAAGTACAATAAAAAGATAAATTAATAACAATGTATAAGTTATAATAGTTAAATATTTAATCACATAAAATTATGAGATGAATATTCCTAATAACCTATAGATTGGGACCCAACATGAAATATATATATATATATATATATATATATATATATATATATATATATATATATATATAATGAAATAAAATAAAATTAATATTATTATTTTGATAGTAACAAGTCTTGATCATGCAAATGACCCAATAGGACCTTCTGACCGTTGATGGTCAGATTGGGATCGATTTGACTGTCGGATCGACATAATCGGCACCTAAAGATGGTGATTCGGTTAGTATGGCCCACCTAAGCATTGGATCTGCCACATCTTTGGTCAAGATGGCTTAGTTAAGCCATGGAACATCATGGATGGAGTGGATTTCTCAAAACATCTTTGTGGGCCCTACAATCGTTTCCTATGTACACTAGAGGAGGTGCACTCGAGGTGCACTAGACCACAACCTTGGTCAAACCGGGTTTGACCCGTATTTTCTCGCAAATGGGAAAAACTCTCCCTTTCTCCAGCTTTTCGCCAGCGGACGGACAGACGTCCATAGTTTTGATCAGGGCCCACGTATCAGGGCCCATTTCCATGATCTGAACCGTCCATCTGGTGTGGATGCTTCTTCTGACCAAACCCCACCAAATCCCACACCTGGAAGCACGTGTGCATGCACACGATTCTTGATATAAATAGGGCCTACACACAGTGTTTCCAAAAATGGAAACTGTCGCCGTGCGACAAGTTGGTGATCCATGTGAGGGGTGTTTGGCATGATCTGGATCATCCAAATAGATGAGATCTCAACCATCCAAATCCCTGGATTAGGGCTTCCATCCGTGACAGCAAAACTGCGGCCAGTTTTGCATTACCGGTCGTATTTGGAAGTGGTTTCGAACAGATCATATCTCAACCATTTAATTTCGATCCTACGGTCAAGGAGACTTAGGTTTGATATAAAAAGAATAAGAGATGAAAGCAACAACGCCTTATCTCCTGTTCTTGCGGTAACACAAAGAAAGCCAATCGTTTCCCTTCTTCATTCGAACCCACCAATAAAATCTCCCCCAAGCTTCAGAAAACACGATTTAGAAGCTTCCCAGGGTCCATTAAGATTGTTTCCAAGGATTAGTTCAGAGGAAGGAGCAATGTCATCGAAGACGCCATTAATGGCCGTCTTCTTCACCACTGTTCTACTGCACCAAGCATCTGGATCGATTCAGATCTTGCTGGGCAAGCCAAGACTGAGTCCAGAGTTCCATGAAGCTCCGAGGAGAAAGAAAGAAAGAAAAAAAAGGGAAGAAGAAGAAAGAAGAGAGAATGAGAGAGCGGAATCGAGCTGGTGCCGCACTACACCACGACTCGTTGTCAAGTCGATCTGTATGAGTTGGATCGTTCTTAGGCATTCAGTTGCTGCTGCTGGACCTCCAGCAGAGGGAAGGACAGAAGGAGAAGAATGAAAAAAGAAAGGGAAAAAGGAAGTCAAGGTAGAGAGAGAGAGAGAGAGAGAGAGAGAGAGAGAGAGAGAGAGAGTTGGGTTGAGTTTGTGCCATGTTGCACCAACTCACCGCACAATCTTGACTCGGATTGAGTTCGGTTTGGGATTGGTCTTGTTGTTGCTAAATTCTTGCAGGAGAGTGAGAGAAAGAAGGAAGAAGAGAGGTGTGTGGGACGTCTCCTTTTTGTGTAGTTGCTGAGTCGACTCGATTCACATGAGTTGAGTTGAGTCGAGGCGTGGTCCAAGTTAGGCCTGTTCGTTCGGGTGTTGTTGCTAGATTTCCAGCATGTGGAAAACAAGTAAAAGGAGAAGAAGAGAGAGAGAGAGAGAGAGAGAGAGAGAGAGAGAGAGAGAGAGAGAGAGAGAGAGAAGAAGAAGAAGAGAAGAAGAAGAAAAGAAGAAGAAAAGAAAGGGAAGGGGCCTGTCCTAGCCAAACCCAGTCGACTCGCCGAGTCATGGTTGAAGGCTGGTGTGTCTGGTCATTTTCAGTCGGGCTTTGTATAAGCCCATGATTTGCTGGACTTATAACATGAGAATGAAGGAGAAGGAAGTGAAAGAGATGGGTGGAAGTTTGAGTCCTAGGTTGCAGCCAAGTTAACTCAGCTGGAACAAAGTCCAGATGGGTGGAATAAAGCTTGGGACTGGTCCAGGCATGACTGGAGCTCCAGAAGAAAGAGAGAGAGAGGTGGGTGGTTAAGTGGAACCGAGTTAACTCGGGTGTCGAACTGAGTTGATTAACTCGAACCAACTAGGTATGTCTTTTCCTCCCACCTTGTATTAGATTTTAAATTAGAGTTTTAGTTGGTTGATTAATTTCCTAATCTTAACTATGATGTAGCCTAACATCGTACTTTCAATTCCATTTTGTTCGAACTGAGGGCGAGTCAAGTCAAGTCTATCTCGAGAAGACTCTAAGAGTACACACACTTCCTATCAACATTGTAGGCAATTCAAAACGTGAGGTGATGACTTCTACCCCTTAAGCTTTCCATTTCTAAATTAGTTTAAGTAATAGACTATTAGAATCACAATTGTTATCTCATAATATGCGACCTCTTGCACTAGTTATGAATTCTTAAGACATGATTTATAGTTGATAGTTGTTGTAAGACCCGTATCCTATACCGTACCATTCCGTAAACTTCCGCGATCCTTTCGATCGAATTTCGGCAACCCTCGACTTGTAATCGGCATTTGCGCGCGACCTTAAGTCACATCATGTAATTTTGAGTCGGCTCGACTCGAGACTTGTACTATCACGACTGCGCCGTCGCCGCGGTTCCAACGCCGCGTCTCGCGTGCCAATGAGATATCCAGGATAGGGGTTGTGAGCACGCGTTTATTTTGAGAAAAATGCCGCACATTACGAATTTCGAGAGAATCTCTACAAACCATCACATCAATCAATCAAGTACATATCCTATTACAAGTACAAGTCAAGTACAAGCAACCCATCCCTCTCCCATTCCCAAAGTCAACTCTCTCTCTCTCTCTAATTTTCTCACTCCATTTAAGCAATTCTCAAGGAGAGGAAACGTCCATGACAGGAGCCAAGTGTGGCCCACTCCCTACCCCTAGATCTCTCATCTTCACCCTTCAAATCTCATCAACTTCCATCAAAGGGAAAGCCATGGAGTTTATGAATCCAAGGAGCTAAAGAAGGAGTGATATAGGTGGGTGATTGTAGCGCTAGATCTTAATTTTAATTTAGGGCCCACATGTATTGGGACCCACTTGATGTATGTTTTGTAAGGTAGGGCTCATAGTGCCGGAGCCCTCCATCAGATGCTATTTTTTTTTTCTCTCTCTCTCTCTCTCTCTGTTTTGATGGGTATGGCCCACTTAATCCAGACCGTCCGTTTATGAGGCCCACCATGCTACATGTCCGTTGGGACAGGCCTGAACGAAGGGGAAAACAAATACTAGCTTTATCCTAACCGGTGGGTCCCACACGTGTGGACCCACCTCAACGCATGTGTACATCCAATCGTCCATCTGCTAGACGCTGGGCCAGCAGCCCAGCAGTCCAGTAGCTGGAAATTTCTATGGGGTTCCACGTGATGTAACTGTTGATCCATGCCGTCCATCTGATGGTGGGACCCACCTCCATGTATTGTGCACTCCACGCCATCCATCTCTGTGAAGACCACCAGCTTTATAGCTGATGCAAGTGACGTTAGCAAGTTCTGCTGGTCGGATCATGAGATATGTGATATATCCTAACCATCCACTGATATGGAGCCACCTTGATATATGGGTTTCATCCCCACTGTCCAGCTGGTGGATGGTGGGACCCTCCTTTAATGTATGTATACTGTAGCCACACCATCCATTTGTTGGGACGATGGGATGCTGCTATGACGCAGTGTTGAATCTACGCAGCCCGTCTATTTTTCCTAGGCATGGGGACACCCCACATGTGTGACACGTGTGGAGGTGGGGCTCACATTGATGTATGTATTCTATATTAATGCCATCCATTCTTGGATGTGTTATGTGGGGCCTACCATAGTGTATGCGTTGTATCTACCATGGTGTATGCGTTGTATCTGCACCGTCCAGACAGTCTGGACAGTGGGAACCCCCTGCCACGGGTGGGGTTTGCCCTGATATATGGGTCCCACCTTGATGTATTTGCTGACCATCCATCTGAATGGTGGGCTAGCAGGCCACACCAGCTATATGGTTGTTGTATCATGTCAGCAAGTTAGTGGGTCCCGTATGATGTATGGGTTATATCCAAAACGTCCATCTATGTGGACCCCAACATCTACATGGTTGCTGTATGATGACAACAAGTTCTGTGGATCCGACCATGATATATGTGTTTTATTTCCAGGCTGTCCGTCCAGGGGCCTGGATGGCATTTGATCATGAGGTTTGTGTTATATTCAGACCGTCCATCTGGACGTGAGGCAGATTCAAACTCTGGTGGGCCACGTTTGTGGGACCCACCTTTGATGTAGGTGTTATATCCACCGTCCAACCTGTTTTCAGGTTATTTTGAGGCCCACCATGATATGTTTGTTTTACCCTTGCTATCTATCAGTTTTCAGGCTCGACGTGTTGTATATGAAGCCCATGTGATGCAGCTCACTTGATGTATATGAGGCCCATGTATTGCGGCCCACTCGATATATATAAGGTCCATTGTTGTGGCCCATGTATTGCGGTGTAACGCCCCGGTTTTCGAGACCCGAGTATATCACTCGTCTCTTGAAAAACCCCGGTGTTAACTGATAAGCAAGAGGATAATCAACACAAATCAAAGTACGATTAACGGAACCAAGTGTAGTATAGATAAAACCCAAACAGTAATATTATCCTGGGCCACTCAGCTGGGGCCCATATACAAAACCTCAATTCTCAAAATGAGCAATGTTAATAAGCAAGAAAGCTACTGATTTAATCCAAAATAAGCAGCCGCCTCTTGGTACGGCTCCTCATTGTAAGCCTCCTCCTCGACCTCCGTCGCCTCCGGCTCCTCCGCAACTCCCTCTGTACCTGTTTCCTCTGCACGGTTGAATATTGATGAATGAGTGGCCAACTCAGTGTGATCTCCCGCTAAGATTACACACCGCCGCCCTAAACAAGGGATAGTATAAAAGCATACAGATAATCCAAAACACAGTAAATGCAGTCTTATTAAATGCATGGATGTATGGAATGCGTTCACGCCCCGGGGATGCTCATCCGTGCGGACAGGGCCGCCGCCCATGCAATCATCGAACCTGGGAAACATCATCCAGTCGGAACAATACGTACATCACGTACGATAGCAATAGATGCTGGTCTGTGCGATGTATGCGTGATTAGCCCGTCCATTATTAATCCAATTACACTCAGCCATTTTAAATGAGCTCACGGTCACTATGGGGAGCTTGTGGCCCAGCGTAGGCCGACGGCTCGGGCATAGTGTCCCATGACCACCATCCCCGGCCCATGAGACTACCGTCTTAGGGTGTGTGTAGTACCCACTGACATGTGGTCAATCATTTCAACATAAGGAGTTACCACCAATGCCGATTAGGGGTGAAATGTTGAAATTACCAAAAGTGGCGCTTTAAACATGTCGGCATGAATGATTTCAAAAATGAGTAAACGACGGTATCTGGAAAGGTTATGAGTTCACCCCCAGTCATTTAGGTGAAACCATACATGAATGGTAAACCCCATGGTTAAGTACCACAACCCAAAACCTCCATGTCAGGGGCCTACTTATGTTACAACCAATCTAGTTACACCCCGAGCACAGACTCTCCTTTACTAGGACTTCCCATGGAGAGATTTTAGCAGTATGTGTGTCATAGCAACATGTATTGCAATATAAAAAGGGAAATAAGGAATGACACATGTATTCTTATCAATGTACAACAACTGAATTTACACGACATAAAGGACTAGATTATTCACTTAAGCAGTTCAGAGAAAATCAAGAATCTAACAATAGTAAGCATGAGAATTATCATGTTTAAAAAGATAAGTCAAGTGAATATAGTTTATTTTTACACACCGTTTATCATTAGTCTAGCTAGCCATTTATAAAGCTACTATTTCTGGTCTAGTTAAGAGTGGAAAGCTTAAGGGGAAGAAATCATCACCAGACGAAGCGTAGAGTGTCCCTCGGTGCGAGTTCCTTTGAGAAGCTAGTGCCTCCACGTCGCTTGAACGGATCCCTAGAGAAAACTGCTTGCATCGGACAAGAATTTCTGAGGTCTTGACCGTAAAGATTGGTGGGAGCTTTGAAAAATCTGTGGTTAAGATGGTTTGGGCTTCCACCAAGGGGATCAGGCCCATCAATCTCTTACCCCAAATGTGAGGCCCAATTATTGGGTTTTACGGCCAATTCCCAGGGCCCACCACCTAAGTCAATGGAGAGTCACTGGTTTGACTCTTCATGTAGGTGGGACTAACCTGGTGCGTGTGGCTGGTCATCACATGGCAAGGCCTACTGTCTTCAAGATGGGCTTGTCAAATGGACAGCGGCTTAGGTGTCCATCCGTGGATTCCCATGTGATGTAGTTCACATATGACACATGACGTACCTACATTTGGTGGGTACCTACTGTCCAGAGATATGAACGGTGAGGATGTGGACGATCTATATCAAGGTGGGGGGTCCAATATGTGGCCCACTTGTAGACAGAGTGGATGGACGGTCCTGGGTGCAACCATATTTATGAATAAGAGGTACCTTATATAAAGTCTCATGCATATGTAAAAGTCTCATGCATGTACAGATGCGTGCATTCATGTATATATATATATATATTTATATGAATGAGGCATGCTCTCTTATGCACCTACACACGTGCCATGGGTGCCGAATCCGATCGGTCCATAAGATGCACAATTCTAAGAAACCCTATGGGACGAATTTTCACCCTGATCTAAGGTTCTGGTGGCCCATATCAAAGGTAAATGAAATTTCAAGGGAAGAAACTATTTGCACTAATCGTGGCCCACCTAAGTTTTAGTTTTGAGTAGAAATTGGCATTAGGGGGTCTTCTGAGGTTCTGCTCCATGTGGACCATTCAGATTTTCCAGACTCACCAGCCATGGTGAGATCTTTTTTTTTTTCCTTGGCAATCAGTTCACGTGAACTGATGTGCATGCGTGTGTTGTAGGAATTGCTCCCACGTGTTGGTGTGTACGTACACCATTTTTTTTTCCTCTTCACAGGTGGGTCCCATTTGGACCTTCCATGCATGCAAATCAAGGTGGGTCCCACATCCCCCTCTAGAGGGGTGGACGGTTGGATTTGGCCTAAGCCATGGTGGGGCCCATCACGTTGCTTCTACATGCAGCCCACCCGAGATTTAAGTGGAGCATTCCGTCATGTATGGTGAGACCCATCTGGTTGGCAGCAGAGTGCGGTCTGTTTGGGCTTCCCACAAGGCGCGGTCGGCTGAGATTTAACTCTCAAGTGGGACGCACAGCGGACGGGTGGCGTGGCCCACAGAAGTTGTCTAAAGGTGTGGCCCACCAGGGATTTAGCTGGGGTCCACACAGCGCCCATCCACCAGCCTCATGTTGAGGCCCGATACAGAGCAGCCCACTTAAACTTGGCAGGGCCCACCTGCATTTGCAGGCCCATAACCGGCTCGCCCTTCTAACGACTACACAGAGTCGACGTGCGTCGACCTCTGTTCGAAACAGAGGTTTCGTCCCCTCGTTGTAGGCCACCCTCACGGAGTGAAAGGTAGATCTGGACCGTTCATTAGGTGGAGGGAAGAAAATCATCCAGGGCCATGTTGACCTTCCTTGGTCATGCATGCACACGTGGTCTCTATGGCGATTGGAAGGAGACCGCTCGCCTACATTTGAGGCTTGATTAACTCGGTGGACCATATCATTAGATGCCCAGAGCTCGCCATTCATGGTCGAAATTGCAATAGGAGGATGGTGGACGGTGTGGATATGAAGCAAGGTGGCCCACGGTATTCGTACAGGGCCCACCTGTATTTTAACGTGATTGGGTCCAAACAGGGTCCTCATTTTTTTCTTTATCCGCCTGAAACTAGCTATTGTTCGGCCTAGTTTGGCCAGAAATACCATTACCACTGCCCTAGATTTTGCATCTTAGTAAGGCTTTAGTTAAACAGCCCTTAGCTCTGAACAGAGCTTTTAGTTGAGTCGGTTTTTCAGCCCGGAACAGAGGTCTGAACGGCTATTGTCTGGCTCGTTCAGATGCTAGAGTGGTTGGACCGAACCCAACCATTGGCTTGCTTGGTCTCGGTCGAGGCGATTGTTCCTTCTATTAGCTAAACTACAGAGGAATGAAAGGGAACAAGCGGTTTACCTGAAACGGCAGATTTCTCCTTCTCTCAAGCTGCAACAGAGGCTCGGCCCTCTTCCTCACTTTCTCTCTCTTTCTTTTCTCTTGGTGTGCATTTCCTAGGGCTACAGTGCCCTCTTTTATAGCCATCGAGGGAGAGGGACGGACGGTTGTGATCGTTCTCACCGTGGACGGCTGAGATTTGCCTTTCCAAGTCGGTCTCTTTTTCACAGGATCAGGTCGGGCTATACTTGGCATGGATTGGACGGTGGTGTTCAATCTGTTTTGTTTGAAAACACCTGATCAAACGGTTATACCATTTTGATCGTGTGGGTCCCGTGAAGAAATTGAACGGATAAGAACGTCCGGAAAGTGGCCGTGGTGGCCCACTTATGGGTTTGAATTATGTCGGTTTAAAATATCCGTTTGGCGGGATATTTTTGTAATTTACAAAAGGGTCGGTCAAAGCATGTTTGACCGAGCCAATGGTTTTGGTGCACCTCATGCACAAGTACTCTTTGTGCATAAGCATTGTGTAGAGGCCTAGAGAAATGTTACTACCGCGATCCACTCCATCAATTTACATTGAGGACCTTACTCAGGGATCTTGGTCCATTTTGGATCGATGGAGAGTCCTAGGTGGCCCGTTACGTACCCTTTTTGAGCTATTTTTGGCCTATCTGGCATGATTTGTTGGCCGGTTGGACCCGATATTTGTTTTCAACGGTTAATGTCAAGTACTAGTTATGATGAAAGCATGGTTTGTCACTAACTAGTTCTCATGTGTTGGTGACAAGTGTATTGCAGCAGTATTAACTATCGTAATGACTTTAAATTTAGAGTGTCTGAGTAGTCTCACCTTCCTGATTGACATGGTGCGTGCTCTGACCCTTGAAGACCCTGATGGATGGCTTTAATGTCGCTCAGAATCCTCATCCTGTGTATGTTGAGTTCGAGTTTTTGATTAATCCAATCTGCTTTAGGTTAACGTGGATTAAAAAGCTAACACCCGCGTGTTGAAGGTACGGGGTGTTACATGCGGCCCACTCGATGTATATAAGGTCCATTGTTGTGGCCCATGTATTGCTGCCCATTTGATGTATATGAGGCCCATGTATTGCGGCCCACTCGATGTATATAAGGCCCATTGTTGCGGCTTATGTATTGCGGCCCATTTGATGTATATGAGGCCCATGTATTGCGGCCCATTGTGATGTATATGAGGTCCATGAGCGAGGCCCAATGTGATGCATATGTAGCCCATGAGTGAGGCCCATTGTGATGTGTATTAGGCTCTTGAGTGAGGCCCATCATGATGTGTATTAGACCCTCGAGAGAGGCCCATGGTGATGTATATTGGGCCCTTGTGTGAGGCCATGGGCCCACTATATATTTGGCCTTATGAAGGCCACTCATTGGGAGCAATGTTGGTTAAATGTTCACATTGACGGGCAATAATGGTTAAATGTCCACATTGTGACCTTCCCTTAGGCCCTTATTAGGTCGATTGTTGAGGCCGATTGTCGAGGTCGATTATCGAGGCTAATTATCGGTGTCGGTTATTGATACCGATTATGAGTATGTGACAGCATAGCATCATGATACATGCCCATACACATCATCTGCATGTTTGTTATGAGATGTGGTCAACCATTGCATATGCCATATGGCGGATTATTATGGGATTCCCTGAAAGGCGGAGTCGTCTCACATGAGCTCACGGTATGTGCAGGATTGATGTATGACTGAAGTGTATGACTCATACATCATGCATTTTGTGATATGACTACTATACGCCCTAGCGACATCAGGGTCGTGGCCTCCACAGGTATATCGTGGATGGCCAGATGGGACACCAAAAATCTTTTTCTACATAGGGTGCCATAGATGTCCCTGGGTGAAAGTCTCTAAACCTCCATGGCCAGGAGACGCTCCAACGTCTAGACCGAATGGATACATGAGCACCCGAGTGCCGAATACCAGTAGGCCGTGTCTCCCATTGTGTCGTGGTCGGTTGAAAGGGGGTGTAGCCTTATCCGGCCGAGGGTAGGGGGCATAGCTAGGCTGAGTTTGACAAGCTCATAAATGGGTTCGCTATCGACGTGTCGGGTAGATATTGACTGACTATTGGCCAGGCGGCTAGTGAGGTCTCTTCTACTTTCGTGGTTGTGTGTCTAGTGAGCGGCGATCACGTGCAGAGTGTACTAAACCCCAGTGATGATCCCAGAGATGTACGGTACTGATATGTGGACTTATTGAGCAGAAGTTATATACTTAGCATTTTACTCATTCATTCATTCATTCATTCACTATCCACTCGGGCTGGTGGTGCGTAACTAATTGTTGTGTACCTTCGTAATGGCCAGGATTTAGGTTGGGGCACGCGAGTAACCTGAGATCAGGAGTTTACCACATTGAGTCTGACTATCCAAATTTAGGTATGGGATTGGTTTGGATAGAAGTCCCTTGTGATGGACCCCATAGCTTGCGATACTACGTATTATCATCCCGACTTCACACTCCAGCTTGGTCATTTCATTCGCACTGCATATTGCATTATATCCACGGCATATGACATTTTGGGTTGTTATGTTCCTGCATTTATATGGCTTAGATGATCCTGACGGTATTTGTGGACTCATCAAGATTTGCATATTGCATTGCATTCTCAGTATATGATATTTGGCTTACTATGACTCTGCATTGCATAACTGATCTATGTTGCTTCCTCTGTATATGATATTGGTTTATTACATTTTGCATCACATAACCTAGATAAGGTTGATGGTATTTATAGACTTATCAACATGTTTCTGCATTACTCTGATATTTATATGCTTGGTAAGTGCATCGCACACACTTACACCACCCTCTAAGCTTTCTATAAGCTTATGCACGATAAATGCATGCAGGTGGCGTTAGGTCGCAACAGTGTTGAGCTTGGAGTGTGCAGCTGTCTTTTGGAGCTTTGATTTTTGATATATGTATTTCCCTTTCAGCACTGTATTCAATTGTTTATATTAGTGGATATGTGATGATGATGTTGCCTTTGTGATTTGGGTATACTTGTGGTTATGCTTCTTACGAGATAAATGTATGTTGGAAAATCCTCCTTGTAGGATCCCAGGATCGGAACCTGGTGTATGGGCGCTGGGAGCCAAGAATGGGGTACTACGGAGGCTGTCGACACCGGATTCGATGATCAAGAATTCTGTGAGTCTGTTTTCCGAATTTGGGGCATGACAGATGTTGGTATCAGAGCATAACTTGGGAATACCTGAGGATAACATCACATATCTGCTGATACCCACCCTACACTATATGATTGTTGAGAACTTAGAATGATTAGATCCCCGAGTTCGAATAACCTAGAAACTTTCTGATATAGCTCCCTACCATTGAGATTATGAGGCTACTTAGTATTCCAGTCTCGATCGATTCTGACCGGGATCGGAGGATCATTGAGGTCATCATAGTGTGGATGAGGCATCTTGGGAGCACGAGGCTGAGATTTGTGGGTGTTATCCCCATCTCTTGTGTGTTTGATCATGTTGGTATGTTGTGTTCTGATTATATCTATAGTGATAGGATTTTCCCTCCCTTGGTGATCTCTGTATTGGTTGGTTCTTGTTTAAATTTTGAGGACGAAATTTTTATTAGGAGAGGAGAGCTGTAAGACCTGTATCCTAGACCGTATCGTTCCGTAGACTTCCACGATCCTCTCTGTCAAATTCCGACAACCCTCGACTTGTAATTGGCATTTGCACATGACCCTAAGTCGCATCATGTAATTCTTAGTCGGCTCGACCCAAGACTTGTACCATCGCAACAGCGCCGTCGCCCCGGTTCCAACACCGCGTCTTAGCGCCGATGCTATATCCAAGCTAGGGGTTGTGGGCCCGCGTTTATTTCAAGGAAAACGCCGCACATTGGGAATTTTGAGAGAATCTCTACAAACCATCATATCAATCAATCAAGTACACATCCTATCACAAGTACAAGTCAAGTACAAGCAACCCATCCCTCTCCCATTCCCAAAGTCAACTCTCTCTCTCTCTCTCTCTCCACCCATCCCTTTCTTACACTCACCCATCACACATCACTCACTCTTACATCACCTCTCTCTCTCTCTCTCATTTTCTCACTCCATTCAAGCAATTCTCAAGGAGAGGAAACCTCCATGAGAGGAGCCAAGTGTGGCCCACTCCTTACCCCTGGATCTCTCATCTTCACCCTTCAAATCTCATCAACTTCCATCAAAGGGAAAGCCATGGAGTTTAGGAGTCCAAGGAGCTAAAGAATGAGTGATATAGGTGGCTGATCGTAGTGTTAGATCTTAATTTTAATTTAAGGCCCACATGTATTGGGACCCACTTGATGTATGTTTTGTAAGGGAGGGTTCATAGTGGCGGAGCTGTTCAGCGGATGCCGTTTTCTCTCTCTCTCTCTCTCTCTCTCTCTTTTAATGGGTATGGCCCACTTAATCTAGACAGTCCATTCGTGAGGCCCACCGTGCTACATGTCCGTTGGGACAGGCCCGAATGAAGGGGAAAACAAATACCAGCTTTATCCTAACTGGTGGGTCCCACACGTGTGGACCCACCTCAATGCATGTGTACATCCAGCCATCCATCTGCTGGACGCTGGGCCAGCAACCCAGCAGTCCAGTAGTTGGAAATTTTTGTGGGCTCCACGTGATGTATCTGTTGATCCATGCCGTCCATCTGACGGTGGGACCCACCTCCATGTATTGTGCACTCCACGCTGTCCATCTCTGTGAAGACCACCAGCTTCATAGCCGATGTAAGTGACGTCAGCAAGTTCTGCTGGTTGGATCATGAGATATGTGATATATCCCAACTGTCCATTGATGTGGACCCACCTTGATATATGGGTTTCATCCCCACTGTCCAGCTGATGGATGGTGGGACCCACCTTTAATGTATGTATACTGTAGCCACACCGTCCATTTGTTGGGACAGTGGGACGCTACATGATGCAGTGTTGAATCCATGCAGCTCGTCTATTTTTCCTAGGCGTGGGGCCACCCCACACATGTGACACGTGTGGAGGTGGGGCCCACATTGATGTATGTATTCTATATTAATGTCGTTCATTCCCGGATGTGCTATGTGGGGCCTACCATGGTGTATGCATTGTATCTACACTGTCCAGACAGTCTAGACGGTGGGAACCCCCTGCCACGGGCAGGGTCTTCCCTGATATATGGGTCCCACCTTGATGTATTTGCTGATCGTCCATCTGGATGGTGGGTCAGCAAGCCACACCAGCTATGTGGCTACTGTATCACGTAAGCAAGTCTGTGGGTCCCGTAGGATGTATGGGTTATATCCAAACCATCCATCAATGTGGACCCCACCATCTACATGGTTGTTGTATGACGACAACAAGTTTTGTGGATCCAACCATGATATATGTGTTTTATTTCTAGGCTGTCCGTCCAGGGGCCTGGATGGCGTTTGATCATGAGGTCTATTGTATATTCAGACCGACCATCTGGATGTGAGGCAGATTCAATCTCTGGTGGGCCATGTGTGTGGGACCCACCTTTGATATACGTGTTATATCACCGTCCACCCTATTTTTAGGCTATTTTGAGGCCCACCATGATATGTATGTTTTATCCTTGTTGTCTATTAGTTTCAGGCCCACCATGTTGTATATGAAGCCCATGTGATGCGGCCCACTTGATGTATATGAGGCCCATGTATTGCGGCCCACTCGATGTATATAAGGCCCATTGTTGTGGCCCATGTATTGCGACCCATTTGATGTATATGAGGCCCATGTATTGTGGCCCACTCAATGTATATAAGGCCCATTATTGCGGCCTATGTATTGCGGCCCATTTGATGTATATGAGGCTCATGTATTGTGGCCCATTGTGATGTATATGAGGTCCATGAGCGAGGCCCAATGTGATGCATATGTAGCCCATGAGTGAGGCCCATCGTGATGAGTATTAGGCCCATGAGTGAGGCCCATCATGATGTGTATTAAACCCTCAAGAGAGGCCCATGGTGATGTATATTGGGCCCTTGTGTGAGGCCATGGGCCCACTATATATTTGGCCTTATGAAGGCCACTCATTGGGAGCAATGTTGGTTAAATGTTCACATTGATGAGCAATGATGGTCAAATGTCCACATTGTGACCTTCCCTTAGGCCCTTGTTAAGTCGATTGTTGAGGACGATTATCGAGGCCAATTATCGGTGTCGGTTATTAATACTGATTATGAGTATGTGACAGCATAACATCATGATACATGCCCATACGCATCATCTGCATGTTTGTTGTGGTCGACCATTGCATATGCCATATGACGGATTATTATGGGATTCCCTGAAAGGCGGAGTCGTCTCACATGAGCTCACGTTATGCGTAGGATTGATGTATGACTGAATTGTATGACTCATACATCATGCATTTTATGATATGACTACTGTACGCCCTAGCGACATCAGGGTCGTGGCCTCCACATGTATATCGTGGATGGCCAGATGGGACACCGGAAATCTTTTTCTAAATGGGATGTCATAAATGTCCCTAGGTGAAAGTCCTTAAACCTCCATAGCCAAGAGACGCTCCAACGTCTAGACCGAGTGGATACATGAGCGCCCGAGTGCCGAATACCAGTAGGTCTCATCTCCCACTGTGTCGTGGTCGGTTGGAAGGGTGTGTGGCCTTACCCGCTCGAGGGTAGGGGGTATAGCTAGGCTGAGTTTGACCAGCTCATAAATGGGTCCGTTATCGACATGTCGGGTAGATATTGGCTGTCTACTGGCCAGGTGGATAGTGAGGTCTCTTCCACTTTCATGGTTGCACATCTAGTGGGCGGCGATCTCGTGTAGAGTGTAGTAGACCCCGGTGATTATCCTAGAGATGTATGGTACTGATATGTGGACTTACTGAGCAGGAGTTGTATACTTAGTATTTTACTCATTCATTCATTCATTCACTATCCACTCGGGCTGGTGGTGCGCAACTAATTATTGTGTACCTTCGCAATGGCCGGGATTTCGGTTGGGGCATGCGACTAACCTAAGATCAGGAGTCTACCACATTGAGTCTGACTATTCAAATTTAGGTATGGGATTGGTTTAGGATAGAAGTCCCTTGTGATGGACCCCATAGCCTACGATACTACGTACTATCATCTCGACTTCACACTCCAGCTTGGTTATTTCATTCGCACCGCGTATTGCATTACATCCGCAGCATATGGCATTTTGGGTTGCTATGGTCCAGCATTTATATGGCCTAGATGATCCTGACGGTATTTGTGGACTAATCAAGATTTGCATATTGCATTACATTGTCAGTATATGATATTTGACTTACTATGACTCCACATTACATAACTAATCTACGATGCTTTCTTAGTATATGATATTGGTTTATTACGTTTTGCATCACATAGCCTGGATAAGGCTGATGGTATTTATAGACTTACTAGCATGTTTCCGCATTACTCTGATATTTATATGCTTAGTACTTGTATTGCACACACTTACACCACCCTCTAAGCTTTCTATAAGCTTATGCACGATAGATGCGTGCAGGTGGAGTTAGGTCACAGCAGCGTTGAGGTTGGAGCGTGCAGCTGTCTTTTAGAGCTTTGATTTTTGATATACGTATTTCCCTTTCAACACTGTATTCAACTGTTTATATTAGTGGATATGTGATGATGATGTTGCTTTGTGATTTGGGTATACTTGTGGATATGCTTCTTACCAGATAAATGTACATTGAAATATCCTCCTTGTAGGATCCCATGATCGGAACCCGGTGTATGGGCGCTGGGAGTCGAGAATGGGGTACTACGAAGGCTGTCAGCACCAGATTCAGCGATCGGGAATTCTGTGAGCCCGTTTTTTGAGTTTGGGGCATGACAGTTGTGAACCATGATTGCATGCGATAGTTACTTACATGCGTTGAGGCACAAAAATATTCCATTGTAGTGGTTTGTGAATTCGATGGTGCAGATCTTTCCTAGAGTCATTCACTCCTTATTTTGGTAAAAATCAGTATGCAAGGGTATTTTGGGTATGTTGGTAAAAATCAGCATCCAGGGGTATTTTGGATATTTTGGTAAAAATTAGCATCCAGGTGTATTTTGGGTATTTTGGTAAAAATCAGCATTCAGGGGTATTTTGGTAAAAATCATCATCCAGGGTTATTTTGGTAAAAATCAGCAATCGTGAGTGATCTGGGTATTTTGGTAAAAATGAATGATTTGGGGTATTTTGGTAAAAATGAATTATCTGGGGTATTTCGGTAAAAATGAGTGATCTGGGGTATTTTGGTAAAAAGGAGCGGATATGGTCATTTTGGTAAAAAGGAGTGGATGGACACTACTTTGTATTAAGGAGGAAGTGAGTGGACACCACTGTTTAAGGAAGAAGTTGGTGAACACCATGTTTAAGGAAGAAGGTTGGTTGTTGCCTTAAGGAGAAGTGGTGGTGAACACCATTGTTTAAGGAACTGGGAGGCCTATAAATACTCCCTCCCTGCCTCATTTGGACAAGAGACAAGAATGAGACCAGACAGAGCACCAGATTCAAGAGAAGATAAAGGAGAAGAGGAAAGGAGGGAGAATTTGCACCTGTTGTGCGGAATAGGTGTTGTGCGGCGCATAACACTGCCAGCGCGCAACAAGCTCCAGCGCACAACACTACCAGTGCGCAATAGTTCCCACGCAACAGTTTCCGCGCAACAATTCTCACGCAACGGTGAACAGTTCCCGCACAATAGTTTTCGCGCAATAGTGAAAAGTTGCCGCACAACCGTTCCCGCACAACAGTTGCCCCGCAACAGTTTCCGCGCAACAATTCCCTCGCAACAATTTCCGCGTAACAGTTCTCGCACAATGGTGAACAGTTCCCGCACAATGGTGAATAGTTCCCACGCTACGGTGAACAGTTCTTGCGCAACGGTGAACAGTTCCCGCACAACAGTTTCTGCGCAATGGTGAACAGTTCCCGCACAACAGTTTTTGCGCAACAGTTCCTACGCAACAGTTCCCACGCAACAGTTTTCGTGCAATAGTGAACAGTTCCCGCGCAATGATGAATAGTGTCGCGTAATGG